>CAXKWD010000001.1:71294009-71749009 GCA_964059195.1 Ectobius pallidus | reverse complement strand
CTTCAATCGAGTCCGGAGAATGGAACATAATTTCATGTAAAAATTAGTTTCTTTCCAAATTATTATCAGTTGTGGATAACTCGTAGTCAAAGACCGATGTAACTAATTTAAATTATCTTGGACAGCGCTGAACGTTCATAATCGAAGACCAATTCTCTTGTGTAAAGTTTAACCTTTACCATTTTTAGAGCTGATCCTTGGGTGCACTGGGAGTCGGTAAAAACTCAGTAGGCCAACTTTGTTTTTTTATTCATATTATGTGCAATTTCATGCTGTAATATGTTTACAATTTTCAAATGAGTCCGAAAACTTTTTAAAAAGATTTGTCAGTTAAATCTTTAACATTGATATCTTATTTGGTCGAAGACTTAGGTAAAAGCCTACAAATAATCTTCGACTTCCCTGAACGTTCATAATCCAAGACCAATTCTCTTGTGTAAAGTTCAATATTTACAAATTTTAGAGCCGATAATTGGGTGCACTGGGGTCGCTAAAAACTAAAATAATAATGCAGGTCATATTTGTTTTTTGTTACATATTATATCAAATTTCATATCATTACTTTCTTCAAACGAGTTCGGAAAATGGAACATTTCAGTAAGTTATTGGAGTACGTTATTGGATGCAACTTTTACTAATATGATCAATGATTACACATCGTACTATGAGAACACCTATCTTATACAATCAATAAAATATAATACGCATACACAACTCTGTAGCATCATCTAGTCCCTTACAAAAAAAAAATATTTTAGTGTTTTGATATCTACACAGTTTCTAATATTCCTTATATTTTGAAGCGAATCTTTGAGACAATATTTTGGGTAGTTGCTGTATTTAATTTAGGGAAATTTCAACCACTGACATGTAATTAGCTGGTCACTGGCAAGAATAGTATGTAATAAATAGTAGACTACCATAGTCTACAAATAACCTAGCGTGCTGGGAACTATAGAGTAGGAAACAGTAAGGAAACACAACCTTAAGAGCAAAGATTTATAACAACAAAACTACAATTACAATTAGAATATCACCACATATCTCAGAAATTTCAAGCATGACAACAAACACCCTAGTATATATATATATTTAACAAGGTATTTAAGTAAATATACCAGACTTCAGTAATTAGGAAATGCCAAGATACAAATGACAAGCGTACAGACTTCTATTAAGAACGGACTCAACATTCTTCTTAACAAGAATCAAGTACAAGTATCAGGTAATACGAAAACTGTTACAGAACTCTGATGTAAGAATCACACCACAAGACAATAATAAGTAAATTAGGAATTAGTTAAATGACGCTTAGTTAGAGAAATATTCTATAGCTTCCTTGAGGGAAGTACACTCAATGCCTCATAAGGAGTATAGATCCATAACAAACTCCACCTAATCTACGTAGGCCTAATTATTTCACAGTAATATGCCTTCTGTACATAACAGTATTCATGTAGTACCTACTCATTTAACTTGATCAACGAAATAAACAAACATCTGAGTAGTTTGATAAGCATTTGAGAAGGAATATGTGGGTAGTGTTATTTGTCATAGCTAACTGTAATGCAATTTCGGAAGCCGAATGTGAACACTGTAAAACAATACGTTGTCATGAGAACTGATTGGCATTTGATAAATCCTTTCTAATATATATTACCATAAAATAGACACTACATTGGGCATTACTCCGGCACAGTTAACCTATTTGGTGCAATATTAACAAGCTTCTTTCCATGAACATTATAAATGTGTGTACCAAATTTCATGAAAATCCGACAAAACGTATTTGAGTTATCGCGCGTACAGACACACGGACAGACAGACAGACGGACAGGTATTTTCCCGTCCCCCACACAATCTCATAAAGTACCTTACTGGCACTTAATAAGAGGAAGTGTTTGTCTGTCTGTCTGTTTGTCTGCCTGTGTGTGATGCCCAGCGAATTCTCCTGCTCGCAGAGATCTAAAGTTTTAAACATAGGTGGACTGAAGGACGTCTGAATGCACCTTGAAGCCGAATTTTTAATTTTCCCTTTCGTTCACCAGTGAAGACCTGGCAGAAAACGTGATCTTTAGCGCTATTGAAGCATCAGTTTTCTGTGTTACATTTCAACTGTCAAATCAATTGCAGGTGGCTTTTTTTTTTCTTTCTTAACTTGAAAATAAGAGCACCGAAATTTTTTCAACACATCGCATTGAATTACACAGGTCAACATTATTTTTGTTTCACGAATACCATTAGATGTATGTAATGTATTTTTTATCCTGTTTTCAAATATGTGTTCGGAATTTCTCCATCACCCTCAGCTTTTTTTATTTTAATATTTTTAAATATTTCAAAACTTCTTTGGGCCATTTGTACCTTGTCAAGTAAAAGCTCCAAGAGCATTAAAGTGGGGGACTAAAAAAGGCCCTGGGCCTCAAATATCTATTGTTTATGGTGTTCTAGGCTTCTCACTGCATGGATGGCGTAAAACACATGCCATTTGCCATCCCTATTACTTGGAAGGAACCTAGAGATCACTATTCTAACCGTTATTTCTGCTTAACAAACATTAAAGGGATTACGTCAAAATCAGCACATACAGTGGTGTACCCTAACTCGCAATCTGCAATGATATCAATTCTATACTGCGAAGAATTGCCCATACCAAAGCTTCCAGAACATATTGTGACATTATATGAAGAACGCTCAGTGTCTGATGGAAGTAAAGAAGAAAAAGAAAAGTGATACAACTCTTGAACAAAGCGGTCCATCTGAGGCTCATTTTTTGACTCAAGAAGATCTTAACAATCGAGTACAGTCTGAAATACTTCCTTCCCGGCGAAAAGGGTGGAATCTTCTTCAAGAGAATACAAAAATTTGTACTTACCGTATTCGTCATTCTGAATTTAAAGATTATTTTTTCTGCACTGTAGAAAAAGGCTTAGTGATTTTTAATAACATTTCTTCTCTTATGGAGACACTTTGTAACTAACATAACCCAACAGAATGGCGCTAGTTCATTGATTCCTGTGAAGTTAGTTTAAAAGCTCTGCTCATGCATTTGTGGAAGTAAATTCCCATCAGTATTTGTGGCTCACTCTGCTAGTGTGAAAGAAACATATGAAAACTTGAAATATATATGGGAAAAGCTTCAATATGAATGAAATATTTGCAGTGATTTGGAGATAATTGCACGTATTCTTAGTCTGCAGCTGAGTTCCACAAAGTACTGTTGGTTTTAGTGTGAATGGGATAGTAGGGACAGAAAAACCATTTCATTAGAAAGTAATGGTTTAAATGCAAATCAATCATTCCTGAACCGAAAAAATATGAAACATGACCCATTGTATAATTCTAAAAAATGTGTATCTACCTCCGTTACATATCAAACTAGGATTAATGAAGAATTCCGTCAAAGCCTTGGACATTACTCCTGCTTTTATGTACTTAAAACAGAAGTTACCTAAAATTAGTGATTAAAAATTAAAGAAGGAATATTTCTGGGTCCACAAATACAATTACTAATGCATGATGAAAAGTTTGAGAAACTACTGAATCAAGTGGAGAAAGCAGGTTAGCAAGCATTCAAAAATGTTACCGTAGTCAAGAGTTTTTTGGGGGGAAATCAAAAGGAGGAAAATATTGTCAACGATCTTATAACATCATACAAAAATCTTGGTTGTAGGCTAATATGTCCTTAAAAGTTGAAGCAGTTTAATAAGACTACATTACTAACAAAGTATATTAAACAGAATTATAGTTAAATAGCATAATTAATTATTATAATTAACATTAATTGAATATGAATATGAATTGAAAGAGTGCAATAGAATTTATGTAACGAATAGAAGCTAGTATTATATCAAATACTCTTGATATAATATTTCAGTAACTATAGAAATGAATATTCTCAGAGGAGAAGTTATGAGACAGGAAAGTGTCAATAAACTTTGTTTGGCACACAAATATGTGAGTACAGGTAAGATGTCCCAGATTGTACATGGTGATAAGCCTATTCAGTCACGAAGTACCGTTATAAACATGTTGACGTGTTCGCGAGGTCCAAGTTCGGATTTCTCCACGAGCACGCGAAGGAATTACGAAGCCGAAGATGTCAGCCATGTGTTTCCTAAGTCAATCACATTAAAGCTTTGTTAATCTCGAGGCCCTTAAATTTAGCCATTTTCTTTCAACTGAATATTCACTCTGCATTTTCATCTTCGAGGAACACTCGTGTTCACCTACAGCTACTCAGAATGGCTATTACGGGTATTGATTAGTCTTCGGCTCTCTGAATCGTACAAATTGCCATAAATATTGAATATTGTATTTGTTGTGACGAGCAATGCCACGTGTTTAATTTCATTCATTGTGTAATAAATAGCCTTCAACTGTGAGTCTGCTGTACCCCTGATTGAATTTCAGGCTCTGAAGTGCGAGAACCCGATTTCAGGGCTTGCAAGGGGTGACTCTGCAAACAGTGTGTACAGCAAATAAATCTGGAAAACATCCTGTAAAGCAGGAATGCATAAAGAACCAGCAAAATAATGTTACAACAAAAACTAAGCTTAAGGCTTTATCAGAAGTCAGTTAGGTTTGGCAAACATCCGTCCGAAAATAAATCATGACGCAAGAAAAAGCAACAGAAAAATTGAAAAGCTGGTGGGTAGAACAAAACGAAAGCTAAATTAAATAAACTAAAGCTCACCAGCGACAAAAAGAACTAAAAAAACATACCTGCTAAATTTAATTGGATAGAAGATCAAACCAAGTTACATGTTGAAGAATACAGATCGCAAAGGCATCCACGAAACCTCGCAGGCAAGGCCTCCAGCTCCAAGATATACAGGAGCTTCCACGATGCAAGGCGGCCTGGTTGCATTAAAAGATTATAACATTAATTATTATTACCCCTTCAGGGATTTATTTTCTAAGAGACTTTTCTAAATGTGTACATAGTTGTGTACTAAAGAAAAAGTATATTGTATTTTAGACTTCTGGGGTGTTCAGTCTTGAATAATAAACTTCTCTAGAGACATATTTAAAAAATAATAATAATTTAATGATGAATTTCCAAACGCCAATATTAACTTTAAATTTTTGTGCTTGAATGGCTGTTTCCCCTTCAGGTACTGTTTTCTCAGATCTTAAAATGTGTACGTACCTGGTTTTCATATGAGTTTGTATTTTCAGATTGTTCTGTGCATTGGTATGTGACCCTCCTCAATGGCCCAATTAGTATCTTCCTGCCGAGCTTGTCACCATTCTGTTTTGGGCCACCCTCTACTCTGCTGTTGAGATGGCACGCTGGGGACGCCTAGCGCTGTTCTTCTGAAACCAGAAATACCCCAGCCATATATCATATACCACTTGCCTGCGAGGTTTCGTGGATGCCTTTGCGATCTGTATTCTTCAACATGTAACTTGGTTTGATCTTCTATCCAATTAAATTTAGCAGGTATGTTTTTTTAGTTATTTTTGTCGCTGGTGAGCTTTAGTTTATTTAATTTAGCTTTCGTTTTGTTCTACCCACCAGCTTTTCAATTTTTCTGTTGCTTTTTCTTGCGTCATGATTTATTTTCGGACGGATGCTTGCCAAACCTAACTGACTTCTGATAAAGCCTTAAGCTTAGTTTTTGTTGTAACATTATTTTGCTGGTTCTTTATGCATTCCTGCTTCACAGGATGTTTTCCAGATTTATTTGCTGTACACACTGTTTGCAGAGTCACCCCTTTTTATTGGGACATTATTGAAGATTCGAATAAATTGGCATTACTGAGCTTCTAATTTATATTTTTGCTGTGGAAACCCCTAATTCCTGTAAACTTGATGTTACCAGTTAGGAATATTAGTTGGATATTGTACGGCCTTGGGTGTTTAGCCCTTGTAGCACGTTACAATGTTTGTGATTCTTCATACAAACTTGGAAATTTAAACGCTCCTCGGAATTCCTAGGAGGATTGAAACCAATGGTCAAGCAGAAATAATATCTTACTAACTTAATCCTGTTTTATCGATTAGACCATGACTAAAACATTATTCGACAAAGTCTATTAAAATAATGATTTCGATAGATTTACTACCACAGGTCACTGGGGTAGTTCCTTATTTTATATAGGCTGACTGTTGACGCCTAACTCAATTCTACCTGGTTCTGTAGGCCTATACAAATGTTAAAATCACACACCTTACTCAACTTTCATAACAATTGATATGCCATAACTCGTTACAGTTTAACTGACGAATATTTTTGAGATTTCCCAGATCAGTTTGGAATGTTCTGTATAATGCATTGTGTTATAAAGTACACTAGTGTCCAAAATTACAGCAACAAACCGAAATTTCATCTTTGCCACAAAATAGTATAAACAGGACGTGATAGTAACGTATAAGCAATATGAGGAATAAAGAAAGTAAACCATTGCTGCGTTTGTGCATACCAGTAAAACATTTTTTTTTTCACACGTAATAACTTTCACACACATCCAGAAAAACGCGTTAATGTGCTCAGTATGGGGTGTGCTCAGTATGGGGTGTGATCACGTATGGCAGCAATACAATGCTGTGAATAATGTAATCAATTTCATTTTGAGGAAATAATGCCCATTCTTCCTGCAGAGCAGCTCGCAAGGCCTGGAGAGTATTTATGGACCAAGTCGTCTCCCTAGTGCATCCCAGATATGCTCTATAGGATTCAAATCGGGAGAGCGAGAAGGCCAATCCATGCGTGCAATATCCTCAGTTTCCAGGAAAACATCCACCACCTGTGCTCTACTAGGACGAGCATTATCATCCATCAGTACGAAGTCTGGGACCACAACACCTCGAAACATGATACCTGACAGCGGTTAATTCTTGCCGATTTACCCATACAACTTCATGAAGAAGTGTTCGGGTATTCAACAGAATTACTACCCACACCATTATTGATCCACTTCCGTATCGGTCTCTTTCCGCAATGTTTGCGTCCCGAAATCGTGTTCCAGGTTGTCTCCAGATGCGAATCCGTCGAGATTCATTGTCAAGACAAAATATGGACTCATCTGTAAAGAGAACATTGGCCCACTGTTCGACCGTCCAGTTGGCATGTTGATGACTCCACTCTAATCGTATTCTTCTGTGAATAAGCGTCAGGAGTACACATACAATAAAGGTCTCTCTGCGAAGCCTTCTGTACACTGTTTGCCTCGATACAACTGTTCCAGTGGATGCTGTGAGGTCAGATGACAATTGTCGTGCAGTACTACGGCGGTACCGTCGTGCCCTTACAGTCAAATAATGATCCTCTCTTTCTGATGTCACTCTTGATCGTCCTTGCCCTGGTCTTCGGGATACATTTTAGGACTCTACAAACTGTTGCCACATCCGAGAAACAACAGAACGATTCACAATATGCCATCTGGCCACATCAGCTTGTGACTGTCCTGCTTCCATTCTTCCTATGACCCTCCACCGAAGAAAATATTCTAGGCGTCTTCTCTGTGCCAACCTTGTACCTGCAGTAAATATCTACACAGGAAACGTTGATATGGTCTTAGGAACAAATACTATGCTGCAGTGCCCCTTTTGATAGGTGCGCTGACGTCATCGTTTGCATGCTTGTAAGATGACAGGAATGCCATCTTCAGTTCAGAACAAGACTGTACGGACATAGCTTTACATTTTGTATAAATACAACGTATAGTTGACACAGAAAGGACACTATTATATTATGGATAGAATGATATAATCTTTAAAACCCCAACGTAAGCACTGAAAGTGAATGAAAGTGACTCTTCGTGTACAGTCATTTACATTATTTAGATACTCCTTATATTTAGTTCAACTCTATTGTGTAGGTCTAAGGCATGTTATTTTTTTCCTCGCAACCGCTCTTGAACTATGAAATGAATTATTAAGCTAACTGGGATGATTTATTTAAATCGGCCTGAAGGTACAACATCAATCAGGACTCACTGATGTCGATGCCTGGCTAGCAGTGTCTTGATATTGAAGCTATAACTTATGCTCCAGTACAATCCCATATGTTCAATTATTCAATTTTCAACTCCTCTCAGTGTGTTTGGAGGACGCTAAGTTTCTGACAGCTCACTAATTTTGAAGATATGGACTGTGTTACGTAGATTGATTATCCCAGCTATGTTCTGTTCAGTGACGTGCTGCGTGTTTTACTGGTATGTAATGTTGCCTCATAGCAAGAACAACAATTGTAGGCCTATAGTGCATGACTCTCTATACTCGCAGTCTATCATAGATATTAAAGGTATAGAGCCCTGGTGGAAGAATTCTTCCCATAGGCCTACTATCGTTTTTCTACAAAAGAATACAATAGAATTGTTTCGCAATCCAAAAATCAGTACTGATAGTGTACAGGTTTTGTAGTAGTCCTTTTTGAGGACTCCTATTAGTGCAGCTATTTCTGATAAGTTGACGATTATCGTGAAGACGCATCACTTCTTGGCGCCATTTTAGGTTAATTTAGTGTAAACTTCTTAACGAATTTACTAATATTTAGAATATTTCTACAACAAAAATGTTTTTATTGGCCTACATGGATTCTACAGCCTTAAAGAAAGAACAAACAAAAAAACTAGACAACGTGAAGTTCTGCATTTTTCGTAAAAACACAAATAAAAAAGACCCAGATATGAACTACAGATAACCGATATTTTAATGGGTTAACAACCCATGAATTGTTGTCACATAACCACAATTTCAGTAGTTTGTTTAATTTCTTATTATTCCTACTTTCATCAGACATTGTAATAAGGAGGATTGTGCTATAGAAAAGAACGTTTCTATCATCAAAGAGCGAAGATCGCTAGCTTTTATGTAATTTAATGGAAATGGTGAAGCAGTACTCCATAAAGGATTTACGGTTATTTAATGAGATTTGCAATTTGGAAATATCTAAAAACTTAGTTCTCAGATTGATGAGTTTCGTGGTCCTAGTGGTGCGATCGAATGTGAAAAATGGTAAAATGTTTTCCGCCTAATCTCCAGTAAACATTTATAAATACAATTCCAAATAAGGCACGTCGAAGAATTTACAATTAATATATTGAGTGGTATTTATTATCGGAGTTGTTGAAAAAACAGTAAATTAAAAAAAAAACATTTGTACATATTAATTACAGTATTACGAGTAGTATACTAAGTCAGTTTAATAAATGATGTTTCGTTACTCAATTAAACAGTATGTGAAAGCTTACATAAATTTGTTCTAGTAACATGAAAAATTAATCAAAACACATCACACTATAATACAAGTTTGTCAGATTCTATAAAATTAATGTAGTGTGGGCCTATAAAACTAAACTCCGTGGCGCGATATCCCTGGAGGGACTTGGCCTATCACCCGACCGCTGCGTCATCTCCCGTAGGCAGATGGCAGGATTGGGGGGCATGTGGTCAGCATGCCGACACCCACGGCCGTTAATGGTGGTTTTCTTGACCGGAGTGTGGGCCTATAATGTTCTAAAAATATAAAATTACGTACAATTATGTACACAGCTGGGTTTTAAGTCTATACACAGTAATTGGTTAAAGTCAAGTTGAAAAGCAGACTAGATGTGATCTAGACTATTGCAGGTTGTAATATATCAATGTTATTAAAATGTAAGACACATAAAATATACAAAACGTATATGATAGTGTTTGGTCTTAAAAAATAATTAAATATATCAGTTGCCCTACTGCTTTTCAACTTGATATTAACCAATTATTGTGTATAGACTTCATGGGCGTACGGTAAGGGGGGTTCAGGGGGTTGAAACCCCCTCGAAATGTCTGCTATATTTTTAAGATTATACCATTATGAAATAAAATTTTAAAAAAATATGCTGGTTCGGTTGTTTCAAATTTTAAAATTTCGTACATATCAATGTGTTATTTAAGATTTATCGTAATTTATGTTAGATTAAATTTAAAAACTGTGTGGTGTTTGTAGTTCTTCAGCGTAATAATAGTGATCTGTTACTAGTGAATAAAACTCCCTTCGAATTCGGTGGTCTGGTTATCCATGTGGTGAGATCGTTTGGATATCAGAATTTCGTTAGATTTCAACTTAATGGGTGGCGTGCACCAAACTCATGCCATTTACTCTTTTAGTAAGCCTTACTTCTTTAGTTCTAACTACTTTAGTAAGCTACTCTTTTAGTAACCGTACTCTTTTAGTAAGGACGGCGTGCACCAACCAGGAGTAAACTAAACTCGGCGGCTTTCAACATAGAGGAATGTACTAAAGAAGTAAAAATTTTATTTACTCCCAGAGTAAATGAACTTACTCCACAAGTGGTGGAGAGCACCAACACGGAGTACGCTACTAACGTAGTAAGTTGTGGAGTAAATAAGGCCAATATTTACTCCTACTCAGGGGGTGGAGTAAAGTTGTGGAGTAAGTGTGTTCTGTGGCATTTGCGTGAGTTATGAGTTACATATCACATTAAATGGATTACATAGTTAAACTGAGGATAAGTTATTGAGATGAAGAAGGTTGTATACCAAAAATGAGAGTTGTGGCAGGTGATTTAATAAATATTAAGCGAACCATACCTAGTAGGGCATTTAATAACGTAAATAATTATGCTCATAAATCCTTACATGAAATTTTGGCGTTTGGAAGAAACGATGTCAGATTCTCACTACATCCATGTGATTTCAGCCAGTAAAATGTGGAAATATCATTGCGGAGAGCGATCCAGCTAGGAAGACGTCCACCAAAGGTGAGGGGAAGAGTGAGTGGAAGGGACGTTTGCATTGCACGGTACAAGGAGCTCATGTGCTCTTAAATATCTTCCTAGCTGGATCGGCCTTTAGATGTTGCAGTTCTCCCTAACTTTGGGTCAGAAAACGACGATGTATTTCAAGCTAATCATATGGATACAGATATCGGCGAGGTATAGTACATTCCAATAAATGAAAGCCTCCGTTCTTGGAGCTACCCAGAAAACACTTCCCCCTGCTACTTAACCATAGAATTACTGAACAATAGGTGATTCTCATTGTTAAACGATTTAATTTAATTATTGTAAATTAATTTTATTACATTACACTTCTCTAGCTTAACTTAAAGCACAACATTGCGAATGCCAGATTATAATAATAATTATAAGAGCTAAAAGTTCAATAGTTGCACCCGCAGTGTTAATGAATAATATGTCCTTTTTTCTAACCCAGGTCTAAAAATGTCCAAACAGGCCACATCGGAAGAAAATTTAAAAGACTCTGGGATTAGCGTACATTGAGAAGGGGACACATTGTAAAACCATTCCTTAAAGACTCCCCAAGTCTCGAATGGTGGAGTGAGACGAGACTTTCATGTTTGGGAATAAACTATAACAGATGCTGCAGGTCTATAGTATGCTGCTAACTATTTAATTAACCCTGTGGACAGGAAAGTGAGAAGCATTATAAACTATATAGAAAAAAAATGCCAACATGAGTGCCGAAAGAAAATTTTAAGGAGGGGCCCGGAGTTTGAAGCTGCACAGGATCTAGAGAAGTAGTCACTGAAATTATTTTTAAACACACAACCATCTACATAATTATTATTGGAGTTCATAGCTTGCGAAATATTGTACCGCCATTTTTTGTTTAAATATTACATTTCTCAGTTGTAATATTATTATTTTTATAAGGTAATATTTTTTAAGTAAATATTCTGTGCATTTGAAAAAGGACAGAAACATAATGCCCCTTATTAGTTTTGTTATCCTTTTTATCCCCCCTTTTTCATGATTTTGTGTAATACTTCTTATTAATATTGTTAAACAGTCAATAAGTATTAATAATTCATTATAGTGAGATTTATGATAAAGAACTGTAGAATAATTGATTTATCGTTTTTGGGGAAGAATATTTTAATATATTTTAGAAATTTATTATTATTATGAGAGAAATAATTATAATATTGACAGTGAATCAATTATGAAAATCAACTGGAAATTCCAATTGTTTGCATTATAATACAGAAATAGTTTGCACAAAAATTGTAATCACAGTACCCTAACGTAGGCTACTAAACTGAAAATATTCAATTGAAGGAATTAAAATTAGTAATGAATAAAACATTACTATTAGACCAATTTTAAAACATGAAGATTGTCATTGGTAATATTTGGAACAACCCAAATTCATATTCATTGTTTCAGCGAACCTTTCCTTTTCATTATCTGGCACTTGAATAATACCGGCAATTGAAATGCACGTGTTCTGCTGCGCTGCACTAATGTTTCTGCTCTGTTCTGCGCAGAATTCGACTACTTCTTTAGTAAAAATCGTTTACTACTTTAGTTACAACTAAAGAAGTAACTATCAATTGAGCTCTCCAACACCAACTAAAAGAGTAAGTTACTAAAAGAGAAGCACTAAAGTAGTAAATCTAAGACGGGAACATGACGCAACAAAAACCGGTTTGTCTGTCTCACTCTAGCACATTACTAGTATGACTTAAAGAGTGAGACAGATGTACTGGTTCTTGTATACTCCAGGTCTCCGTCTTAAATTTACTACTTTAGTAAGATTTACTCCTGGATGGTGCACGCCACCCAATATCCTGCAGAGTTTGAATATATACCTATTCTGGAACAGACTTACGAAATTACTATGTTAGCAATAGACTTTTTTTATTTATTTCAGCTGTGTTTATACTCATCCTTCGAGGCTATATGAGGAGATCGGGATCTATGTCTGTACAGTAGGGTAAGCCATCGAACTATTGCTTGTCAATTGTTTCTATTGTCGGTGTATTTAATGGAGTAAATTTCAACTGATATAATTTAAATGGATATGATACAGGGTGAAATGTTGACGATGATTCATGTAATTATCCATTTCGGCATGTACCTTTACGACTGTGGAAACCATGGAAAAACCCATGTCAAATTGGCCGGCCACGGGATTTGAACCTGGGACCTCCCGAATGCGAGTCCAAGACGTTACAATCTCGGCCACCTCGCTCGGTTCAATCAATTTGTCGATACAGATACACTGCTGCATAGACCACACAAAAAATCTGGTTAGAACTTATAAATCAGTTAGTGTCACCTATTACTCATAGTTCACACCTTGGATCTCGATATTACCTGATTTCAGGAAAGGTACTGATGATCGGAATAAAGTGTTCGTGTGGATTCTAGCCTACAGTGTGTATAGAATATGTTTTTAAAGTCATCGATTAATTCTATCGATGTCATCGTATTTCCGTCAGCCTGTTTGTAAAATCATGGGACAATTCACCGGTGAAACATCAGGCTGTTTTTAAACGCTCCGGTGTTTGTGTGATGAAACTCATTGATTGTCATCAGACTCATCGAACATTATGTACGATGCTCTTAGATGACAGACATGGCAGAGCGGAGAAGCAGATGACAAGTGCCAAAAGATGCACAAAAAGATGCACAATTGTGCAAGTTTCTTTTTTCATTCATAAATAGAGTTTATTTTCGTGCGAAAACTATGAACTGCTCTTCATCAGAGTATGAGTCCTATAAACATGAAAGTGATGAGTTGATTCTGTTTCAAGATGAGAAAAGAAAGAAATCCACATAAAAATCAATTAATGTTACTTTCAAAGTATCTCCAAACTGACAGCACAGGTTATCCATAACTGCCCGGTGAGGTTAGATTCCTTATTAAAATGGATTTAGTATTCTTATAACATGATTTATAATAATGGTAGCCCTCAGTTAATAGTTCCCTGCCCATCATATATTATAATTGCCACTTCTCGCAAATCCATGATACAATAATAATCATTATACAACTCCGAATGCTCACCGGTGGATTTACAGATAGTTTTAAAAACGTGCCCCATACATCATGCAATATTATGTTAATTTTTGTCAAAAGAAAGTCTTTATTTAGACTCTAGCTTAAACGAGAAATGGACAGAAACCTCAAGAAAAAGTTTTATGCTACATGTTAATTATAGTGTACTAATGATCACAATACAAATGTTTTGTTATTTTTAAGAAGGTATTAAGTAACAATACAAGTAATTAAGGACATGAAACTGCGACGACTTTACCCATTAGAATAGAATAGGATAGGATAGGATCAGTCCCATGAAGGGGGGGAGGTGAGTTGAGAACGACCTTAAACACTTTTGCCATTCTGCCAACCGTGCTATCCTCCGGTAATGGAATGATATGCATGCCCAATGCCCCCCCCCCCCAACAACAGAACTCATCGCGAGCCCCACGGACCTTGCCTAATCCATCAGATACCTTTTCTATGCCACGTGTGCTGCTGCATCAGTACCTCTTGGGAAATAGACCCCCAGTTTGGCGGCACACCATCCAGCAACTTCATGACCACAGCAGGTGCTGCAGCGAGGGCATACCGGAAACTGGAAAAGGAAACGGGATGATGATGACGGGGAAAGTGAAAGATGAAATGGAGAGTGTTGGTGGAATGAATGGGGGAAACCAGAGAACCCTTCAAGAAAAACTCCCTACGCCCGGCTTTGTCCACTACGAATGACACGCCTGCCTACCTCGGGACTTGAACCCGGGATCACTTGCATGCCAGGCCGACGCGCTAAGCATGAACCACCGTGCCGGCTACTTTACCCTTTGAAACCCTCCCGAACAAAATTTCACCCTACGCCCATGATAGACTTAATAACAGTTGTGTACATAATTGTAGGTAATTTTGTACTTTTAGAACATTATAGGCCCACACTTCATTAATTTTATAGAATCTGACAAACTTATATTATAGTGTGATGTGTTTTGATTAATTTTTCATGTTTCTAGAACGACTATGTAAGCTTTCACATATTGTTTAATTGAATAACGAAACATTGAATAAACTGTCTTAGTATATTAATACTGTAATTAATATGTACATATGTTTTGTTGTTGTTGTAATTTACTGTTTTCTCAACAACTCCGATAATAAATACCACTCAATACATTAATTGTAAATTCTTCGGTGTGCCTTATTTGGAATTGTATTTATAAACGTTTAATGGTGATTAGGCAGAAAACATTTACCTTTTTTCACATTAGTTCTCAGAATTCAGGTAATGCAGATTTCATTCCTCCAATAAATTACATTTCTTCACTTTATCTCTTTATTTTTCACATGAGAACTATATTTAGCACAATATATCTTATGCAATGGATAGGGCTACATAGGAACTTCACTACTTAGCGTATCGCAAATATATTCTTAGCACGCCACTGTTCTGTTACCGGCTGAATGATGGACCCACTACAGGCCCGGGGCAGTTCAGACCAGTAGTTGATAAGAACCACTGTAACTGATGGCTGAGCTTAGCTGTTATAATAGAACGAGGCCATGCCCAAGCAAGGTCATGCTTATGATATGATATTATTATAGGCGGTGCGTATAATTTCGTAAATGATAGACTAGGTGCCCGGAGTGGTCCAGGAGCTCATTACTACCTGATGAGCGAGTACTTATTATTCTGATTAATAATTCCCGTAACACGAGGAGCCATGTACAATCTCACTACATCACAAATTGACCACGACAAATTATTGTCGCCAGAAGCCAAAAAATTATAAATTTAAATATTATTAAATAATTTATAAATGCAAAGTTTTTTAAGTATCATAATTTTCGCCGTCACTTCAATAATAATATTTATAACGCTTATCGTCCCGAACGTCATTGTCGTACATGCTGTATAGTGAAATCTGTCTTAAAGATCATTCCTATTAACAAACTAACTAACCTCTTAGGGAGTGAATTTTCCATGAACTGATGCCAACTCCATAAAACAAATGTTTCATTTCTACGACTAGCAGGGGTTTATTAATTCAACCGCTAGATCTCTTGTAAAATAACTTATTTGGCATCAAATAATTAAAACCTTATATTTATTAACACTGACATTGTTTTTACATAAATTGCAGGAATTGCATAGTTTTAATTTGTAATTATATTTTTAGATGTAACAAACGAATTGTTAAAACTACCCACTAAACCTCATCTTGTGCATATAGGCATACAGATTCGAAATGAAACGATTAAAACGAACCATAGATTCATGAACCTTACCCATACATGCAAATCATTCATAAACTATTATTAAAATGACTAGTAATAATTAAAAAGCTAACAAACCGGCTACAAGGTTCATTTCACGATTAAACTGCACCGCCCGGGGGAAAAAAATTAGATTCAATTCCCTGGCCCAAAAAACCAGCGCATGGTGAGTTTCGTCCAAATCAGGAATGTTCGCTAAACTTAAAAATCCGGCTTCGAGCTACATTCAGAATATCTTCCTTCCACCTATGTTAAAAATTTCAGATCTCTGAGTGGGCATCGCATCCAAACAGACAAACAGTTCCTTTTATTATATTTTGTGATGACAATTCTACTCATACGCCGCCTGTTTGATATTGACCAATTATTAATATTATTATTATTATTATTATTATTATTATTATTAGCCCAATAATATCCCAGTGCGGGCTAGGGCCTCCTGTTACAGGGTGGTTTACAAAAAAAAAAAGAAAGAAAAAAAAAAGAAGAAAAAAAAAAGTGCCTCGGACCAGCCTTTCCGTGACACTAAAAACTTTCACACAAGTTTCTTAATGCTTGCAGCTTCATTCCACTTTTGTCTGTTTGCTGCTATTCTAGACCACTGGCCTCCTAGTTGATTCTTAAAAATATCACACCATCGCGTCCTTTGTCTTCCCACTTTCCTGCTCCCTAACCTGGGTTCCCACGCAGTCACAGCATATGTCCATTTTTTGGGGTCCATTCTAAGCACATGTCCTGCCCAACTCCATTTTGAATTTATTGCTGTTCTCGCTGCGTCTTTCAACTTCGTTGTCTTACGTATGTCTTCGTTTCTTATCCGGTCTCTTCGCATGATGTTAAGTAACTTCCTTTCCATTTTCTTCTGGCAAACTTGTATTATGTTTATTTCCTTTTTAGTTAGTGACCATGACTGCGATCCGTATAGTAGCACCGGTAATATACACATATCCATAACATCTTTCTTAACCTTCATATTAATGGATTTGTCTAGTAAGATAAATTTTAAACTCCAAAATTTCTTCCATGCCTGCACGATTCTTCTTTCTATTTCTTTCTGAATTTGATTGTTGAATGAGACTGTTTGGCCTAAATAGATGAATTCTTTAATGTACTCAATTTTATTATTGTTGATTTGAATAGGTTGGTCATTATTTTTGTTTTTGTCACATTGATTTGAAGGCCCATTTACTTGCTCTGCTTGCAAAGTTCTTCTAATACTTCCATGGCTTCTCTATGTGTATCAGTTATGATAGCAATATCATCTGCAAAACGAAGGTTGAACAGCTTTCTTCCATTAATATTCACTCCATAATCTTCCTTCATTCTACAGAAAACGTCTTCCATTAAAGATATGAATAATTTTGGAGATATCGGGTCTCCCTGTCTGACCCCTCTTTGTAGTGGGATTTCTTCCCCCGTCTTGTCCAGTTTGACTCTCGCTTTGTTGTTTACGTATAGTTTTCCTAGAATTCTGATGTATTTTTTATGTATACATTGACGTGGCAATTCTTGTAAGATGGAAACATGCTGGACTGAGTCAAAAGCCTTTGCAAAATCTACAAATATTATATATAGCCTTAGGCTGTGTTCATTTACTTTCTCTATTAGTTTTGTCAGCACTTGAAGGTGATCCATTGTTGAGTAGCCTCGTCGAAAACCAGCTTGCTCAGGTGGTTGACTATCATCTATAGACCAATTACGACAGTTTATCTTACAATATTCTTGTAGGAATCGCGAGGATGGCGTTTTATCGGGTAAAATCGTCTGCCATTACTGGACACGAAAGCATCAGTGTGCAGTGATTAATACGGCACATGTTGCCAATAAATAGTACGAAAACAGGTTATTTTATACTACATAACTTGTTTGGAAATTGAAATAATAGAAATGTATATTGATTAAAAACACAATTTCGAGTCGGTGCAATCCAGTTCGAGTGTTTAATTTTGTCCTGCTGTTAGTTTACCTGAAAGAAGTTAACTATGTCTTATATGCACCACTGGTAGCTCTGGTTAAAATATGGTAACTCGAATCGATTCATGGATTGTTGATTCATAGTAGGTCGCGATCTCGCAGCTATTAGTTTTGTTTTTATACAACAAAGCACGAAAGTAATTATTATTTGTATAATCCTTTACATTTGTATTCATAGAATAGTCTTAGTAACTCCAACTCGAGCTGACGAGTTTCATCAGATAATCTATCGATAAACTCGTTAACACTCGTGGGATTGCCTATGATAAATTAGTCTATGTCAGCGATGCTGACTGGGCATCGACACAGAGAAACAAACAAACAAACACTCTTATTATAGGCTTATAGATAGCGTTTTTCAAAATGAATTTCACGTTCATGCTATCATATTGGGAAATCCAGTTTCTTATAAGCCTAAGTGCCAGAACATAAGTTATATAATTATATGTATAGGCTATATATACAGTATATTGCAGACATGGATTTTCATTATTATATTTGTTAGATTCTGATTGTATTAATTAGGCTGAGTCGATCCCAGGACCATAGTGCCACCAGAAGGATTAGGCCAATTGAAAAACTCCGACTTCATCGGGAATCGAACGCGCGACCTTCCGGTTTGTTGCGCAGTGCCTCAACCACTAGCTACGGCGTTCCCCGTTACACATAATTACTTGATTAAAAAAAAGAACAAATGTACTAGGCTTATACTTCCAAACACCTCACATGGAACTGATGGTGCACCTTTATTTTCTGTCAAACGGTATCAGTATGTATACTAGCATGCAGCATCCTGTGAACTTTTGTCTGCGGAACATTTAGTGCACAATGTTTGAAATATGACCGCTAGGGTTGCGAACCGTGAAACATGTCATAGTTAAATTATTCAATTTTCAATGTTGTCAATTCAATTTAGGCAATAATTTATTCTAAAAAGTTCCAATTAAATTATTTTTTTTAATTTTGAGAGTTGAATTTTGAGGTCCTTGATTTATGAGGCCTAAGGCGCGCGCCTGTCCGAAAATTCGCCACTAGCTGCAGGATCTAAGAACGTGTTATTTTCTTCATCTGCATAACAGTTTTAAGTTCTTCTGCCATGGCGTGAAGATGTTAGTGTGTTATGTAAAATATTTTCATGAAAATTGCAGAACAGATGCAATAATTTGGGTAGTTCTTAATATTGCATATTTTCTATGGACGGAGTTGACCTTTCTGCACAGAACCCAAAGTTGTTCAATTCCAACGAGTGTTGTCGGCGTTAAACTGTAAATCTGCAATTTCCTAACATTTATCGTCTTTTCAAACATCTCCTAAACCATGCCTTTAACAGTAAAAGTAAAAGTTAAATTTATTAATTTAGTATAAATTTTCTACTTTTCCACTTCACGCAGATTTGAAGATACGGCTCTTCTTAATTCGGCAATTTTCTGTAAAAATTAGTGAAGTAGCCAACATAATTTAGCCATCCTGCAGCTTCTAAATGGCGACTAGTACGAGGAAATGTCATAATTAAATATTTAGTTGTAAACTAAAGTAAAATTTCCTCTAATGTGACCACAAAACAGTTTTTCTACGTTCAATAAAGAAATTTAGTCGTTTCGAAAAACACCCAAGTATAACAAGATTTTTAGTATGATACTAATGTTTATTAAAATGGTGCGAGGAATTGGTCCATTAATTTTATATAACTTTAATAAAATGTGCTGGACGAATTTGTTCATCGGACTGAATGTCCGAGAAGAAATTCTTCACTATAATAGGTAGTTATAAGCACGATACTATTCTGTTCTTGAGTCACGAAGGATTAAGAAAGACGCCAACATCTAAAAAAAATTACCTTAATGAAAAATTGCTATTTGAATCTAGTTTGAAGTTTTCTATTATATTTGCTTGTGATTTTGGATTTGGTTTGAATTTAAGTACAACAATTCGCATGTATTTTTATTTTATTTTGTTTTAAATTCAACTTTCTTTCTTACTAATTTGAACATAAGATCACGTCACGAGTTAGGTTATGTGTGTATTCTGTACAGCGTACTAGTAGGCCAATAACTAATGTTCTATCAGAGTTTTTGTGACAATTCGAAACATATAAACAAGCACCATTACATTTTTATATAAGTACGCCAATATGTAACTTATGATAATATTATAAATTCTTTGTGATTTATTTATCAACTCTGAACAAAAATATTTTCAAGTATTAATTAAAGCATATAAGAACAAGAAGATCCAATAGGCGGTCCGCGGTGTTATTATTGAGGCTCGCGAAACAAAATAGAAAAAAAGTATATAAATAATATAATGTGAAGTAAAAATAGCGAACATTACCATAGGTATTAGTTACAAATCTGTTGAGGTCAAATAAAAATTGAGATATTTTCTAATTTTTCAAGTGTCGACCAGTGAATTAGAAGATGTGAATTCTTTTAATTTGTGAGGACATTAAAATGATTACTCATTCATTTTCTTCAAAACACACTGATTTTCAAAGCATAAAAAACAAACTTTATATTTGTAATGATAATTTTAAAAGATTCAAGGTTTCAACTTGAAATACGTGATTGATGGCCGGTTTCTTTAAACTCGCGAATTACCTATGGGTAAATTATCCAATGCACAGAATTTACACAAGAATAACACCACACAAACACAAATAATTTAAAGATAGCAATCACATACACTTGTGGCGAGTTTCTAGATAAATGTCCTCTGGGTAAATATGAAAATGACAGAAAAAATGTTCCTACAAACTCGGGCTAGATCATTCCAAGGGTAAATCGTCGGGTTAATTTTATCCTTTCATGGATGGCTGGATAAAATTTAACCTCTATAATAATTTAAACAATGAGAATCAAAGCCTTCTGAATTAAATTAACTGTAAAACTCCAAGGCCTTGCTCATTATATCATAGTGGGTGAAATGGAACTAATTTGTCCATGGATAATTTACCCTTAGGTAATTCACAAGTTTATAGAAACCGGCCATAAGTAGCTGATACTTTTCTTCAAAACAACAGAAAATGAGACAGTTCTTCAGATTTCATTGAGATGACAAGTTTTGCAGCTGAAAGTTTGTGGTCTTCAGATTATGTCTGTATAAGGAAGCACGTGTTTTGTGGTGAAGGTTAACTTTTAATGGAAATTTATCAAAAAAGTACAGGGCTTATTTTCCATTATACTTATTGAGACCAGGAACTATTAATCTCACAGGTTAACTGCCTTTTTTCTTATAGATTCTACTAATATTATGTCATTGACATGTCAACTAGTGTGAAAGACTATAAACTATATTTTGAGAAAACAAAAATTTTATCTTTATTTGTCGTACCTTTTTAAAATTGTTTATAACTTTTACCATTGAGTAAAGAGACTTCATGCATGCTCTTTATGAATGATAATTCAACTGTTTACGTTAATACATGTAAAATTTATTAATTTTGGTGCGGTTCTCAAGACGACTTGTCCAAATTAATTTTACCCCCAGTTCCTCCAAAGTTGGACAATCCTTAACTAGATGATTAAGCTCGTTTCACAGGTTGGGAAAATAATTATTTTTTGTAAGCAATCTATACCATCACCGCAAGAGTAGTCCATACTATAATTGCACAGGAGTGAATAAAATACAACAAATAGCATTAAAGAAAATGAGAAATTGAATTTTGACCGAACCAACTGTGGCTATCAGGATGAAATTTGGGACAGACATTCCCCAAGTCATGGGGAACGTACATTAAACATTTATGATCTGCAAGTCAACGGGGTTTTTTTTTCTGAGGAATAAGCTAGCACATAAACCTGCACACATCACGGGGCGCATTTAGTATGTGATGATAAAAATTCATTTGATAAAAATATGTTTTGTGGGCTTCAGAAGTAAAAACACGATACTGTATAACTAAAAGTACTTTGGTATTTTAGGAGTGAGATGCAGAAAGTGTTACTACTCTTTAGAAATATTTTATTTATGACCCAGTTTCTGTTAAAGCATCTCAATTAATTAATCTAACAGAAGACATAAATTACCTCAATTCTCAGCATGACAAACAGAATCACATATTTATATAAGTACGGTGCTTATCCGGACTGGTCCAACTGATTATATAAAGTGTGCTGGAGTAATAGCCGGGAAGTAGCGTGTTTGATCCTTGATGAAGGCACTGAGATTTTTCAATTGGCATAATCTTTCTAGTGGCACTTCGCCTCTGGTGTCAGTCTATGAAAGTCTTCAGGATCCTCAGCTACCAGGAACCCTAAGGGTCTCCAAGCCTGTGCATAGTGAAAGCGTTACTTTTATTTTCATTTTGGCACTCAGATGTTATTTATGGAATGCCGTTAAATATTTAGAATTTGTAGGTCTAGTTGTTAGTCCAGATACAAAAACTGATCCATTAGGGCCAAATAATTAAGAATACAAAGACCATTGCTTTTGGTGGAAGTAGGCCTATCTAATGCTTGTAAGAATAAATTCATGAAGAAAGATCGGAAGCTGGCTAAGGACTGAGCGGATCACTGACAGAATACTATATTTTGCTTTATAATGGGATAAGTGCCTATTAGTATTCACAAGTTTTTTCGCCAAAAACAAGTCTCAGAGGCTTGTTAAGGTAGCAGTTAGACATTGTAAGTTTATGGCATAAAATGTTGAGGCTACCAACGCAATTTTGTGGAAGTTATAAACTGGCATCATATAATGAGCAATCACGCGAGTTCACTAATCAGAACTCGTCGAATTAATTGTTATAAAAGTAAACATAAAATATTGTCTATGGGCCATCATGCCATAAAGCGATACACACCTTAATTTTTACGATGCTGCAAATGTTATATTATAGCAGCTGTTTTCACATTCAGACCAGCTTGTTAATTTGAGATACAATTATATTTACTGTATCGATCTTATCTTATTCCAATTTCATTATAAAACTCCAATACAGTACAAATTTAATAAATGAACAGGAACGAAAGGAAACTAAATAAGCAATAATCAAAATGGGAGATTCGTACGACATGCATCTAGTCTGTACGCAGAAGCAGTTTATGGTGCACAAGCAGAAGGTCTACACAATGATGACATCATTCTTACTTTCTCTTATATAGGCCTAATTACGGTTGATCTACGGAATCATGTCTACTTAAGTAGGTGTATTTTTCCGCTTAAGGGTACCTGGAAAATATCTAATAGACCATTTGACCAAACGAATTGAGGTCCTGTTTTAACTTGACCGTACGGCATTTCCTATCTTTGTAAATGTTTGTTTTGCAGTTACGACCAACATGATGTTCGATCTTCTTCCAATCTGGCACAATATTCCTTGAAATAATTAAAAATTACGTATGTGTAAGGATTTCTATGTGTTGACTCCGTTTCAGAATGGTGGCCGTTTTAATGGTTCTGGTTCATATAATATTTTTTGCTTCTTTCAACGATCCCAGAAAAATGGTTCATGTTACAAAAAATTAAGACTACACAATCGACTGAGAGCTGAGGCATACAGGGGATCCAGAATGAAGACACCAGCTAAACTCGACCAAATGACACAGACAGAACTGACTGAAGGCTGTGAAGAAGGAATTCAAACAATGACAAAAAAACAGCATGGTGGAAATGGTGGAAATGAAGAGCTGATCATATTGATGTCACCACCAGAAATCCAACCAGATTAAACCGTTCCACAGGGAATCAGACTAAATCATCCGACACAAAGACTTCGACGAAAGACGATGATAATGAAAAACAATAATAAATTCACAAATTCAGGACACTTTCTTAAACACCGAGACATATAAAAAAAAAAACAACCTACAAGTAATCCAGAACAAATCTACAATGACTTTGAAACAAAATTGAGAGTGTCTAGACTTGAAGAATATGATAATCTGACTGTAGCACTAAGACACTTGACGCGGAAACTCCACTCCAAAGGAGACGAAATAATTTTCCCACATCTTGAAGCTTTCGATAAAATGCAACTAAAGGCTGTAAATCTGCCTTCAGATCCTCAGAAGCTTCTGATCCTTACTAAAATGGCGTTTGGAAGAAGAAGAGAGGTGCTGTGCATCGATGAGTTACACAGACAACTTGTAAATCCCATGGACCCGCGGCATTCAATCCACGAGTGGAATGGCCCAACAGTTATTTTCACGCCTACCTTCATAATGCCAAAAACGTGCTCCGAATAGCATCCCTAAATGCTATGAGAAGCAAATCTGTCCTTCAGCAGGTGAGGAAGCTATCTGAGGAGATGACTGTGGATATTCTTTGTCCACAGGAACCGTACTCGATAGTGGGTAAAATTCTATACATGCCAGTGACCGCAAGAATCGTGTCTACAGGAAATGCCCCTATGTCGGCAATAATAGTCTTCAATAGGGAAGTTACAGTGACGAAATTAACGCAGTTCAATGACTAACACAATGCATGCCTGGAATTACAAACGACACAAGGAAGTTTGGTATTGGCAAGTACTTTCAATTTTCGGATGAAATTGATCCTTAACTAGATAAAGTGCACGACATTTGTTTGACGTAGATTACTATTACGCAAACTCCAGTCATCTTTTCAACCGATGCAAATGCTCATTCTGAACTCTGATTTGACGAAAAAAATTGATGATACAGCTCTGGCACTGGAAGAACTGGTAAGTGAAATGAATATATTTATTATTTATTATTAACAATCCACCCACTTACTTGGGAAGTTCTGGCCAAAATGGTACCAACATAGATGTAACATTAGCTAATCTTCCAGAATCCAAATTAATAAGTGGGTAGGGCAAGGGTTAACGGAAAGTGATCACAATATCATCAGTTTTGAAACGGCAGAAAGGTGGAGGCACTATCGAGTACGGTAACTAAGCAAAAACATAGATATGACATTAGGGGGTCAGGGATGTGGGTTACCAGATTGCAAGTATCGGTAAATAAGATTAACGATTGCGTTTCAAATTCCATGTTTCAAAAAGTGTACTGTTATTACAGTTTTAAAGTACTGTATTGTACGTCAATAAGTAAATCATTGTGTATCAATTAATTAAGAAAAGCAACAATCCTCTTGAATCGTGAAAGCTACAAAATTGATCCTAGGTAGTTATGGAAAGTATAGCCTACTTTATGAACTTTTAGGCCTAATTGTAAAGACAAAGCAATTTGCTTAGTAGAATTTTCCTCATTGTTATTTAGTTAGTTCATTAGTCTTTTTTTTTTCATTTTTCCTGCCTGTACGTATTCCTGAGTATGAACTGCATATTTCAAACTAATCAAATTTATAAATTCAATGTAAAGTAGGAGATTTTAAAAGAAAATTTCGGCTTAGGTCGATTTAAGTAAAACCCGACCTAGTTAGTCTCTGTGGGTGGCGTGCACCAAACTCATGTCGTTTACTCTTTTAGTAAACCTTACTTATTTAGTTCTAACTACTTTAGTAAGCTACTCTTTTAGTAACCGTACTGTTTTAGTAAGGACGGCGTGCACCAACCAGGAGTAAACTAAACTCGGCGACCTTCAACTTAGAGCAATGTACTAAAGAAGTAAACATTTTATTTACTCCCAGAGTAAATGAACTTACTCCACAAGTGGTGGAGAGCACCAACACGGAGTACGTTACTAACGTAGTAAGTTGTGGAGTAAATAAGGCCAATATTTACTCCTACTCAGGGGGTGGAGTAAAGTTGTGGAGTAAATAAGGCCAATATTTACTCCTACTCAGGGGGTGGAGTAAAGTTGTGTAGTAAGTGTGTTCTGTGGCATTTGCGTGAGTTATGAGTTACATATCACATTAAATGGATTACATAGATCATTCTGGGGATAAGTTATCGAGATGAGGAAGGTGGTATGCCAAAAATGACGGTATTTAAGGAGAGCAGAGACCCTTTTACATTGTACAATGCCGACGAATACAGAAAAAGGTTTGGGTTCCATAAGACATAGGCCTATATAGAAATGCTGCTTGATATGGTGGAACCATTTCGACACAATTCTGACAGGAACTCCGCTCTATCCCGAAGACTACAACATCTTTGTGGACTACGAATCTCCCGTACAGGTGTTTTTAAAATTATGGCAGGTGATTTAATAAACATGAATTGAAACACATCTAGTAGGGCATTTAATAACGTAAATAGTATGAGCTAATAAATCATTTATTTTTACTTATTTATATTTATACAAAATATTTATACAAAACAAAACAAGACCACCCGAATGAGCATGCGCTCGTGCTCGGGCACAGTTCAGTTATATGAAATTTTGGCGTTTGGAAGAAACGTTGTCTGATTCTCACTACATCCATGAGATTTCAACCAGCCAGATATGGAAATACCATTGCGGAGAGTGGTCCAACTAGGAAGACGTCCACCAAAGGTGAGGGGGAGAGTGAATGGAAGGGAACTTTGCATTGGACGGTACCAAGAGCGCATGTGCGCTCAAATATCTTCCTAGCTGGAGAGCCCTTTAGATGCTGCAGTTCTCCATAACTTTGGGTTAGAAAACGACGATGTATTTCAAGCTATTCCTATGGATGCAGATATCGGCGAGGTATAATATATTCCAATAAATGAAAGCCTCCGTTCTCGGAGCTACCCAGATAACACTTCCCCCCTGCTACTTAACCGTAGAGATTACTGAACAATAGGTGATTCTCATTGTTAAACGATTTATTGTAACTATTATAATTTTATTATATAAACTTCTATATCTTAACTTAAAACACAACAGTGCGAATGCCAGATTATAATAATAATTATAGGAGCTAAAAGTTCAATAGTTGCACCCGCAGTGTTAATGTAGCCTATAATATGTCCTTTCTTCTGACCCAGGTGTAAAAATGGCCAAACAGGCCACATCGGAGGAAAATCTGACTGACTCTGGGATTAGCGAACAATGAGAAGGGGACACATTGTAAAACCATTCCTTAAAGACTCTCCAAGACTCGAATGGTGGAGTGAGATGATGCATTTATGTTTGGGAATAAACTATAGCAGATGCTGCAGGTCTATAGTATACTGCTAACTATTTTAATTAACCCTGTGGACAGGAAAGTGGGAAGCATTATAAACTACACAGAAGAAAAATGCCAACATGAGAGCCGAAAGAAAATTTTAAGGAGGGGCACTGGAGGTTGAAGCTGAGGATCTAGAGAAACACACAACCACCTACATAATTATTATTGGAGTTCATAGCTTGCGAAATATTGTACCGCCATTTTTTGTTTAAATATTACATTTCTCAGTTGTAATATTATTATTTTTATAAGGTAATATTTTAAAGTAAAATATATTCTGTGCATTTGAAAAAGGACAGAAACAAGCCTCTTATTAGTTTTGTTGCTATCCTTTTTATCCCCCTTTTTTCCATGATTTTGTGTAATACTTCTTATTAATATTGTTAAACAGTCAATAAGTATTAATAATTCATTATATTGAGATTTATGATAAACAACTGTAGAATAATTGATTTATCGTTTTGTGGGGAAGAATATATAACTTTAGGCAATAAAAATATTTGAATATATTTTAGAACTTTTATTTGAATATATTCTTATGAGAGAAATAATTGTAATAATGACAGTGAATCAATGATGAAAATAAACTGGAAATTCCAAATGTTTGCATTATAATACAGAAATCGTTTGCACAAAAATTGTAATCACAGTACCCTAACGTAGGCTACTAAACTGAAAATATTCTTCCGAGGGAATTGAAATTAGTAATGAATAAAACACTACTAATAGGCCTATTTTAAAATATGACGATTGTCATTAGTAATCAGTAGTATAACCCAAATTCATATTCATTGTTTCAGCGAACCTTTCCTTTTCATTCTCTGGCACTTTAATACTGGCTATTAAAATGCACGTGTTCTGCTGCGCTGCACTAACGTTTCTGCTCTGTTCTGCGCAGATTTCGTCTACTTCTTTAGTAAAAATCGTTTACTACTTTAGTTACAACTAAAGAAGTAACTATCAATTGAGCTCTCCAACACCAACTAAAAGAGTAAGTTACTAAAAGAGTAGCACTAAAGTAGTAAATCTAAGATGGGAACCTTACGTAACAAAAACCGGTTTGTCTGTCTCACTCTAGCACATTACTCGTATGACTTAAGAGTGAGACAGATGTACTGGTTCTTGTTTACTTCAGGTCTCCGTCTTAAATTTACTACTTTAGTTTGGTTTACTCCTGGATGGTGCACGCCACCCACGTGTCTGTTAAACATTCCATCCTTTGCTAATTTCAAATTGTTTACTTTCATTTCATTTCCTTTCCATTATTTCTTTTCTACTATCTTATACCTTATAACTCTATCTTCGTCATTTATCTCTTTCCGTGCCATTCTTCTGTGAAATTATTCTGAAGTCATTGATCTCTTTACTGACAACCACATTCCCAGATCTGATTATAAAAACAAGGATATTTGGACCATTTTATTAGGCATTGCTAATTATTATATCAGCACGTAAACAATCAAAACTGGAAGCAGGATTGATGTAGAGGAGGTAGCATTACCTGGCTTTAAAAGCCCAGGAACTATTATTTAGCATCGTAGATTAACTAACATCCACCCCTTAATTATGAAACCAGAGCGTGCTTCGAATATTCCTCATCTGATTTCATGCCTAGCGGAGTCTGTACTGTCGTAACTGCTTTGCTACTCATACAGTATGAGGTAGAGTAAAGTCAGATGAATTCGATCGAAATAACGTAATTTTTGGCCGTAGGAGAGTAAATTGCAAGTAAACCTACTCACAACAAAAGCAACTTTATCTCCTGTCACCTAGGCTACGAGATCGAACAATTTTGTTTTAAAATATATATTTTATTTTTAACTTCCATGTAAACGATCGGATCGACCCGACTGTATGGGTGATTCTGATCATTTTTGGGTTAATCCGATCTTCATAATGAATAAAAAATCAAGTGAAAAATTAGCAAAAATGATATCATAAATGGATATGGATATACATAAATACAATGTACGGGTGATTCTGCTCATGTTTCGGGTGAATGCGATCTTTGTAATGAATACAAAATGAAGTGAAAAATTAACAAAAATCTTACATTAAATACAATATGGATATACATAAATACAATGTACGGGTGATTCTGATCTTGTTTTGGGTGAATCCGATCTTTTTTAATGAATACAAAGTAAATGAAAAATTAACAAAAAGTGATTATAAATACAATATGGACATATAATGATAGCGATTTCATATAAATGGTTATCCTACTATATAATAAGTTATGTCCTACAATACACATTTTCCACACAAAAAAGTGCTTTATCCTTCGACTCCAACACAGACTTCAGGGTACAATTCTTTCTAGGACCCCCTGACAACGACCTCATTTATTTACAGATCGTAATTTAGAAAATAAAACTGTAATATATTTTCAGCCTTAGACCTATATTACGCCTCTTGTCATTTTCTGAACCCCTCTTCAGTTTCGTTATTTATTTTATTTCATTACCTGTATTTCTTATTTGAATAATATATTTTCCGATGATGTAATACCAAACGTTAGGTCCTGCAACAATTTTCTGTTACGATAATTTTACTTGAATGTTCATTTTATAATATCACTCTGATACAGCTAAGTGTTCCTTATAGTATACTAACTAGAATAAATTGCGCTTGAACTGTGATTCATGTGGCAGCTCCTGAGATAACTTGACAATGAGATAAAGAAGCGAACAGCTGTTGCTGTAAAGGAGTACGAATAGTGTGAAGTTCCGTATAGAGGTATGGATAGTAACGGATCAAGGTGAGAGCGCGTGCCCAAGTTATGGTATTAGGTAATGAAAATGACTGTTGAGGTACGGTATGCATGATTCTATAAAGCGGAATGAGGCAGTGGAAATATCTTCGTTTGCGCAGGAGTAAGTTACCCATTGACGGAGTTATGTGCTCATATTTTGGCCTAGACTGTTACATACTCGTATATAGCTGACACATGCATTATGAACACGTTGTAGTCTTTGAGTCAGAAAGTAGGACGTCACAATAATCAAAATGTGGTATAATGAGTGGCTGAAAAGTGTCCTTCTTAAACGAAAAAGGAGGCATTTTTATTTATAATATACAAACAATTTTAAGAAGTTTGGGGAAGCCTTATAAGTTAGAAGTAAAGTCTACTAACATATTCCACTGACATTGATCACAAAACAACCAGAATTTTAGCAAATGAAGTAAATGAAATGCAGATCCCTTACAGGCTAAATGTAAGCCTTTGCAATAAAAACCGTAGGACAGAATGGGGGTTTGTAAATATATTAATCATTGGTTTTTTATAGGCCTACACTTAAAAATTACGAATACAAAAGAAAGTTACTTATATTCACTATTGATAGCACCAACACTAAAAAATGGCATGTCCACAAGAAACGTTTCAATAATGCCTTCGGGATTTTCTGCATCTTACGTGTTTCTATCATTGAAACGATGAAGTATAATTTTGTTATATTCAATAATATGCTTCAATTTGCATGCGATCTTATAACACCACCTGTTGAAGGATAGAGACATGTGTTACTGCACCCACCTGCAGTTCTGCTGATACTCCATCTCCACAGTCTGGTCCAGAAAAACTTGTCGGCTTGTGCCTCGTTCAATTGAGCTGTAGTTCGTACGGTTTTAGAGTTGAGCTAATGCGAGCATTAAAATGACTAATTTCCAATAGTATTTTTGGAGAACTGAAATATGGGAAATTCTGTTGCTCGCTTGCTGAGTGGGCTTCCGAACTAAGCAACATACTATACTATTGGAAATTCCACATTTTATTGCACGCATTGGCTCAGATCATAATATGCCTTCTAAACCCGTGCGGACTATAGCCTGTAACGTTTTATGCAATAATATGAAGCCTTTAAAGAAAGTATAGACAATTTGAGTTTTTATGAAATGAAAAAAATACGGCTATTATAATATGCTTATATAAAGTGGGGCTATTTTGTTGTACTTTAATGGATTTTTTAGATCCTGACTTTACTATTTATATATGTCTCAGTTCATGGTTTGATTTAAACAAATAACCCTATGGTACAAACCCATTTTGGTAGGAATATTGTTGACTATTCGGTCAATATACTGTGGCTACCTTTACATGAAAATGTCTGCATTAAACGAAACCACTGCGCTGTATGGGCATCAAAGACGAGGCGTAACATATTTCTAGGATCAAGCAGTCTGGAAATAATATGGGCTGTTATAGCCTATCCACTGATACGTCACTCATAGCTGTAGGCTTTATATAGGGATGTATATCAGAGGCCCTAACCATCGAAAAGAAGACAAAATAGAATGGAAAATTTTCAGTCCTATGCCTGGAGTATATTATGTCCCAGGTTTTGGGGAGGAAAGTATGAAAGTGATATTCATTTTTTTTTAAATTTCGGCTCCGAAACGGTTGTATGGTAACATGAGAGTGTGAAATAAAAAATTCCATAAAGACAATACAATCTTATGTAATCGGAATTTATGTTTCTTCTTATTTCAACCCCTCCCAGGCATGGTGTGTCGAAGCAACGGAATGCAACATTCGACATCCTCTGTGAAACATAAGAAACTATATCTAGCGCTTTCTGGGGGAATAGTTTGAGTGTGATAAGTCGTTCTTCCTCCTTTAAAGTTCTATGTAGGCCTACATATTATACAAGGCCCTAGAGTTTGAAAATCGAAAGTCTTTGGTAAGTTAATTTAAAATTGCAAAATAAAAACCCGGGCGACGCCGGGCCTTTTAAACTAGTTATTAATAAAACTCGTGATTATTAGTATTTTATAACTTAATAGGCCTACAGATGTGAACAGTATGTGTAGCGTCCCAAAAAAATCGTCAGATCTTTTCTTCATCGTAGTCTTTAAAATGTTAACATTCATTGTAAAGGCAACTTGTTTCCAACACAACATTGGATTTACAGAACGAGATGGCCGAGATGGTAACGTCTTGGACTCGGATTTGGGAGGTCCCATGTTCAAATCCCGTGGCCGGCCAATTTGACATGGGGTGTTTCATGGTTTCCCCAGACGTAGAGGCAAATTCCGAATTGGATATTTACATACCATGAATCATCCTCACCATTTGATCCAGTACTATATCCATTTAACTTAATATCAATTGAAATTTACTCCATTAAAGACACCGGCAATAGTTCCATGGCCTATCCTACTGTACAGACACAGATCCCGAACTCCTGATATAGCCTCGAAGCTAAAAGGAGTATAAACACGGCTGAATTTAAAAAAAAAATTAATAAATGATAATTTTACTGCATCCAAAAAGTGCTTTCATTAATGTGTACTGCATTTTAAAAAATCATAGTTTTACTGCATTAAAAAACGTCAACACACGTATTGGCCCTCGTAAGTAAAGAATCTTACCAGCTCTGATTAGGATTAAAATATATTAAACATGTGACGAAACCGCAGATATAATTATATGAAATAATTACATAAAAAATAATTCATGTTCTACACATGCATTGATATCACCATTTCAACCAATAATACATCTGATCGAGCTACTAAACGGTTGTAAACCACGTTATTTGTAAACAACCGAACCGTTTTAAACCAACAGCTCAACCCTACCACCTGCTACTGTTAACAATGCAGGGAATTTGAAATTTATTTATTGCACAGAATGGTCAAATGTTCAGATGGCTTATGATAGGGTGAGGGGAAGGTATTTTTTTTCATCATGGTCCTTGACTAATACAAAAATCTGTTCTACTGGCATACCTATCTGTACCCATGGGATATATTCTCTCATTTAACATTTTGAAAAAATAAAAATATAAAATCAGGTAAACTGATGCAACAAAGTGCCAGAGTGCTTTTGTTTAATCAGTGATTATGATATGCAGAAAAGAAGCTTTTTTGCTATCGATTTTCCCCAGATCCATTTATTAAGCAAGGCTTAGGCTACGGAAGAACAAAGGAGTAAAATTTGATAAGAATACGTGAAGGAATATGTGGGTAGTGTTATTTGTCAAAGGTATCTGTATTGCAACTTTCAAAGCCGTATATGAACACTGTAAAACAATATGTAATCAAGAGAACTGATTTGCATTTGAAAAGTTCTTTCTAATATATTACCACAAAACAGGCACTAAATTGGGCATTACTCCGGTACTAGTCTATATAAATAAAAATCAATTGCCATATGTATGTTGCTGCATCATTTGAGAACGGCTCGACCGATTTGGCTGATTCTTGTTTGTTGTGTTCGTAATTGCCAGGACAAGGTTTGTATGAAAGAAAATTTTTGGAAAATCCACGGAAAAAGTCGGAAATGTGAAATGAGGCACATCTTGAGAGTTCTGCTGTCACATGTTTACATAACAAAATATAAGTGTGACAAAAGAAGAGTGATATAGGCTCAATTTGAGAGTTCTGCTGTCACATGTTTTCATAAAAAAAAAGAAGTGTGAGTCTTGCAACAAAGCCAAATCGAAAGTGTGTATGTATGTATGTGGGTATGTATGTTCCCTATACAAATCTACATTTCTTGACCAATTTGCACGAAATTTTGCACATATACCAGGTTAAGCCCGAGAAGTAAGCGATCAACATTAAAATTCAAAGAAGCCACTCCCTTGAAAATGTATATAATTGCAGAAATTATTAGGCTGAAAAAATGAAATGCAATTCAATTATCATGACAATAGTGTATTGTTTACAGTGTTTACTGGGCTTTAACAAATTCTGATGCTATCGATGTAATACATTTGCGAAAATAATTCTTGAAGAATGAAATCCACGAAAATACTAACTTTCTCTACGCTCGACATGGAAAATATCATTTTCTCACTTCACATTTTGATGTAGAATAAGCGTTCGTATTGCAGGGACAGTTTAGGGGTTTGGCAATGAGTATGCTATATCAGAAATCGGAAAAGAAGTCCTATCCACTGATACGTTATCCATAGCTGTAGGCTTTGTATTAGTTGAGAAATAGGGTTGTTTATCAGAGGCCCTAAGGATCTAAAAGAAGACAATATGGGATGGAACATTTTCAGTCCTACGCGCGCAGTATATTATGTCCCAGGTTTTAGGAAAGGAAGGCATGAAAGTGATATTGAATTTCTCTTTTATTTCAGCCCCAAAACGGTTGTATGGTAATATTAGAGTGAGAAATAAAATTTTTTGTCAAGACAATACAATCTTATATAACAGGAATTTCTTTCCTTCTGATTTCAACCCCTCCCAGGCATGGTGTGTAGAAGCAACGGAATGCAACGTTCGACATCATCTATGAGCCATAAATTGCTATATCTAGCATTTTCTGAGGTAATATTTTGAGTGTGATATGAGGTTCTTCCTCATTTCAAATTCTACATACATATTATATAAGGACCTAGAGTTTCAAAATCAAAAGACCTCCATAAGTTTATTTCAAATTACAAAATACAAAACCCCTGCAACGCCGGGCCTTTTAAGCTAGTAAGTGAATATTTAAGAATTTCTCAGTACTTGTAGCAAACAGGGTACTAATTTATTTTGATTTAATGTATTATTAATTTTTTATTACAGCCCAATTATTGTATTATAATTAAGTTGTACTATTCTTGTAATCATGTTAAATCATTGTATTTCATATAATTCTTGTATTTCATGTATTTTATTTCATGAATTCCATCTGGCTGAGTGGTAGGGAAGGTCTTGTGGCCTTAACTCCGCCTGATAAAATAAATATATAGTATAATGCTACTGTACATTACAAGAAGCTGATGCTCCAGTTTGTGAATATGAAATTTATGTAAAACGTAAAAGACTGCAAATTCAACGATAAATGTTTTTGTAGGTGTGGAGAGGTTGAATATAAGTGTGTCGGTAATATGAAAGAGGTTGATATCTCGAAATTTGCCTGTGAAACTAATTGCAAATGCCAGAACGTCCGCCTACGTGCAGTGCTGTCACATTCCACATGTGTTAACACACGCACTCGACGTGTCACCTTGTGAATTCATAGAGACGATGAAAAATATTTTAAGTTCTAGATACGGGTTGCAGATGAGATATTAATTTTCATGATTCCTGCTTGAGCCAGGTGAGGAATAAGCACTCAACGCCAAAGATATTAATCTGAAAGCGTCAACATAGGATATTATAACCAAAAGAATCGGTTTAGAAACTTTCCATATGCCACTGTTGCTCTAAACCAGAGTGCATCACACTGCTTTCAAACAGATTTCACCTTTGAACCACTTTCCTCTTTCATGTATTTCTCCAATTACTGCCACTTACTGTACAGTAAAACCTCTGTTATCCGAAACACTTTTAACAGAAATACCGATTAACCAAAACTACTAGAAAAATAATTTATGAACTTCATACCATTTGTGGTGAAACATAATGTCATAAAACAGTATCCATCTTATACCACTCATGAAGTGAAGGAAACTTTAAAAAAATGTTTTTTTTTGTTGGGCAGTGTTATTGGTAATTTATTAAATAGTGTCTGCCCAATAATTTGACAGCTATTGAGACATTTTAATAGCCTATGGTGTTTTATATATATATGGGTATTGGATCTGGTATTATGAAAATGAATACTATTTCTACATTGTAGCTCCGGTAACTTGTTTTTTTTTTTTATACACTAAAACTGAATAAATGTATAGATTAACTACGGTTAGTATTTTATGTTGAGAAAATAATGACTTTTTTATTTATTTATTCAAAGCTATTACCAAATAAGCAGCTGCAGCGATTGTTTGTAAAGACATGTTGCACCGGACTGAAGTTGCTTCAGTTGAATCGTTTTAGTCGCATGCTACACGCATAGGCGACAAAGCGCATGCGACATTATTGATTTTTTGTGGCACATGGTCGCACACCTACAATCAGGCAACACTAGGATACAAGTAGCATACAAGTAGCAAAGTTCTCTCTAGGGTAATTATAAGTTAACCAGTGTTTCCATAAGTTCATAATTTACTTTTTCTCGCAAACAATACACCTTTGCGGGAGGTTTTTGTAATAAATGAATGTGCAGTTCCTTGTTAAAAATAACATTATAAAACAAGAAAATTGTATTTTCTATATGTAAAGAAATTTATGTGAGTGTATTATATACAGTTTTGAATATAGAATAAATTAGGCTAACTACTCCCCTATTTTAAAATTAACCAACCAATAAATTTGACAATTCTTAAAATGCAATTTTGGCAACCGTCACAAAGGAAATCAATGTTTGAAAGCATCGAGATTGACACAAAAATTGGAATTTACTTTACAGTGGTATAGAAAGAAAGCTTCAGGTAACATACAAATCATCTCTTAAGAGTAAATTGGTGTAGTTTGTTTGTGTATAGGTCCATAACATTTTTGAATACGCATTATGATAATATTTTAATTAGATGTAGGTTCCGGTTATCACTGTTAGTTTTGTTGTATGCTATTCTACTAACCAACTATTATTACATACTTTTAATAGAATTTAAACAAAATGTATGTTATACTAATAAAAATTTAAAATATTTATGTTCACCTTGAAAACATCAAAAATAAATACGCTTCTTGCCATGAACATTATAAATGCGTTTACCAAATTTCATGAAAATCCGATAATGCGTATTTGAGCTCTCGCACCTTTCTTTTATATTACCATAAAAAGGCACTAAATCGGGCATTATTCCGGTACCGGCCAACCGATTTATGGCCGAGTGCACCAATCTCCGGTTTTCTCAGCCGTTTCGTTACCGCGGTAAACGTAATACCGGGGTATTCTAAAAATTTCTGTGAGCCATTGCTAAAATACCGCGGTTTGCTAATGCTTGGAAATATCGCGGTTACTCTGCTACGAAGCCATTCCCATGGATAAATTTTGTGTTGGTTTGTCTGGGTTTGTCTTGGTTTCTTCCATGGCCACTAGATTTTCTCTTCTCTCTCTCTCTCTCTCTCTCTCTCTCTCTCTCTCTCTCTCTCTCTCTCTCTCTCTCTCTCTCTGCACGTCTCGCGTAGGCTATTGGTTTTCCAATTCCATTTATTCGTTGCCTTATTATTCAATAAAAAGTTGTTCATAAGGATAATAGGGAATATTATTTTGCATATATATGTCGTCTGAATTCAAACTTTGAATTCAAGCACTATAGATACTGTACCAATCGTGAAATGAGCTGGTTAAGCCTACTACTAGTTTGGTTGAGGTGAGAAAGGAAGGTCATTTCAATCGATGTTACAGCACAGTATTTGCAAAGATATGTACCATCGTTCATTCTTCAAATAGATCCCACCTGTCTGTACATTTCAATAAAATAACATTGATGTTTTAAAGAATAATTCTCACACGTGTGCAATCCAAGGGAAAGCAACACCACGAAATCTCTGCCTCGCTTTTATTCCCATACGACTAACTTAGGAGAAATTTTAGGTGCAAAGTCATGTGCATAGCCATGAATGGGCTGTTATAATTATGTACGTGCAGGTATGATAAATTGATTACATACCCTATATACCGATACACAGGCTATATCGTGATGCATGCAGCCATTCACTTAAATTTGACATAGGACCACTGGTTTTCCATATTTCATTTATTTGTTGCCTTATTGTTCAGCAATAAATGTTCATAAGGATAAAATAGAATATTATATTGCGTATATCGTCTGAATTCAAACTTTGAATTCAAACACCATAAATACTGTACTAATCGTACTAATCGTGGTTACGCCCACTAGCCTACTCGATGGACCTGGGTTGGTTGAGGTAAGAAAGGAAGGTCATTTCAATCGATGTTACAGCACAGTATTTGCCAAGATATGCACAATCGTTCATTCTTCAAATAGATCCCACCTGTCTCTCGTTATTTATTATGTTCAATTAGCTTTTGGCCTAGATATCGTAAATATGATACATTACGCTGATCTCCATCTTGGAAAGAAAACCGTGGTTTTCTCACTTTACAGCTCCTTCACGGCCGGTTTGCATCTTACCCAAAAGTCGAAACCGAGCACGGTGTAACGAAAGTATGACTTTGCCGGGGTAAACTAAGCAACTTTACCGCGGTATTCTGAATTCCGAGGTTGGTGCTCTCGGCCATTAGTCCAATATCAACAGTCGTGTTTCCATGAACATTATAAATGCGTATACCAAGATTCATGAAAATCCGATTAAGCTTATTTCAGTTATCACGCCTTTAAAATAGACACTAATTTGGGCTTTACTCCGGTACAGGTCAACCGATTTGGTCCAATATCAATAGGCTTATTCCCAAGGTCATTATAAATATGTATACCAAGTTTCATTAAAATCCAACATAGCGTATTTCAGTTATCGCGCGTACAGACACTCGGACGGACGGACAGATGGACAGACATTTTCCCGTCCCCCACACAATCTCATAAAGGCACTTAATAGGCCTAGATATTAATATTAATAATAAATAATAATTTTCATAATAGTATTAATTAAATATTTTATTTGTAGGAATGGTATAGGCCTAAGATTTTTTACCGACTTCTGATATAGCATACTCACTGGCACACACTTAAGCTGTCCATGCAATATGACCGCTTATTCTACATCAAAATGTGATGTAAGAAAATATTTTCCATGTCGAGGGTAGAGAAAGTTATGTGACTGCTTCACATTGTGCTTTATTTTCTTGGATTTCATTCTTCAAGAATTATTTTAACAAATATATTAATTACATCGATAGCATCAGAAATTGTTAAAGCCTATGTAGTTCCCAAAGCCCTATGTGAACACTGTAAACAATACACTGTTGTCATGATAACTGAATTGCATTTCATTTTTCAGTATAATATTTTCAGAATTTATATACATTTTCAAGGGAAGGAGTGGTTTGTTCGAATTTTACTGTTTACCGAGTTACTTCCCTAGTGGGTATGTGTGCAAAATTTCGTGCGAATTGGTCAAGAGATGTGGACTTGTATACGGAACATGCATACCCACATACATACATACATACTTTCGATTTGGTTTGGTTGCAAGACACACGCTTTTTTTTTTTTTAATGAAAACATGTGACAGCGGAACTCTCGAACTGTGAATATGTCACACTTCGATTATTTAAATATTTTTTTATGTAAACATGTGAAAGCAGAACTCTCTAACTATGCCTCATTTCACATTTCCGACTTTTCTCGTGGATTTCCCCCCCCCCAAAAAAAAAAATTTCATACAAACCTTATCCTGACAATTACGAACGCAACAAAAAAATCAGCCAAATCGGTCGAGCCGTTCTCAAGTGATCCTCCGTCATACATTTTGGAAATTCATTTTTATTAATATATAGATCAGTATCACTCTTAACCTGCTAAGTATTCCTATACACTAACTTGCTTAGATTTCAGTTGAACCGTGATATCGTTTGGCAGCTCCTGAAATACCATTGGTTAAAGAATTTTACTTTCTATTTTGTACTCTCATTTTTATCTAAATTTAAATAAATGTTGCAAATCAGTTAAAATAACTTGCTTACATATACACTGTTATATTATTAAGTGGATGAAAGAGAAGTATGTATACTCCTTTCATTCAATTCATAACTTCATATTTAAAAGGATTTGGATGTCTTATCGAATTATAAGCCTAGATATAAGATTCATTCTCTCTACATCATCGCACATAACTGAAAAAAATAATTGGTAGCAGCCTTTCAGATTTCTGAAGTCAATAACAGAAATCATAGAATACTGTAGAACATGAAGTAAATTTATTACGTCTCAGACTTCCTTTAGTTGCATTTAGTAAGGGAAGTTTATACTGTCAAATCCATTAAATGTTAGTTTAATACATTATGTATATAAAACATTTTTAACAATAGGCCTACGTTAAGCGGAATAGCAAAGTAGGCCTATGGAAAACTGAAAACCAAAACGTAACTTATTTCTAAATTGGATAAGGCTTGTTTTACCTTTAACATATCATAATAAAAGTACAGAATGCATTGGATTAGATGCAAACTTCAAACTGTTGGCTGGACTGGGCAAGTTCTACAGCAATCACCGTCAAGAATCAGAAAATTCTGCATTTAACAGTAGTTTTCTAGGCCCCTGGAGAATGCAATGGACAATAGTTTTGTTGAAATTCACTTGAATGCTAGAGAAATCCAAGAACTGTCGAACCACATAAGTACAGTGAATGAAGCTTTATGTAATCACGGATAATGTTATCAGTTGGGTAATGTTATCCCCTTTATGAAATCCCTTACGGATTAATAATCATGCATTGAAAAAAATGCTGTTTACTGTGATCAAAGATTCGGTGCATTGTGTTATATTCTTGAAGTAACGGTAAACCTACTGTTCTCAGCTCATAGGATGAACAGTTCGAGAGGGGTGGTGTTCCCTAACTTTCTCTTTTAAGAAATAAAACCTGTTTCACCCCTCAGTTTAGCTGTTGCTTTTGATTTGTGAAGAACACAGTGATGATATGCAGTGATGGTTAGTGTAAAATGAAAATACTTGAACACATAGGCGTTACGTTTTGCTATGCGGTGTTTACCACAGGTCAGTCGACTTCCAAAAACACTACGAATATGAAATATTGGTTACTGGAGTCTTAAGGGAAAACAGAAACTATTAAAAACGTTTTTATTAATTACAAAAATAGTTGCTTGCAGTCTAATATTGTATTGTGAATGATTAAATATGATTCACAGTTTCGTAGTATCTTGTATGAAAGAATTTAGCTGCTTCCCTAAGTGATCGCAATAAGCGGCTTGCACTGTATATCTTTTTTTTTAAATGTTGAATTAGTAGATTTTTGCATTTGATAGCCTGATATGTTTCCGGAGAGAATCGCATTCCTAGGGTTTCATTATACAGATATCAACATTCATAATAACTGTAATCATAATAACTGTAATCGTGACAACTGCAAATGTCCCTCCTTAAATTCTTCAACTGAAACCAAATATTTAGGCATTATAATTGACGAACATCTAACATCGAATAAGCACATTACTTATGTTTGCAATAGGCTTCGTAAAACAATATATAAATTCTCAAACCTCCGTTCCAATTTACAACCTCATATCTTGCGTTTAATTTACTTAGCACTAATTAAATCTGTATTACAATAAGGCATATTGGGTTGGGGAGGAATGGCTAAATCCAGCCGCTTGCCTTTAGAAATTCTACAGTGAAGGATCATTAAAATATGTCTGAGTAAACCTGCTGATTACCCCACAAAACTAATATTTTCAGAATTTAATGTCTTAAATATTCAACAAATATACAAACTCAAATTACTTACTTATTTCCATAAGAATATAAATATTTCCAAATCAACAACCCTCATCACTACCTTACCAGACTGAATCAAAATTCTATTCTATATGAACCCAAATGTTTTACCTCTGCTGGATTAAATCACAGTATAAATTTCGGCCCAATATTATAGAACTCACTAAGAAGAGCTCATCCTGAACTATATAAACTAAATTTACACAGATTCAAGAAACAAACTTATAAAATCTATTCAACCTAATGCATGACTCATTTTACAATATCCCAATTTTTTTCTTTTCATTTTGGCTACTCGTGCTTATTTAATATATATGTTTGGCTTTTGATTTATATTATTTACTATTTGCCTTGTTTTGTGTGTGTATTTGTGTATGCCATGTGTGTGTGTGTGTGTGTGTTTTGTATGTAGCGTCGCTTTGCACTGAAATTTTTGTTTTGTAATTTCCAGTGGTCACTGTTTTCTGTTGCTCTGCTGAGCTGTGCCCGAGCACAAGCTTTTGCTCATTGGCATCAGTTATGAATGTGTGTTTTATGTTTTACGAAAGTAAAATAAGAAAAAAATATATATGAATTGTGAATCTTGGTCATTGAGCATCCGGGAGAGTTGTCTGGTCCTGAGTAGGCCTATTTTAGTATATGAACTAAATTATAGGGAAGCGCCACAAAAGCGAAATAAAGTTTATATCCCAAAATTATGACTAAATACAGCTCCAGTAATGTGCACAGACGAACAGACAGACTGATAGACAGAGAAACTAACAGACGGACAGTAATGTGGACATAATTCGGAAATACTTCTCCGGTGTTATCTTGATTGATATTTTTTTTTAATCTCTTTCTTTACAGTACATACAGTATAATTATACTTAATTGGTGGTGGTGGTGGTCTCAATAGACCCCTGGAGATCCCTTAAGGGGATTCCATCTTTTTCACTATTGAAAATCCCCAACCCGGCAGGGAATCGAACCCGGACTGCCGGACTGGAAGGCAGGCTTGCTACCGACTCACTCACAACGGAATACATGAAATTACATGTAAAGATCTAAAAACGAAAATTTAGAGTAAAGTTGTCCTGTGCCTGCAGCCAGCTAACGGTACTCACTCGTACATTCCTGACACAGAGAGAGATACAATTCAATAAATCTTTTGAAAAATTGTTTCACGAACCTTTTCAATGTTCCCAAAGATAGCTGCGAACAGTTGTTATACGATATTTAAGTGACCTAGTATATGTCTTGTTATTTTACTCTTGATATCTAAAGATGTTGAATTTCTATTTTACGAGTTTTATGAACCTGCACAGGAGTTAGTAATGTAGTTGTTCAGGAATTGTTTAGTAATGACACAATGAATGCACAGTGAAGTCTGAGAAAGACCGGATGATTCATTTGAAAGAAAATAGGGTTGTTACCTTAGCGAGAAGGTTAGTTATTATTACACACCAACTTATATGGAAACTACTTAATTTTGAGTGACAGATATGTATAGGGGCATAAGTTCAGGAAATTGCCCTCTTATTAGAGTTGTGGAAACTTTTACCCGTATCAGTAAAAGAGCAGGTCTATCGCTGTGACAAATGGGAACACAGTTAAGTTGTGACAGTCGTAATTTTTAGTCCTTTTCATGGTATCCTGATTTTATTATGTACGATGTGAACATTATTTCACATAGCACGTCCAGCACATATCTGAATTTAATATTGAGTTGTTAGAATTAATGCATATTTTGAGGTACAGTACCTTGAAACAAAATATACAATAATTTTAGAACCATGTATCATATGTGTCGTCCGCCGCCGTGGGTGAGTCGGTATCGCTCCTGCCTTCCACTCCGGCGGCCCGGGTTCGATTCCCGGCCGGGTTGGGGATTTTTCAGTAGTGAAAAATTTCTTTCCCGGGTTCAGGACTAGGTGTGTGTTTGTGTCCTTAGGTTTAAGTAGGTAGGGGACTGGCACACCCCGGTAACAAATCCGCTGTGAATATCCCCTTACGGAATCCCCAGGGGTCGCTCGCGACCCAGAGGAGTAACTAACTAAATCATATGTGTCTGCGAGTCTGTGTATCTCCGTGTTTGAGTCTGTGAACAGCCTGAACAGTTTAACTGAAAACGATAAATCGTATATATATGGATTAATTATATTCTGTTATTTTTACGCGAAGCATGAGAACAGCTTCATGGAGCCCTAGATGTGACCTGAAATGTCAGAATTTATCCAAAATAACCACTGCTCTTATTCTGTACCTTACACTATCTTCATACACTAACTTAGAGTTAAAACTTTTATTTGAAACTATTTTACGTATAAATTATCTGAAGCATAGTTATAAGCAGGGCCCGGATTCTGATGACCTAAAATTGTTTGAAAAATGACCTATAAAATGACCCTAAATTTTAAAGAAAATGACTTAATAATCATAAAAATGACTTAAAAACTGATATTTTATTTATAAAAAAATATTATTGAACACACAAAGTTATAGACTAGTTTGTACATAATTGTAAAAACTGTAATGTTGTAAATGTTCTTTTTTCACGGAAATTTATACTGACACTGAGGCACTGGCGAGTCAAACGTCGGCATTTCGTTTTGCGGTCTGCCGGATTATATTGTTGTTTATTGAGGGTAAACAGTAGTTTGCACTCTCAGATCCAAGCAGGTGGCAGACTCTGGTGCCAAGACAATCTAATAACAATAGTAATATAATACAACATTTTGGCGTTTCTTTGATTCTCACTTCCGACTGAGATTTGTCAACACTTTAAAGCCGAATTTTTCCTTCTTGCATTAAACAAACAAAACTTCAAAGACAGCACCGCTAGCGACGAAAAAAAGTATTACACACAATGTAAATACATGAAAATGACTAAATAAGGAAGCAAATGACACGAAAATGACAAAATAATGACCTAAAATTGAAATAAATGTCCTAAAAATATAAAATTGCATAAAATGACAAAAAATGACCTAATAAAAAGTATTTCTATATTCTAGAGGCCATGATTAGGATCCACAAGTTGGCAATGTCTATGCAGCATCAATAAAAAGATAACATGTCATTTTAGAATCCGGGCCCTGGTTATAAGCTATTCATCTTAATCAGTCTCGGGTTTTAGGTTTTCGTTCGCAAATAATACGGTCTGAATGATAGGCCTACTTAGACACAATGATCAGAATTTGCTGGAAATTGTTACAGGATAGACGAATTTATGTAATGAATTGTTTAACTAACGCAGAGTCAGTGTTATTTTTAAAAGTATGTTTTCTGTAATTTCAAAAATGGACAAACGGTGACAATTTTTTGTTCTTTCATAATTATTCTTAGCAAGCAATCCAACACCACGGCCTAGATCCCTAGAACATGACCACAATCAAATAAAAATAATCTCGGGAAGATAGATATGACAGTGTTGAAGACAACTATAGCCTATTTATGTGAAATGAAAAGAAAAGATCTCTTTGTAAATGTTGTGAACTCAGGGGTGGAGCCAATGTGGGCCGAAAAAATGCTGAATCACCCTTTGATGGTGAAAGATTAAAATTAATAATTAATAATTTTAAAAATCTTAATATGGACTTATTTTAAGTCATGTCTTGTTTTTTAAAATATGTGAGATCTGTGTACTTTAAAAAAATTACCGCAATAGAGCCATCAGATGTTTCTGCCTTGGCGCTGGCGTCTAGTTCCACTAATGCTTCACATTTAAAGACCTGAGGGGGAGGATAGTTCTGGGAAAGAAATTGAATCCAAACAATCCCAGAGACCACAGTATTGGTAAAGATTTTCAAATTGATTATCCAACCTTACTACAACGGAAAATATTTAACATGCATTAAGGTGACAGAAATCTAATTAAATTAATTTATCATAAATTTAGATACACAAATTTGATTACAAATTTATACACTCATAGCCCACCTTTACATTCTTCTGGGTCACCTGCAGCAAAATCCCTTGTGCCTTAGGCCCGAGTGTCTAAAAAGTAGAAATAGTGAAATATGATGTTTGTTTCTATTCTTCAACTATTTATTTTGCACTATTTTTCTCTCTATCAATATTAGCACATTATGGTAACATATGTTTAAGTATTTCTGAATTGGAGTGAGGTTAACGTTAATGTATGCATTCCCATGTATAGGCTAAATTATTGTGCATTATCTATTTCCGTAAGTGATGCGAAATTATGTTGAATAATTATTTGTCTAAACTGCACAATTATCATCATAAGATCCCACTTTCCTTTAAATAAGATTTAAATACACTAATTAACACCTAGTGGGTAATAATAGGCCTTTATCTAGAGACAACTGTTTTTCGTCAACTCCTAAAGCGTTTTTTTTTTCACGAGAAAATAAAATTTGACTAAAAATGTGGTAATTATTTATCCTTCATGAAAATCGCGAAATAATTAAAGAAATAATTTGAATTAGGCCTACAAGGAAGTAATACATGAAGATGGAATATCCTGCAGAAATTTACCAACCGGTGAGGAGCCTTATTATCAGTCGTCAAACTAATGACTTCATTTGAAACTAGGTATAAACAATTTTTATTAGTAAGGATTTGATACATCAGTTACTGGCTCAAAGTTCACGATGAGCAACTTCCATAATTAGGCAAATAAAGGTTTGTACGAATATTAATCTTATTTACATATAGGCCTACTTGAATTTCTGTAATTTTGAATAATAATATTGTCAATTTGAAAATTATGCGCAGTAAAACATATATTGTCTTTATTAGCATTGACTTATTTTCCTTAATTAAAGTGTTCCCTATTACAGGCCATGGAGGCCCAGAGGGTTCCAGTAGGTTGAGGCTCCCAGATTTTTAGACATCGGCACATGAAGGTGGTAAGGTTGTCAGCCTTACGCACCGGCCGCCTTTACCCCCAGGATTGCTCCTGGTACTCATTTCTGTTAGAGGCTGAGTCGACCCCAGGGCCATAGTGCCACCAGAAGGATTAGGCCAATTGAAAAACTCCAACGACCTCATCGGGGATCGAACCCGCGACCTTCCGGTTTGTAGCGCAGTGCCTCAACCACTACACTACGGCGTACCCCATTTTCCTTAATTACTCTAATAAATAATCCGTGAATATACGATTACCCAAACTAGTGGTCTTGAAAGAAATGGCATGTTGTAGGTGGACACATCTATTCATTTATATATGATGAGGGATTGAGTATAAGTCATTGCAACTATTTTTCACCTCAAAGTAAGGCTAAGGTATCAAGAGATGTACCTATGTCACGGGAGAGTGTGGCATCTCTAGTAACTCTGTGTATCACATCACAGTTTCAGGGATTGTTTGGATTCAATTTCTTTCCCTCCATTATGATGTAGAGCTACAGTCATGCAAAATGGTAATTTAGTTGTGAGTCATCGGCTGTGCAGGTGGGATATGACAATTGTGAACAGCATTCTTACGTCAAAATAGTCACTATCCGAAGGAGAAATGCCAAAGAATATCACATGGAGATGATGGAAGCTTTGGGAATTAATGCCCATCCGTACCGAACTTTAAGGATCATGGAGTGGTTATGTGTGCTTTCATGCTTTCAATTACCGCAATGCATTAGAGTGGCACGATGCAGTCGCGTACGGGTGTCTGTTCCCTTCACTATCCTGCATCTAGTACCCTAATCTGTATTAAAAATACTTTCTATATCCTACAAAATTTTAAAATGGTCCAACATTTTTGTAAGAAAAAAATCTTTGTCATGACTTATGCCCCATCCCTCGTGTGCTACAAGTAGGTGCCGTGGCTTGGCCCCCAATTATTTACTCAACTGCCAGATGTTTTATTTAAGTAATTTATTCAATACAAAGTAATTAAAACATATTTATTAACATTGATATCATCTTTACAGAAATCATACACATAAATAATCTTGTTCTCAAGTTTTTTAAACAAATATGAATAATTAACAAATAAATCGAATTTTGTACTGCCATAAGGGCATAAAGATTCGAAATGAATCGATTAAAACGAACTACAGATTCATGAACCCTACCCAAATCATGCATAAACAAATACAACCTCAGTTTCGAATTCCCTAGCCCAAAAGTTTATCCCCGCATAGTGAGTTTCGTCCAAATCATTCAATTCTTTTTTTATTTAGCCATGCTTTCATGAGCGGGTTAACAAAATTGAAACGATCGGCAAATCGATGTGATATATTGAAAAAAATCCATTTCAATGACGCTCATTCTTTCCCGGTTGCTACGGCAAACCGAGGGAGACCATCTTCAAATAATTTCATTATTGAATACGGTCTTGTTAATAGGTGGCATTGGATTTACACAGAAACACGAGTTCAAATGTTAAAATGTGTTATATATAAAGACTTTTATATACATGACTTAGTACATAATTATAATCAAATACAATATATTACACTATTATTATCATCATCTTATTATGTATTGCTATTAAATGCTTTTAGAAGATAATTATACTATAATATAGGATGAGTATGTACATTGGATGTTAGACAATGTTTGAGGTAATTTACGTCGGAACCTGTCATTTATCTCATCATTTTATATTGCTCACTTAAGATTATGACGGAGTATATCAATCAGGCTAGCTGTACCTGTTTGATTGTGACGGGAATGTGGGATGGCTCCCTTCTCATTACAGGCTGTACCGCTCAGTTTATTAGATTACTTGTAAATTATACATGTGAGTTTGATGAAAGTCTATTATAAAAGGGAGCAGCTATCTGAAATTAGAATTCCTTCATGTCCGCCATGATGAATATTCATAGGCAGTGAGCAGAGGCGGGACTCGTCTGATCATGATCAGGCACAACCTTAATTAAATCGTTCCACCTCAACCTTGGGACTCGGGAAACAATCAGTAAACTGCTCTGTATAAGAACAAATAGGCTATTTGTTCCACAATTCTTCAGAAAGAAGCTGTATTGTTACACTTTATAATATGTAGGAGTTGTAATAGGCCTACTGGAAGTGAAAACCTGTTTTTGTCTATTTCAAATGATTTCCGTTTTGTTACGAATCAGTTTACTTGGATGCAATGAACAGTCTGCTTTATCAATGCTATAAAACGAATTCAATATGAAACTATCTTATTTGGTTTTGAGAATTCCGAATTTTACAAAATATCTATTCTATACTTTAAACTTCGTTATGAGTAAGAGTGAAATTAGAATAGTTTAGTATACACTTAACTATGTGTGCACATTGGTTTATTTATTTTTTATATAATCTCGTGATCCATAACCAGAATTCGACTGTAGAATTCCTTGTAGATCAGTTTAGCTGATCACTTGACTTGTAATCAGTAAATATATTTATTATTATTGTTAATATTATTGTGAATATTATAATTTTTCAATCTTGCTTTAATATTAATTTGAGTTACTTTCCTTTTCATTTCTAACAACAGTAGATCTACTTATTCCATTGACTTCAAACTGCAAACCTCTTTGTAATGTAGATTTCAAATGTTGCTACAAAAAAAAGTAGCCCATAATTATCCAACTATTGGCAATGGCTTCCTGATATAATCAGATTGGCTGTCAGCATAAACTGCCTTGGGCTAGCCTATCCTGAGAACGCTAAAATCTACAAATACTACAACTAATATATTTTAACCTTAAATAGACCAAACAATATACTAATTCTAATCAAAGCAGTTATTCTATCGAGTTCCTACACTGATTCACATAAGTCTTCCAGTCGTTTCTATCTTTGGTTCTCTTTGACCGCAGCTGCCCAGAACTTGATTAAGTAATATATATACCTTAATTAATAGGTATATATATAGTCTTGTGATTTTAGACCATTATTTTCTTTACTTTAATTTCTGAACATACCCTGCCAAGGTATATTTAACCTCGGCTTGTATTCAGATAGGCTACTCTGATATTTCTATAAGTATCGATATATTATATTATATTTACCAGGGTAAAACATATATTTTACTACACTTTACCAATGTTCGATACAAAGAAACAATATTAAACACTATGTAAAACTCATTATTTGTTAAAGAAAACACACACACACACATTGTGTATGCTAGTATTACAGGTAAATGTGTGCCTATATCAGTCTAAGAAACCCATGCTAGTGCAATCGAAGAAAGTAGAAGTTTCCAGCAAATTCTTACTACTGCAAATCAAGAATTTCTGAATGATTTCATGTAATTTGTAGTGGGGATGCGTTCACATTTTGTATGGACGAATGTATGACTGGTTCATTGCACACGCAGTCTCCGCTGCGAGCATGGGCGTACGGTGAAATCTTGTTCGGGAGGGGTTCAAAAGGTAAAGTAGCCGACGCGGTAGGCCATGAAAGTGGTCCCAGGTTCAAATCCCGAGGCAGGCGGCCATGTCATTTGTGATAGACTAAACCGGGCGTAGGGAGTTTTTCTTTCAGGGGGTCCTTCCGTTTCCCACAAACATTCCACCAACACTCTGCACTTCATCTTTCACTTTCGCCTTCATCATCATCATTCCGTTTCCTTTCCCGGTTTCCGGTATGCCCTCACTGCAGCACCTGCCCTTGCGGCTTGTGGTCATGAAGTTGCTGGATGGGGCTCTATTTCCCAACAGGTAACTTACCGAGGCAGCGGCACACGTGGCATGGTAAAGGTATCTGTTGTTTGTAGGGGAGTTCCGTGGGGGATCGCAGTGAGGTCTGTTGAAAGGGGCCATTGGACATGCAGGTCATTCCATTACCGGAGGTTGGCACAATGGGCCGAATGGCAGAAATGTTTAGGGTCGTTCCCAACATGCTTCCTCCCCCTTCAGGGGACTGATTCTATCCTATCCTAAAAAGTAAAGTCATCTCAGTTTCATGTCCTTGCGCACAATGTAACTTAATTAAAAAAAATTAACTAAACAGGTGTATTGTGGTCGTTAATACACTATAATTAATATGTAACACATTTTTGAATTTTTTCTTAAGGTTTCCGTCCATTTCTCTTTTAAGTTAGAGTTTAAATAAATACTTTCTTTTGACAAAAATTATTATCATAATGCTGCATGATATATAGGCACGTTTATAAAGTCATCTGTAAATCCACCGGTAACTTTTCAAACTGGTTGATGGATTTCGGCGGTAGTTTCGAGTTGTGTAACAATTATTATTATATCATGGATTTGGAAGAAGTGGAAATTATAATATATGATGGCAGGGAACTAATTACTGAGTGCTACAATTCTTATAAATCATGTTGTGAGCATATTAAAATTCATAATAAATTTTCTACATTTAAACGGGCAGAGGCAACTATAAATAGCCTGAACTACTGTCAATTTCGAGATGTCTGGAAACAAACATTGATTTTTTTATATGAATTTTTTCTTTTCTCCTCTTGAAACAAAATAACTCATCAATTTCATTTTTATAGGATTAACTAGCTTAAAAGGATCGGCATTGCCCGGGTCTTGTAATTTGTAATTCGAAATTAACTTATGGAGGACTTTCGATTTTTAAGTCCATGTATAGGTATCTAGAGTTTGAAGCGCAGAAAAACGACCTATCACACTCAAACTAGTCCCTCAGCAAACCCTAGATTTATTTGTTAGTAACACATCACTATTATTAAGCTGAAGAACTATCAACACCACACAGTTTGGAAATTTGAATCTCAATACGAGGGTTGGAAGTTTGAAAGCGGCAACACATCTATAAAATCAAGGTGAATTACAGGAAGTTAAAATCTCTTTCGTTGAATGTTGATTGGATATCCAGCGTACTTCAGAGCACATAAGAGCCTTCTATAACTACGAAGGTCTTCACAGAAACCAGAAGAAATTAAGTTGGCTCTATCAACTGTTCTAAAATGATTTTTGACAGTAAGCCAACGATTAAAATTAATTCAAAACTTAAAATTATTCTTGATCAACAATTATACGGAATAACATAATGAACCGTTTCCACATTGGTTAAAAAAATTACTCATACTCATATATGATCAAGCGTAAAGCATAATTGAAGGAAGTGAGGAACAAGTGACAGGCTTTAACCCATCTTTTTCCTTTTTAGTGTGGAATTATTGTGAATAAAGAATAATTTTAATGTGTTGAATTATTTTTAATCCTTGGCTTTCTGTCAGACCCAAAATTCATTTTAGACCTGTAGCTAGAGAAAGCTCAATTTCTTTTGGTTACTGTGAAGAAATTCGTAGTGACGCAGGGGTCCTACTTGCTCTGAAGTATGCTGGATACCCAACAACATCCAACAAAGCGATTTTAACTTCCTGTAATTCACCTTGTTTTTATAGACGTGTTGCTACTAAAAGTTTCAATCCTTATAAATTACGATAAATCTTAAATAACGCTTTGATAAGTACGAAATTGTAAAATATGTGACAACCGAACCAGCTTTTTTAAAAATTTCATTACATGATGTTATATTCTTAAAAATAAAGCAGATATTTCGGGGGGGGGTTCAACTCCCTGAACCCCCCCCCATACCGTACGCCCAAGGCTGCGAGGACATTACATACTTAGTCTCCGCAGCGAGAACATTATTCATCTGCAGGCCTACAGCTACAGGCCGCCGAGGCGACAGTAAGGGCCGCCTACTCGAGGCCTACCAGCCATGCACGATTGGAGGTAGCATTCCGCTGCCACAGTGTCAGCAGCAAATCCAGGATTTCACTGGAACCAACATTCACCGAGACCTACTGCATCATCTCAGAGGCATATCTACACTACAGTCCATAGCAATGAGCAAAAATCTGAAACAACATTTCAGACACAGTCCAAAATGAGAACGCAACCACCTCTTAAAAGTTAAGTAACTGTCTTCAGTCAGGCTGTGACCAGGATTTTCTTTAAGCTCGAAGAATGAGCTCTCTCATATTGAAATTCACCTTTGTAATTTCTGTGCTAGTCACTTTTGAGGATTTTTGGGCAATATGTCGGTCCTCCTTGTTTCAATTACTGATGCATGTAAAGCTTAGTAATTGGTAAAGATTTATTAAGTTCCAAAGGGAACAGCATTATTTGTATTTTTGTATTAAGTCATTCTGCATTATTTCACTCATGTGAGAAATTTGGGCTACTTGCCATTTCTCCTTAATTTGAATTTTGACAAATTACGGAAAATAAGAAATACTAAATCATTTAAAGAATAAGATTTAATATTTATTACTCAATAACGTACCTTCAATAACATTAATGTATTAGCTGTTTGATACTAAAATAAATGTGTTATTCATTTGTTGTTAAACATTGTATGTATATCTTGGTAACTAAGGAAAGTGCAAACCCTTGATTACATTATCCACTCAATCCAGAATCTCCTTAGTTCTCCATGTTATATGGCATCAAAATATTCATATGTAGTCAATATAATTAGAGGTAAATATACAACATATATATATATATATATATATAAATGATGTGTTAAAAAATTAGAGGTAAATACATTACAGATATATATATATAGATAAATATCTGTTGTGTAGGCTATTTACCTCTAATTATTTTAGCACATCCTTTAAGTAATAAAATAAATAAGATACCAGTTGCTCAACCAATATATATTTTTTGTGATCTGTCGCCTATGCCCTTCGGTGTCTTCACACATCTTAAGAATATATGAAATTACAATGTTTTGATCTTATAGTATTTATGAGCATGTTTGCTTGAATAGTAGGCCTATGTATATGTCTTGTTTATAAAACATTCCATTATGTTCAGTCAATGAGGTTCCACATATTTTTACATTTTGTACAATTAAAATCATACATAACTAATAGAACATAATGGAGTTAATTGAGTGATAAAATGTTGCTATGTTATTTATATTTACATAGTGTGTGTAGTAATTGTTTAAAAAATGAATTTACTTAAATTAATTATATAGGTAAGTTAATTAAATGTATATGTTCACGTATACTCTTCATAAAAGTTATATATACTGTTATACTGTTCATAAAAGTTTTGTTACCTTTTGCTGACTTGGAACTCCAATAATTCAAATAAAAACTACATTTCGTCACCTTTATAAAATGAGATAAAATTTATAAAATATCATAAAATCACTGACACGGAACTATCTTCTGTACCCTCCTCGCCACGAGTCCGTCGAGCATGATTTTTCATATCGTGATGGCTCACGGTTGATTCACTGGCATCTTTCATGAATGGAAGTTTCTTCTTGTGGTTTGCGCTGGTGTTATTTTTTTTTATTGATCGAGTTTTAACTGTGATTTGCTTTTGTTTGTTTACTAACATGTATAGTGGATTTTGGAGATTGTTTATTGTTTCATTTATTAAGTTTATACCTCTAAATGTCTCCTTACATATTTCAAATTCTTCACCTGTGTTGATTATTGATTAGTTGTATATTGATACTGTTGACATGCAGTTTTCAATTTTGTCCATTTCATGTCCAATGTCGATTAGGAGTCTGGCAAATTTCGATTTATCTCGGTTGTATTTGAAATCTGCTTCGTGCTCTTTAAATATGGTAGTAAAATTTCTTATAGTTTTCCCTATTTGTACAGCTTCGCATGTTTTACATTTTAATTTGTATATTCCGTTTTTCCTGTATTTCATGTTAGTGTTGTTATTTCTGTTATCACTGATTAGGTTTTGAATTTTATTATTGGTTTTTATTCGTATTGTTATTTAGGATTCCTTGAATGCTTTTGCTATTCTTGTCGTTTCAGGTCCTGTATGTGTAATAGATGCGTATGTAGTTTATTTGTTATTTTTGTTGATTTCTACATCGGGTTGTGTATTTCTTTCCTTTTCCTTTATCTGTTCAAGTTTTGATTTGTATATCATTTTTGTTCTGCATTCTTTCATTAGTTTGTATATTATTCTTCTACTATGTCCGTGTTTTGTGCTGTTGTTTCTATGTGTTCTACTCCTTTGAAGTTGTTTTCTGGCATTGGGATTTTTATTAACCTGTAACTTATATGAGGTTTCTGAAGTTACTTAATACTTTAATTTTTGAGTGTAATGATTTATTATGGATACAAATATCATTACTTGCTGGTTTGTGGTATATTCCAAACTCCAATTTGTTGTTGAGTTTTGTAATTGTTAAATCTAAATAGTTGATTTTGTTGATATCTTATTTTTCTACTGTGAATGTTAGGTTTATGCTGTTAAACTCCATTGCTATGATTTCATACCTTTATTGTTTTCATAAATTATCAGCTGATCATCTACGTATCATGCTAGTAATTTACATCATTGTTCAACAATTTTGTCAATTATTATATTTTCGATTTTTGTAGGAATATTTCTGCTAGTATTCGTGACAATGGGCTACCCATTGCTATTCCTTCTACTTGTCTATAATAATTGTTGTTAAATTGCAAGTAGTTTTGTTTTGTTATTGATCTTAGTATTCTGATCATTTGGTTGGTACATTCTTTGGTGTATCACTTATTATTAAATTATTCTTCAATTATTGTAATGGTTTCTGTCACTAGCATATTTCTGTATAAATTTGAAATGTCCATTGTCATTATCTCAGTTTTGTTGTTGATTGGTATTTTCTGTATTTTGTCTATTAGGTTGTAGGTGTTCTTAATGGAATATTTGTTGTTCAGTTCCATTTGTGATTTTCAGTTATTTGCCATGTATTTTGAAAGTTCGGTGCATTTATATTATTCACCACTGGTCACATGTGTTTTTGCTTTGTGTATTTTTGGAAGTGCTTTCATTTTCGAAGCTTTCGGGTTGTTGTTTAACATTTGTTATATTTTGTTAGGTGGATTATTAGTGGGACATTTTTCATAGTTTCTTTTACTTCCTTTTGGTATTTGTTGGTTGGATCATCTTTCAATTTCTCAAACTTATTTTCTTTTATAAATAATTCTGTTTATTGTGTATTCTTCTTTACTTATGAGTACTATTGCATTACTTTTATCTTCTTTAGTGTGAATTATATTGTTTTCTTTCAGTTTTCAATTTAATTCTTTATTGCATTTGAGTTCGTTGATTTCTTCTTGTATTAGTGTCATTGGGGTTTTTACGATGTTATTTATTATCTTAGCTGTTTCGTATCCTGTTCTTTTACCTTCTGTATAGCGCTTTCTGTTTCAATTATCATTTTTTCAATTTTCTCTTTCTTGTTGGTGATGTGATAATTTTATTTGTAACCTCTACTGAGTATTTCTTTTCCGTTTGGCTCAATGTGATGTTGGTTAGGTTTATAATTATTTTGGTTATTTTAATTATTGGAGCTCCAAGTCAGCAAAAGGTAACAAAACTTTTATGAACAGTATAACAGTGTATATACCTTTTATGAACAATATACGTGAACACATACATTTATTTAACTCACCTATATATTTTATTTAAGTAAATTCAATGTTTTTAAAAAATTACCACACACCCCATGTAAATATATAATACATAATATAGCATATAATATGACCTTAAAGGATAAGTTCTGTAAAACTGATATTGTCTTATTTAAGTGATAGAACACAGTTTGTTTGCAAAGATGGCATTTTGTCTAAAGGTAGATTAGTTGAATGCGGCGTCCCTCAAGGATCCATACTTGGACCTATTCTTTTTAATATTTACATCAATAACCTACCGATTAATATTGATAATGTAAAAAATGATGGCTTCCTCTATGCTGATGACTTTGTTCTAAAATTAAGTGTGCCTCTGAAGTAGAAGTTGAGCATAACCTCAATAATAGCTATTTAGTATTAGAAGGTTAGTAGTAGTAGTAGTAAGTATTCTGCCTTCCGGCAGGTTTTCAAACTTGGTACGCGAATTTTGTTTTCCAAATCTGTCTATCCTCTGCTTCCTCCTTCAGCATCCAATATTTCCGCTTTTCCCTTAAATCGTCCAACAGCTGAATTCTTCTTCTTCCAAGTCTAGTTGTACCCTCCAATCTTCCTTCTACGACATCATGTAATAAGCAGTTCCTTCTGAGAATGTGCCCAATCCAGTCTGCTTTCCTCTGACGAATTGTGTGTATGATTGACTTCTTCTCACCCACTCTACTCAGAACCTCTTCGTTTGTCACCATGTCCATCCACTTTATATTTTCTATCTGTCTCCAGCACCGCATTTCAAAATTTTCTAAATATTTCTTCTCTAATTTCCTCAAAGTCCATGTCTCTGATCCATACAAAGCAATACTCCAAATATAACACTTCACCAGGTTTTTACGTAGCTCTAGGTTCAGACTACTAGTTAGCAGAGTTCTCTTCTTCATAAATGCTTTCTTGGCCATGGCAATTCTTGATCTTATCTCCTTGGTGCAATAGGCATCTTTCGTCACTACACTTCCTAAGTATTTGAACTGGTTCACGTTCTCTAATTCTTGATTTCCCATGATAATTTGAAGCGGCTCTTCTCTCTTCGATATCCTCATCACCTTCGATTTACCTATGTTGATTTCCATTCCATACTTTCTTCCTGTTTCCACCAGCCTGTCAATCATTCCTTGCAATATTTCTTGTTTCTTTGCCAGAATCACCAGGTCGTCCGCATATTTGATGGTGTTAATAGCGTATCCTCCTATCACAAAATCCCTAACTCCTTCTAAGGCTTCTTTTGCTAGCCAGTCTCCTTAAAGGTTGAACAAGATGGGTGACATACAACATCCTTGACGCACACCTCTTCCTATTTCTACACTGTTGGTCACTCCATGTTCTAGACGCACTTTCACTTTTTGTCCCAGATACAAATTGCGGATTAGTCTCCTGTCCTTCCAGTCAATGCCTATTTTTTTGAGTATGTCCATTAACTTTTCCCAGTTCACTCGGTCAAAAGCTTTTTGCCAATCAATAAAGCAGACACACACTTCTTCGTTGACCGCTAAAACTCTCTCTGATATAATCCTTAGCATTCCAATTGCATCTCTAGTTCCTTTTCCTTTCCGGAAACCAAATTGGTCTTCTCCTATTACGTCTTCTATTCTTCTTTCCAGTCTTCTAGTTAGTATCCGTGCCACAATTTTTCCTACGTGAGATAGCAAGCTGATAGTTCTGTGATCACTACACATCTTGGCACATTTCTTCTTCTTTAGTGCAAGCATAGTTACCTCTAGGAAATCTTGAGGCCATTCTCCAGTGTCATAAATTCGGTTGATAAGTTTGGTAAGTTTCCTCATCCCATTTTCTCCTAATTCCTTCAGTAGGTCCACTGGTATGTCATCGTCTCCTGTGGCCTTTGTATTCTTCATTTCTTTTATGGCCTTTTCTACTTCATTCTTCAATATGCTAGGTCCTATATTATCTTTATCCACTAGTTCTTCTGTTTCCATCTCGATGTCTTGTGGTCGATTTTGCTTGTCGTAAAGCTTTTCTATGTAATTTTCCCATATTGTAAGAACTTTTCCAGGGTTTGTAATTAAATTTCCATGAATGTCTTCTATTCCAAAAGTCCGTATTCCTTTATTTTCTTTAGATTCTAACTCCATCGCTTTCTGATACATTAAATCATATCTTCCTTTTCGTCGAAGCTCCATAATTTCATCACAGCTTTCTTTAAGGTAATTTTCTTTTGCTCTGTCTGTCTCTCTTCTTAGTTCATTATTCAATCTCTTATATTCCACAGCATTAGTATTTTTGTATTTCCTTCTTTCTTCCATCTTCTTTAACATCTCTTGTGTTACCCACGGTTTCCTATTTATTCTGTCTATTTTTCCAACTTTGTTCTTCAACGTGTCCAACAAAACATTTTTTACACTTTCCCACTCACTTTCTACAGATTCACCAACAATTTTTATTCCATGTAACTGTGTTTCCAATGACTCTTTAATCGAGTCCTTGTCATTTCGCAGTTTTTCTAAGTTCCATCTTGGATTTCTTTTACATGTCCGCCTAATCCTTTTCAGCCCAGTCTCTATGTCTGCTACAAGAAGATTGTGGTCTGTGTTGATGTCAGCATTTGGAAGAGTCTTCACATCTTTCACACTTTCAGTGTTAAAGATAGAAGGTTACTGTGCAGGAAGTAGTTTTTCCCTGAACACAGATAAAATCTCTGATATTCATTTTACTTTTAGTAGAAACATCAATGTAAATTCACTTAAATTCTTAGGGGTTTACTTGGATACAAATTTAACCTGGGGTGCCCATCTTCATTATATCTCGAATAAATTGGCCAAGGGGATGTACATGTTAAGGAGATTAAGTGTAACAGTTGACTTCTACCTGGGTATATTCTGTTGAGAGTATATCATGCACAAATTCAAAGCTTACTTTCCTATGGAATAATACTTTGGGGGAATATATCATATGCAAGGAGGATTTTTATTATACAGAAGAAGGCAATTAGGATTATCTGCAAAGTGCCTATTCGTACACAATGTAGGCATCTTTTTAATAGCTTGGGTTTGTTAACATTACCCTCATTATATGTTGTGTTTACTCTTTGTCATGTTCACAACAACTTAGAAAATTTTAATAATAATAGTGTTTTTCATTATTACAATATAAGGAACAAAAATAAACTCCGAGCACAACAGTATAACTATAGCCAATCGCAGAAAAATTTGTACTATGTTTCAGTCAAACTATACAACTGTATCCCTGAAGAATTAAAAACATTACCATTGATGCAATTTAAGAAAAGTATTAAACATGTATTAATCTCTGAGTGCCTTTATTGCACTGATGACTTCTATTCTATTAATTGTAAATTGTATTGTTGATTACGGAATTTATTATAGGCTTAGTTTTGTTATTTTGTATTAGGTCTTGTTCTATAATGTAGATATAACTTATTTTATATTACACTTACTGTGCATTATCTTATATATTTTATTTGAAGAAGTCCATGTATTTTTGTAAATACTTAAAGAGGAAAACATAAGTGCATATTCTTCATTTTCTTGGTTTAATCTCTCCTATCGTATGGTCCACGCCGCACGGGCCTTACAGGAACGCAACTTGCCGGAAGAGGGAATTTCCACGGATAACATACGAGGAGTATCTTTGCTAACCGTATTATATGTCCACACCTGGACAAAATCTAGTTTTACATGAATTTACATAGTCTCTACCGTGCCCTTTCACGCTGTGAACTCTTTTTGATTCAGATCATACTTTATCCATTATCCGGTGTAAATGACAAGCGAAAAGCGGCTGTTTTTGCAAACCATGATATGTCCACATTCGTGGTTGCTGGAAACTGCATTGTATCCACAGCTATTTTTAACACAATGGTTAACCTGAAAGTGAATTATGTTGGTTAAACTGATGACTTGATCAGTGCTAAGTGTGTGAAGGATTCTGTAAATTACTGTTCTGTTTCACAATGGATAAAAGCGTATTTGTAGGGGAATATTCGGAAGGAAGCGGAAGCAGAAGTCAGCATGGCAGTTGCATTCTGAGGACAAATATATGTCGAATAATAAGATAACAATTAGTAATCTGAATAAAGCCATTCTGCATCATCACCACTGTGCACCTATTATGGAACAAACCTTGAATTGTATTGTTTTTTCCACGGAAATACAGCTGTGCTCTGTAACAAATAGCGTATTTTGCAATGCACGTGAGGTGAAACTACAAGCTTGGACTAAAAAATATATTTCCTTTATTAGTACTGTTCAATTTTGGATATACATAGATAATTTTTATTACTTTTATTTTTTAAATACCTTCCATAGTTTAGGCGTAACTTATTTTTGGGCTCTCCTGTACAATTTAGCTTTTTGGATATAATACGTTTTGCAATGATACTCCTCATTACATAATTTTTTATCAAACAAGGACATGGAGGGCCTCCCCGAATTGGTGATTAGCCCCATGCCGGAGATACATCCAAGACGACACGAATACAATGGACGAAACATACCTGTTGCACATTCATGCTGAACAAAGAATGGTAGTAAACTTCAGCACGGTTGTTCCTTTCTTTGGAGTGCATGAATACTGTGCACATGTAAAGTCCGGCACGCGTATTTGAATGTAAAATAGGCTACAGTACAGATGTAAACTCTAGCACGTAAGGTTATTACAAAGTTTTACTTCTACGTAGGAGAAGAACCTATCTTTTGCAAACCAAAAGGCTTATGTTTTCAATGCCAGTCATCGTTTCTCATTTTGACCAATCTATACATAGTGCTGTATTTTATTTTTCCCCAGTGTACCATACGTTGTTGCACTTTCTACTTATGCCAAAACTGCTACCCAAAAATACGCGAACTCGGGCTCGGTAAAGTGTTCTCTGCACAGTATTTATAAGCCGGGGAATTCATACTCTATTCCTTTGGACTTCCTTTCCTGAAAGTTAATAAACATAAACGATTTTATCATAAATGATTTCATGGCTTTGAAGCCTAATTATGACAGGTTGGTTGATTTCTGAGATTACATCAGTAATAACAAAATCTCCGAAAAAGCAGAGTTACGGAGTTATGGGTTTACGAGAATCAAGCAAAGACAACACGAATGCAATAGAAACATTTCGTTCCCAATTCAGTGCCTCCTTCCATCGCAGTCGTCCGAACATTTTCAAGTTTCGAAAAACACTTTCGAGATCAAACCTACATAATGATCGGAAGCAGCCAGGAAGAAGTTCCTACCAGGAAGAAAGTAAAAACAATTACCACGTTTACATGAGGCATTGAAATCTATCTGAATCCGATCCCAAATCAATACGTTCCATGTTTACATGGAAATATCTGGGGAAGTATTGGGATTTTTCTTCGTCCTGTTGGCTAACTTGGTTATGTAGGGCAATTTGTGTGGCTAATCTGTGTAAACAATCATCTGGTTTATTCCGTGTTTAAGATGTATGTGTTCTAACGGTTGTGTGCACATCGGAACACGTGCACATCGGCACAGTCGCATTTTCGTGCACATCGGCATAGTATTTTTAACCTTGCAATATCATCGTGCTCATCGCCACACACCCTTCGTAGGGGTGGACATAGAGACAAAGTTGGAATTACATTATCGTATTGAATGCAATGGAGTTCACAGTAACTGCTAGATAGACAGAAAGACAAACACTTCCTTTTATTATTATAGTTACATAATATGTACATTAATATTATAATTGTATTGTTAAGAAATCATTCATAAAGTATCTGCCTGCGATTGAATGAGACTTTGAAGTAACCTAACCTAACCTAACCTAACCTAACCTAACCTAACCTAACCTATCTACTATATCAACGGCCGGTTTCCTTAGCCGCGGTGAAGGAGGCTGTAGGTTAGAGTCTTTTTGTTCACCCCTACCCCAACGCGGTGCGTGGCGATGAGCACGATAACCATTACAAGATAAAAGTACTATGCCGATGTGCACGAAAATGCGACTGTGCCGATGTGCACGACACCGTTCTAACACGGCGCACTTTACTCGGGCGGGAATACTACCACCACTCCTTGGAGTTCCGTTGACGTTAGCGGACCTAGCTTCACACAGAGTTGAATTGCTTTTATCCGTTCTCAATTATATAAGCGAGGTAAAAATTCCTTCTTTTTTAACTTAAACAATAATAATGAATATGAACTGTATTAGAGCTGATGCCAAATAATTCTGTCGCGATATGCAAGGGACCACTAGGAGGCGGAGCTGTGCAACGAAATGTAATGGAGTTTGTCGATGATTTCAGTGTACTTGATTCATGCTAAGGGCGAGCTGACAACAACAATAATTTTATTATTCTTTAAAGGAACTTCCATTGCGTACTCGTTGGTCTTCACGTAAATTGGTTTGTAGTAAATGTACGATTACAAAATCACCTGCTTCAGTGAAAATTAAGTGGTACAAATTGAAAGTGGTAATAAAGAATCACGAGATATAAGAGCAGCAGTGATTAAGATTATCGACTGCTAAATTTCATAACATTGTAATATTGGTGAGAGGAAATAATTAATTGCTGAAGTTCTTGTGTTGGAATATCTCAACAGAGGCGTTTTATAAAGAGAAGTCCTAAAACAAGATTTGAATAGGCGCCCAAGTTTTACTTGTATAAATAAGATTAACTACTGTACTGTAAAATGTTCTAACCTGTGGTGCAATTAAATCTCCGCGTGTACTGCTGTAAAAGGTGTACAGAACAAGGTTTTAAAAGTTAAAATGTAACATTTGATAAAAGTAAGCTTGTCATTTAGTATAGGAGTAGTGTGGTTTTCTGATGACGTCAGAGGTGGGATAAGTGGGATGAGTGGGATGCTACGTCACAAGTGGGCGTGACTTATGACGTCATAGTGGGCGTGGCTATGACGTCACGACCTACGTCATAGTGAGCGTGATTCAAAATGGCGTCGCTTCCGGTTCCTATTGCAAATGGCGGACCAAGCGCGAAATTCAAAATTTGGAAATTCATAACAGCGGTATACTTGAAAACTGTATGAAAATGGCTACGTTTCCGGTTCCTATTTCAAATGGTGGAAGGAGGGAAATTTAAAAATTCGATATTGGTAGATGGCGGCTGATTTAAAATTGTGAATGGTGGAAATTGGATATTACAATTACAAATGTTGGAAGGTGGGGAATTTAAAAGTTGTATATTGGTAGATGGCGGCTGATTTTAAAATTGCAAATAGTGGAAATTGGATATTACTTATTGCAAATGGCGAAAGGTGGGAAATTTAAAGTTTGTATATTGGTAGATGGTGGGTGATTTGAAAATTGATAATTCAAGATGTGACATTGCTTACGTCACAAGTGGATTGAGCCATGTGACAGGTGGGATAAGTGGGATACGTGGGATGCTTGCGTCACAAGTGGATTGAGCGGATTGGGTCATGTGACAGGTGGGATATCTTACGTCATAAGTCAATATGGCGGATTACTATAACCTACCTCAACGGTGGGTTGCATCACGTGACAGGTGGCATACTTACGTCACAAGTGGATTGAGCGGATTGGGTCATGTGACAGGTGGGATATCTTACGTCATAAGTCAATGTGGCGGATTAATATGACCTACCTCAACGGTGGAATGCAACATGTGACAGGTGGGATAGCTTACGTCATAAGTCAATATGACGGATAACTATAACCTACCTCAACGGTGGGTTGCATCACGTGCCAGGTGGGATACTCACGTCACAAGTGGATTGAGCGGATTGGGTCATGTGACAGGTGGGATAGCTTAAGTCAATATGGCGGATTACTATGACCTAACTCAACGGTGGGATGCAACATGTGACAGGTGGGATACTCACATCATAAGTCAAGATGGAGGATTTCAACTTTATGTCGTTTTTACATGGAAGCATTACAGAAGCAACAGGAAGTTTATATCAGATTACACTACGTCATCAGTTTTGTTCCCACGTATTGTCACGTACACCAGCACAAGTGAAGGTGATTTCGCAACACCTGGCCGGAAGTGCGTCTCACATTACAGCTGAATCATTTATTCTTTATGTATGACGTCATCACTATGGACTCGTTCAAACTTGTTTCAAGGTCATACACGGCACGCTCAGAACAGGTTCAAACTTGTTTCAAGGTTAGTCGTAAGTGAGAAGCATAACGCGCAGGATGACTCTGTATTATGGGACGATGCTTGATATGACTAAACAATCTGATCGACGTAAAACTTTTGAAGATTGGCCATTGACGTTTATGGACTTGGACAAAATGAGCGAAGCTGGATTCTACTATATTGGATACAAGGACGTAGTCGAGTGCGCGTACTGTCATACGCAGTAAGGACAATGGGGAAAAACGGACGATCCAGCAAATGAACATAAAAGATGGCCCCTTCTGCAAGTTTATAAGTAAAACTAAAGGTGAGGTCCTCATCGACATGGGACGGGATGTTTGTGGCACAGGTGAAATGACGCATGTTCCTGACGAGAATGATTGTATATAGCAAGAGTGAGGGGAAGGTGGACAGTATATAATACCTTAGTTGCGTGTATGAGAATTTTCCTCATTACATACATACAAAAGGTCTCTATGATCATCTAGCTCCTTTTCAACAATTTTGATAGGAAACACGAAATGAGAAATGTGATTCCCATCCCGTTTTTCCTCTAGGCCGAAAACATTGATAGAAATATTATTTCTTTTTGAAAACTTTTCGATATCATGAATCGAAACGGGAAATTTTACACAATTCCAATCGTACTTGTTATCCAACTCTGGTCTGGTAAGATAACTGGGCCACATTTCCTTATCAGAATCAATAAATTTCGATAAAACACAATACTTGAAACAAAATACATCATCATTACGAATATTAATTAAAAACTTGAGATGCTGAAATTTATCAGGGAGGATCATGTGCCCACGCCCTGCAAATGGTATGTATTCATTGACACGAATTTAAATCTTGTGGATTTTATTGTAAAACCACCAAGACCCTCATAATTCACTATCCTGCATCTCGGACTGAATTTTAGAAATGTGACTAGATACTACTTCTTGAATATTAGATGTTCTGAGCAGCGATTCATTTTTTGTTTTAAAATTTCTCAAACATGAATTTAACTGTAAATGGTGAAATTCACACTCTACAAAAAGATTAAATTTAATTTCTGTAAATTGTGACAGTGACTCTGACAGAAGATTTTCAATTTTATACTGGCACGACGACAGGATAGAATCCATATCGCCGGCTTGGAAATTTTTTGCTGCGTATGTTGCCAGTCATGACCTAAATGCTGTTTCGACAGGTAAAAACTCACATGTTTCTGCCGATGGTGAGTTGGTCTCAGCGGCGCGATCAATTCCATCTTGATTCTGTAATAACGAAAAAACATCGACATTAGCAATCGAAACTTACGTAAGCGGATGGAATAATAGAATACTAAGATATTTCACTGTACATACCTGTGGAATATCACGCGTATGCATGATGACACTAGGTCTCGACTGGCGGATGGACTCTGGATTCTATACAAAAGAAAAAATAATATTAAGTTTTGTGAGAAAAAAACCTTTTATGTTTTGTTTTTAACCATTCTGTACCAATAAAAAAAAGCAGATTCAGTTTTATTCAATGTACTATGATAAAAAATGATAAGTTGGATGTCTTGTACAATAATAATAATAATAATAATAATAATTTCACTACATACCTGTAAATGCACACCGGAAGGCACGGCCTGCTCTCCCAGCATCGTTGGACGGGATGTGCCTGCTCCTCCGTCCCCACTTTGCGCTGGCAGATGGAAGCGTCCGGTGTTGTTGTAGATTCCCACATGCTTAGGTTCCACCTTCCTAGACGGATGGTGGACGTTCTGCATATGAATAGTCAAATATCTTTCCGTCTTGAATGTACCGTTGCATATTTTACATACAACGTTGTTAGTGTAGTTGTGAATACTTCGGATGTGTCTTTTAATACATCACAGCTTGTAAATAACACGCCGCAGATATCACACTTGTAGTCAGACTTTTTATGTTGTGTGTTGACGTGCCTGTTCAGATGAAATTTGTGTCTATATCTAGAGGCACAATCCTCGCACTGAAAGAAGACGGCTGACGAGTTTTCCATTGTAGATCTGCAGCTGATGACGGTTTGATAAGAAGTGAGCTTAATGCATGGCGTCATTGGTTTATATAGTGACGCTATGGAATAGCCTCGCTACGGTAGGAGGAAAAATCCTCCAATGAGAAATAATGATGACGTAATGGACTTTAGCCTCGCAACGGGAAAATACACATTTTTCCAGTGGAAAGTTTAAAAATGATTAAATCAGCAGTAATTAGATATCCATTTCCGAACAGCACTTTTCTTAAAACGTGAAACCTATAACATTATATACTTGTGAAAATGTATGATCATAATTTCTCACAATAAATTGCTGACAGATGTAAATTCCATTTTTACTACGGGAAAAATATATATTTCTAAGAAACTTGACTTAACATTTCCGCTGACATCAGCAGATATCCGATATTTAATTCTGATCAGCGCTTTTCTGAAAGCGTGTCTTCCGGTTAATGGCACCGAAATAAAATATTCATTTTCCTACAATAAATGCTGACATGTTATACGATACATGCATTTTTAATAATATATCATCATCAGAGATGAAGCAGTGTTTTATTACATAAAATTGAAATATGTAATACATAAGACGTATGAATGGATTTTAATTAAAGGGACAAGCATGACTGATGTTTAAAGAGAGAGTTTTAACACGCGAGAAATACGTACACACATGCAGGTCGACTTTTGATTATGTCAGCATCTTGCTGTACAGCAACGATACAAGGTTATTTCCTTATGTTTAATTCATTTTAGTATGTTATAACGCAATATTAACTTTTAATATATCGCAACAGAATAACGTTGATTAATAAATTAGTCATACAATACATAATAAACGAAAAGAGGATTTAAAGGTACGGGAGTGCTGTTATAATATTACGATTTTAGTTTTAATGAGATAAGTCTCACTGAATGAAGGTGGCATGGGTGCGAGATAAGAAATACTACTACTGTAATCTACTGTAATACTACAACTGCAATGCTGTGTGAGTTTATACTTCTGAATGCGTCATCACAAATCTGTCACGTACGATACTATAATACCACATGTTTAAATCACTCGCTGGCTTTCTTTATAAAACTTGTACGCAAATTTTATAATGCCGTAATGTGGATTAGACATACTATATCTGAAAATTATCATCCTTACGCAACATACACCTTTGAAGCTTAATAGTAAAATCTATTGTTTTAACTTGTAATCCAGAGGCTGAGTCAACCCCAGGGCTAGGTTTTAGGGAAATTAATATCTTATGGAAAAAAATTGTATGAAATGCTTCCATGAAAAAAATGACATAAAGTTGAAATCCTCCATCTTGACTTATGATGTGAGTATCCCACCTGTCACATGTTGCATCCCACCGTTGAGGTAGGTCATAGTAATCCGCCATATTGACTTATGACGTAAGCTATCCCACCTGTCACATGACCCAATCCGCTCAATCCAGTGTTTGGATAGTAACTGGTGAGGCTTAGGTCTAGTAAAAGGTATAGAGAAGTGGAAACTTAAGGGAGTTAAATCCATATTGAAGTTTTTCGAAAAATGGTTTTTAGTAGCTATAACAAGCTATATGCTAGGGAAGCCTATGTATATATAAGAGGTCTTGTTGGTCAAACGAGGTACCCGAAGCCATGCCGAGCGAGGAGGAAGTGGCTATATGTTAGCAGACAGTTTTGAGAAAATTTAGTAGTCAAATAGGGAGCCTGAATTTAAAATTTCATTCTTCCCGGAATCTTTCCTATTGTTCTGTATGAAACTGAATTCTTCTCTATCAAACCGTCAAAAATCTACGTAGGACAGTGTATCTAAAGAAATGCAAGTAGAAGAAGTTCTGGTTGAAAGAAATGAAAGAAAACCAATAAAAATCTGAGAGGTTAAAGAGTTCAAAAGCACTATAAAGAAAACGAAAGGTGATTATTATTTTTTTTGTTCTTCTTGCTTAGATACGCGGTCCAATCAGAGAAGGCGAGACGGAAGGAAGACCCTTCCTGATAGCGGTACTTCTTTAGCTCGTACACGTGATTGGCGGTGAAGGAAAACGCTTCCCATTTGAAAATTACTGTAGTGTATTCTCAGGTAACTTCATTGACGCTATTAAGTCTGTTTTTTTTCATATTTAAGACTGACTTATGTGTAGTAACTAATACTAAGATTTCTGTCGGAGTGATGCCACCTATAAGAAACCATTAATGTGAACCAATGTATATTTTTTACTTTTGGTGGATGTGGTTTATTAAGTGAGATTAGTGTGAGACTTGCACTGAATAAAATACTTTCCATTTAACGCACATATAGATGGCATTTAAGATGAATTTATACAGTACTATAAAAAGTATTACCCCTTGAACCTCCCCGTCTCCATTGAGTATCCCGGAGCAATGTGCACAAAGCAGTTGGTGACCATAAAAATTCTGTATGTTAATTACGTGAAGGTGACGCCCTTATTTTTTAAATTGTCCTTCACCGTGTTTACGAGAGAAATTATAGAAGTGACGGTAGAGAACAGGTGTTGTCTGGAATGTTATTTACATGAGAGGATCAAGTGCATGGGGAACCTGTTGTGAGTTTCAAAGGAATTCTTATAGGCCTACCGATGTTTTGCGTCGCAACTACCCTGACTGAAGAATGTATATTTTAGGATTGCCTTTGCATTTAAGAAAAGGTAAAAGTAAATAAGTTGGCTGCGGTGGTCTGGAGATAGCGTGCCCGCCTCTAGAGCCGAAGGTCGCGGGATCAAACCCGGCCGCAGTCGATGGGTTTTTCAGGACGTAAAAATCCTCGGCATGGAGTCTGCTGGGAAGGACTTTAAGCTGGGGGGCCCGTGTCGTAGATTTACGGCACGTAAAAGAACTACAAGCCTAAATTAGAGCTTCTGGACAAAATTTCACGGCCCTTTCACGTCCAAGTAATTCCTTAGTTTCCGGAGGGGGTTAAGGGGCGGTGAGCTTACAACCTGTCCCTCTGCCCTCTCTAGGAAAATAAGCGTAAAAAAATCACTTAGGTAAACAGAAACCTCCACTTGGAGGCCATTCGCCCCAACATGGGGGCATAGGATGAGAGAGAGTGAGAGAGAGAGAGAGGGAGAGAGAGAGAGAGAGAGAGAGAGAAAAGTAAAAAAACTTTACCCTCTCCCTTCCTCCCTTTACATGCCCTGTAAATTAGAAAAATAACTAAGGTTTTCGTAAAACATTTACGCTACTGTAGTAAAGTAGACAGTTCAACGACGTGGCAATATGCCACCTACCAAAATAATTTCGTACTACTGTACTTATATGCGAGAGTATTGCGAGAAGGGGCAGTTTAAAGAACGTACTGGTACACTGAAATTTGAAGTTAACTAAAAAGTGCATACAGAAACTTATAATATAAACTGATAAGTCTAAATAAAAGTTCATTCTAGGTAGATATGTACACAGGAAGTCCATCAAAAATAGTTGGCAAACAACCGGACTTTAATTTTGGTCTATCATGTACGAACGCCCTTTCCTCACTTTTGGAATCACTATATGAAACCTCATGTTGGATGCATTCAGACTCTAAATGTTTAATGCACACTACACTCCCGGCTGAGGGAATCCAGTCATATCTAGGAATATATTCACCCATTTTTTGTGTAATACTTGTTCTTTTGGAAAACTGAAACAAGTTACATAATCACTTTTCACACCCCTTATTGTGTAATTACTCATGCACCCCGGAACACAACATTTTTGGACTTTTAACTAATACGATTTACCATAGCGCGTGCAGTTTAAAGCACGTGGAGTAAGAAGAGCAGACCTAGTGACGTCAGACCCCCTTCCACCAACTTTCCCGCCTCAGTAAAGTGCGCCGTGGTTCCAATAATAATTTCTACTCATCATAAACAGATTATGGAAGAAGAGAGCATTCATTGGTACGCTATGCTAGGAGATATCAAATCATACAATAATATAATAATCTGTGTAAGTTCTACGATTAAATTGACGGATCAGCTAATTGAAGAAATAACGAACCGATGTGCGAGTGTACGAGCGCGCATTACGACCGAATTCGTTAGCGTTTTCTCAGTTACTTACTTACTCAATGGCAATAGACAATTCAAAATTACGCTACGTCTATTTTATGGAGCCCGAAGTTTCATTGCCGTGCTTACCTGAAACTACCATTCAACTTATTATGTGCTAACTCAATCCAACCATCCCTCGCAAATCCTACTTCCCTTAAATCTATCTTAATATTGTCCTCCCACCTACGTCTAGGTCTTCCACATGGCCTTTTACCTTCTGGTCTCCCCGTCAATACTTTTGAGACATGTCTTTCCTCCTTCATGCGCGCAACATGCCCACCCCATGATGACAGGACCTAGGCATGTAAATAAATGGCAAATACATATTAAAATATAGTTAAATAAATTATAGGGTGCCAAGAATATGTCCAAACGGCACATTATCGATTTAATTACCCTTACTATATCTGGTGAAGAGTACAGGTTATGAAGCTAATCGTTACGCAGTTTTCTCCAGTCCCCATTTTCATTTCTCTTAGGCCCAAATATCTTCTTAAGCACCCTGTTTCCGAACACTCTCAGATTATGTTCTTCGCGAATAGTAAGCGACAATGTCTCACATTCATATAATACACTCGGCGGAATAATTGTTTTGTAAATTTTTATTTTTAGATTTCTGGTCTCAACACGAGAAGATAAGAGTTTCTGAACTGTATATAAACATACAGGAATGGAAATGAATTCGACCTGAATCCGATCTGTTCCGGCATTTGCAAAGGATCGGATCGAAATTCATTCCGGACTGAGTCCGCGTTTACATGATGATCTCAATACGGGGAATTGATTCAGTTCGATTTGAAGCCTGCATGTAAACTTACTAAATAACTAGATACTAATGTATTTCATTATTGCGTCAGTGTTACATTCTAACGGAATTATTTGCATTTTAATGTCGTTAGAATAGCAGCACAATTAATTTTGATGAGTAATTGTACAATATCCGCATTGAATTTGGGATACCAAATAAGTTAGTTAGGCTGATCAAAATGTGCCTAAATGAAATTTATAGCAGAGTTTGGGTAGGTTTTCCATTAAAAGCGACTTGAAACAAAAAGATACACTATCGTGTTAAGTTTTTAATTTCCCTTTGGAATATGTAATTAGGAAGGTTCAAGAAACCAAGGCAATTAAATGGGAATTACATGATTTTAGTTTAGGGAGATGACGTTTGTCTCTTGGGCAATGACATAAACACAATCGAGAGAAAGTGTTTTCGATGCCTACAGACTGTTGTATCGAAATCAACATAAAGAAATTAAATATATGGTAATGAAATTTCAAATAATGAGCTCCAAAATATTAGAATAGCTGGTATCGTTCTAACAAGTGGAGAAATTCAAATATCTGGGAGCAATAATTACAGATACAAATAATATTAAGGTGAAGTAAAGTGTTGACTTAAATCAGAAAACGCTTGTTTTTATGCAGTTCAGTTACTCTTACCTTGTGTCTTCTGTCCATAAATCTAAAAATTATAATTTTCAGGACAATTATCCTGCCGGTTTTATCATATGGATGTGAGACATTGTCGCTTACTCGTCGGTGAGTGTTGTGTTGCATTACTAACCAATTTGCTGATAATTTACACCAGAGGAGATTTTTGACCCAAAGAATGAAACAGATTTTAAGATATTTAACAACAACAGTTTGAGTTTATTGATGTTGGTTACAATTCTATGGAACTTTACACGCGATAATGAAATATGATCTGACGGAATACATCGTGGTAACAAAAATGGATTAAGGTCTTGATCTCTAATTGCAGAACGTGGGGTGGTTTTTCCATCACAAAGTTTATGTAAAAAAAAGAACATGCGTAACGAAAACGAAATCAGAAGTTAAATATGGCTAACAAAAAAACTGGTAAACAAACAATTCAATCCAAGAAACATAACTATAACTGATTAACTGAATGAACTAAAGAAACCCACCAGCAAACGAAACAGATAACTCAAAATTAACTGAACATACCTGCAATAAATTTCACGCCCCCATTTGGCCCACCACAGGAAAGGTCTAGGTAAGATGTTACTCCTTCTGGGTCTGGGAAAGGTCTGCTACGCGGAAAATACCACCAACTCTCGGTATATGAGCAAGAGAGCGCCACAACATAGTTAACGGAAAAGCAAGTCCAGATGGGACAAGATTACAATGAACAGAACTAAACGGAACCAAACAAAACACACCTGGATATAGCAAAAAACAAAAACGAAACAGTGTGGTGGCAGGACCTAGGAATGTAAATAAATGACAAATACATATTAAAACATAGTTAAATAAATCATATTGTGCCAAGAATATGTCCAAACGGCACATCCTCGTGCGGCCCGGGGAAAATTCACAGTTCTGCCATCTTATCAAGCAGAAGAATAGATTATTCTTTACACAAAACTTATCTAATTGAGCCACAAAAGTTACACTGAACTGACTTTACTTTCTTGCGGAGCCCAAATCCGTAGTAAGATCTCACAAATCACAGGCGAACAGAACTGTGTCCTAGGTACTTAGCATACTTTATCTTTAGATCTGAAAAGAAAATTGTGGAATGGTTGGTATGATTGAATGAGGTGGAATGTGTAATACGAAAGTAACTGGTGTGATGTAGAAGGTGTAGGTGAAACGGTACAAAAACGGATTATTTTCTGTGAATTACGTGAACAACAATTCCTATTCTCCAATTACCACAGTTCCTCAACACGGTAGCTTCCTGCTGAGTAGATATGTGTCTTCCTGGTTAGCTGCATGAAGAATAGAAGGATAGAGATGAGGAGAGTGCTTAGCAGAATAGGTATAAGCCGAGCTGAAGAACCAGAGCTGCAGCATCTACAGTAAAGTCGGACCTGTTTATGATTTCAGGTCAAAACACAGCAGCAGGCGTCCCTGCCTTCAGAACCCAGAAGCATTTAGCGGAGAAGGTGGCAAAAGCAGTGGAAAGTAATATAACCTCGGCAGAGTGGAATACAAGATGTGGGCCGTAGAGGATGGCACAGCCCCAGAACAATACAACTAGAAGAAAACAAGGAACTATGCATAACAGGTGATTACAAAACCAAATGAGATTCTATATGGCAATTGTTTCTATATAAAGTAATAAAGGGACTAAGATAAGGCTTTCTTTTAATTATACATAATACATATAAAAATATAGTTAGTAATAATTTAACAAGCAAGTTAAGAACATGAATATTCAGAAAATGCATTTAATTTCCTAAAGTGACTAATTTTACAAATATAATATTGTGAAGTAAAATTTACAATCCTGAGGTAATGATATGACAAACTTAATAGTCAGTTAAATTTTGGCAATAATACTAATAGTTAATTATATACATAAATCAATTTTCTTACAATAATCGATCATAGAAACATATTAAGAGTTTAAATATGCGTACATAAGTAAAGCAAAGAAAAATTTAAATAATAAAGATGAAATGAGCAATGAAAAATTGAAGAACCAAGGTACAAAACTTGGTGAACAGCGTGAAAAGATTAAATGTAACAAAATAAAAATATGAGAGTGAACTCCCAGGAGCATGGATAATGGATAATGACAATGGAAAATGGATGTTTTGGATACAGTAGCCAGATCGATATTAGGTGTTTCCTGAGGAGCGCTTCCTTCATTCCCACCCGACGTCCAACTTCATTGGGATGGAACGGGGGTCTCCTTCACAGGTCAGGCCTCTGAAGCCCAGCATGCCTCCTTATGAAAACTTTATTTGTGGTATGGGGTCTGAAATCATATAAGAAAAACAAAACGTCGGCACGGCGGCCAGAAATGGAAACCATTATTCATACTCCGCTACTGTAGTTACCCGGCTAGTTCACAGCGGTCCATGAAAAAAATAAATGAGAATGCAACGTTCTGTGGCGGGTACTAGGCCTTAAACACCCAACATAGAGGTCCCATAGCCCCTCCGCAAAATAAGAAGCTGTATTAAGTGAAACTGGTATACAAAATGTATTTATAACAGTACACAAGTGCAGAAATACAAATTGTACGGGCAAAAATTTATCTTCGCGTGACCAAAATATAAATAAAATTAATGACCACAAAATCCCTTTATACTCAGGTACAAGATTTTGTGTGAGTCAGCTCAAAAGTAAAGAATCTGAAACTTCTGCATAATACAAAGTTTGACAAAGTGGGTGATTATATATACCCTATGATCCGGGCTGAGGACCCTATTGTATTGTCGTATGTGGCTAGTGGCAGCGATCCTTTCGTAACAGAAAATGCAAAATAACCGAAAGCAAAAAAATTAATAACGAAACTAAACATCCAAACTAAAGCAAGCACTGGTGGGTCAAAAACAACAAAGCAGAAAAATATAAGTTAATACTTAACCAAGCAAAATGATCCACCAGAAAACTGAACACTAAGTACTAAACCATACATGAAAAATAAGGTTACACGTCCATACGTTCCTCTTTACTGACCTGAAACACACACAGATGTATCCTCTTCCGACTTCAGGGCTTTCCGACTCTTTTCCGGAACAGGTAATTCAACTCACACGGTCGCAACGCCGAACCAAATTTGATATTAATAAAGAAACCGGAAAGCACAGAGGGCGTAAGAAAATTAACCACAACAAATCCCCTAAGAAAATGAAACACTTTAGTAAACAAACAAAGAAAATGTTACGAAAAGATCGCTGACAGTAGGACACGCTGAAGTACCCTAGAAAAATTAATAACGAAAACATATTAAATGACAGTCCCGTAGATACTCACGGCACATGCTCGAGCTCACCAGGCAATAAAAAAAAATATATATTTCTTAAGGAAACATTTTTTGAACAGATCAATATTTGTTTACCTTGTATTTGTTTACATATTGGTGTTTTGTGATCGTATGATTGTGTCTGCGCAAGTAGCTTAATACTTGTTTGTTTGTTTTAATAGCTACTAAATAGGTCCACCAAAATTGTATAACACCGCACTACATAAATGGAGTCCAATTCCTTGATAAGAATCCACATCACCAGAGTCCCAAAATGACTTTCTGTAGTTAATTAACACACCGTAGGATTAATACGGCGAAAGGAACAGTAGCTAGGAAGAATTACAATAAAAAAAACTCGGAAAGAGATAAACTGGGATATTATATGGAAAAAAAAGGAAAACCAATGTGATCCAAAACACCAAGTCACTGTAGCAAGTTGAGAAAATTAGTTTCTGGTGAGTAGATAACTGAATGCCAGTATATGTAGTTGATGTTGATATTGACTGTGGAAATGCAAGAATAAGAGTAGACATTGATCTCCAAGTCCTCCCGGTAGATACCCATTTTACCAGAAAGAAGCTTAGCCCTTGCGATGAACATTTACAACGCCTTGAAGCTAGGCGGCTCCCTCCGTTCTAATTAGCTTCAACACCAGAGCTCCGGAGACTCCTCTGCTCCCATGAAGCGCCGGCACACTGTGGAAGATGCAAACTGCTCCACCCTGGGGGATACTTAACTTTTAAATTTTAAAAACAAAGAAATTCGGGTATTCACGATTTAACCAAGCAAATTTGTCTAAATAGAATAGAAAGAAGAAGAATAGCCTAATTTTTTTATTTTAATTGAAATGAATATACAGCAAAATAGAAAAGAACAATTGAAGAAGACTAATACTACAGGTCATGATAATTACAGAAAATAGAGCAAACCTTACCCCTTTTATTAAATAGCAGAAGAGAACTCAATTTTTTATATAGAAGAAACCCCATACAAAATTTTGAAAAGGGAAAGAAATATAGAAAACCCCAAGAAAAACCCCAAATAAAGAAAACCCAGAAGAAGAAAAACCCACCTATGACTCGGGCCACTCACCTCTTATACCCCCATGCCCAATCATGGAGATCGCTGTATGAAAAGGAGGTTAGGCTAGTACGGTATTAACTATTAGAAACTTTAAGAAGATTTCCCCCAAAACTATGGAAATGTTCGCCCAACGGTATCTGAAGCCTCATAAGATGCCACACAGGTGACGTCACAAGGGCTGAAAGACTTGTCAGCCAGCTGAATAGTAACCGGAAAACTCTCACTGTCTTTGACTCCACCCCTATGACACGGACCATGACCTTCCATGGCGAAAACACTGGATATCTTTTCTTGGGAAACGGAATTACATTCCATGATTGCACAGTTTTTTTCTAGCTGAGATATGGTATCGTGCATTTGGATGGACTCTAAAGTCAAATTCTCACAAATTACAGTAAGGTCATTAATAAGTTCTTCCCTTTCGGCCAAACGATCGGAAAGAGAAATAATTTTCCAAGTAGCCTACTGTTTTCTTCTCTAGGGCTTGGATTACTTGCGCTGGACTTAGACCTTCAGCAACAGAGCCAACAGTAGCACGATTGGACCACTGATCTTGTTGATTCTGCAACTCAGCCATTTTAAACTTCTGAATATTTGTAGTGTCGGTCATTTTAGCTATTTCTTTATTTATTCCTTCTTCAATCGCGAGCAATTCAGCCATCCGGTTCGCGTCATGGCGCTTTCGCTCAGCAAGACCTAACAATTTCTCGTTAGAATCTTGGAGGTCTTTGCTTAGATCGCGATTAGTGACCACGAGTTTTTGGTTGCACATTTTCAAATTCGACAACTGCCGTTCTAAATGCTGTATTCTTTGAGTGGCGGTTGCAAGCACATTACTGACGGTAATCAATTGTCATTCAATTGTACACAGTTCACGCAAGATGTATTGCCGTCAAGATATTTATCCTTCGATGGCTCGCGCAAACATCCACCGTTTTCACCTCGAGGTTCCGGCCCAGAGTTACTGGAAGCAGGAGCACGCCGGGAATGTGATGTCCTACCTCCATCAACCCTCCTTAAATGTCTCCTAGTATTTTGACCAGATTTACAATCAGAACAGAGAGGAACGGGCTGCCTATCCCCTTGTTTGGTCCGATTAGGCCCAGAGTTGGTTGAAAGGTAGGTCTTTGATTAAACAGGCCTTTTATTCCCTGGCTTGTTCCAGCATTGGTCTGTGAAATGCTTAGATCGTCTGCACCAATTACAGAAACTGCGCTTTCCATTGCCACCGCCGCTTCGGTTTGGCCGACTGCTGGTATTATCAGGGACAACTATGGACCGGACCTCCAACATATCCTGCAACTTTGGAAAAATACCCCTGAACTGTATGCAACTCTTTGGTGGCTCTAGAGACAGCACCAATGCTTGAATTTCTGGCAATTCGACACCTGCCAGGACAACCTTATCCGAGTTGCTCAGCCACTAATTCGATGCCCTCTATAAATTCCGCAATGCTTTCCCCTTATTTTGACCACGGATATAATGCTCCTGAATAAGTTGATTCTTAACCCGAGATGGTATGGACTCGTGTAATAACAGAGCATAAAATTCCCGCGTAGTAAGGCCAATGGTAAGCGAATCCAAAATGGAGTCACCTACACGCCCCCGGACACGCGGGTAAAGACATTGGAGTCTGGCCGTATATGGTACGCAATAACCGGAAGTCTGCCCACAAAATCTGATAAAAAGCTTCAGGAAAATGAACATGTCCTCTGGCGACACTGGTTCCATGATCGCCAAATCCTCTAACACGATCAGAAAAGGATACGGAAACTCCACCATCTCAAAGCTCAAGTCTTGCTCCACCATAACAATGATCAGTATTGCAAGAAAAATTTAAAAATAGGGGAGAAAGGCAACTCGAGTTCGCTCTTATTCCACTTCTGTAGCGGGTACTAGGCTTAAAAACACAACATAGCCCCTCCCCAAAATAAGAAGCTATGTTAAGTGAAACTGGTATACAAAATGCATTTATAACAGTACACAAGTGCAGAAATACAAATTGTACTGACAAAAATGTATATTCACCTGATCAGAATAAAAAGAATATTAATGACTACAAAATCCTGTTATACTCGGGTACAACCGCTTTTACATTAATCAGCGTAAAAGTAAAGGATCTGAAACTTCTGCATAATACAAAGTTTGACAAAGTGGGTGATTATATATACCCTATGATCCGGGCTGAGGACCCTATAGTATTGTCGTATGTGGCTAGTGGCAGCGATCCTTTCGTAACCAAAAATGCAAAATAATCGGAAGCAAAAGAAGAAATAAATAAATTAAATAAATTAATAAATTAATAACGAAACTAAACATCCAAACTAAAGCAAGCACTGGTGGGTCAAAAACAACAAAGCAGAAAAAATATAATTACCCACCAGAAAGCTAAATACTAAGAACTAAAACATACCTGAAAAATTAAGGATACACGCCCATACGGTTCCATTTTAATGACCGGTAACACACATAGATATTTTCTCTTCCAGGCAAGACTCTTTTCCGGAACAAGTAATTCAACTCACACGGTCGCAATGCAGAGGGCGTTGCGAAACAAACCGGAAAACACAGGGGGCGTAAGAAAAGTTAACCACAAAATACACGGAAGAAAACGAAAATACTACAGTAAACAAACAAAGAAAAGCTTACGAAAAGATCGCTGTCAGGAGGACACGCGTAAGTACCAAAGAAAAATTAATAACGAAAACATATTAAATGACTGTGCCGTAAATACTCACGGCACACTTATCCATAGAATTAGCAGACGTGCCAGAAGTCACGAACCGAAACCACATACGTCCTCCTATGGAGAGGTGAGAGAAAACCCAAAATGAAAAACTACGGCAAAAGCAATCCGCAAAGAAGCATTATTAGCAATTAGCAATTTGCTATAGATGTATACAAATGAAAAGGCTCTTTTTATTTTGTATGAGCATTTGAAGGTCAATTCCGGGAGTATCTAGTTACATTGTGAATTCTAATTAATTTTCTTCTTGATACAAAATATATCTTTAATTAAATAAATTCACAATACCTTAACTAAATTATTAAGCTTTTATTTTGCTTCTTTAGCGCCAAGTTATTAATACTGTATAAGCATTACTAAAACCATCACTATTTAAAATTACTTGACAATTCTTTTCATTAGGGGCATTGACATGTTTTCTCTTTAAATTAGAGGTTTTTTAATTAGTACTTGATACATTAATCTGTATCATTAAAATGGAGGCCATGGAATGAGCTGAATGTAGTGAACTGCAATCCTGCTTGTTTTATCAGGTTTTGAATTGATATACAGCATGAAATCTGAATATTTTAAAAGATTTGTGATTTATATGTGTTAGTACTCTTGAAGGTGTGTTAGCGTCTTGATCTGAAGTATATTTCAATATATTTTTATATTTTTGGACATTCCATGCAGAATGATTTGTTGTTATCCTTAGCAACCATTACATGTACTCTTTAAATTAATATTTGCTAATGGAAGATAATGTCAGTCTCACTTGCTAGATCTGCAATTCCAGTGACACTTTAGAAGACAACAATTTAATTTCGTGTGATCAATGTGAAACCTGGTTTCATGAAAAGTGTTCAGGTTTCTGTGATGGTGAAATCAAGGATTCCTTCCAGAAAAGTTCCACACGGATGTGTACATCTTGTGCAACTAATGACCCAATTCATATGTCTCAGGATACCAATACTGAACAAGTACCCTGTACGCTCTTTTGTGAGAATGAGAAAGCTTTAAAAGGTTTGAAGGGTCTGAAAATTCACTGGGCAAGGACCCACCCTAACGAACCTTTTGTCCATGTTGGCATACCCTCTCCAGATGCTTTCACAAACTGTTTCCACGCTAATCTGTCGACTTGTTAAACAAATATCAAGGTTTTACAAAGAATACCTAAGGGTGCAAGAAGATATACAGCAGATAAATTACATCATGTCATTGAGCTATGTCTCACGCAAAATTCAGAGAAAAGTTGGCAAGATCTCCTGTTATTTGCATACATAGCCTTCCATAGCATAGTTTTTCCAGGAAAAACAAATAAAGGACCTGAAAAGTCTTTGGTTTCAAAAATTAAAGGCAATATCAGAGAATCTACTTTGACACCTGCATCTAATAGACCTAGGACAAAACTGTCCCTTCCCCGCATGGTTAAGTCAAAGTTTCAGATGGTGATATTTGAGGCGCCGTCAGACTTCTCTCTTCTGATTTAGGTGTTGCGAATAATACCAGAGAGACTTTTGAGGCACTTCTTAAAAAACATCCTTCTCCTGCCAGGTCTTTGTCATTTCCCGATCCCCCTTCTCCTGAAATTCCCATTTATCAGTTTCTGAAGACAGTATTTTGCAAGACATAAGAAGTTTCCCGTCTGGTTCTGATGCTGGGTTAGAAGGCATACGACCTCAACATCTGGAAGATCTTACCTCTCTATCTGCAGGGAATGCTGGTAGACGACTATTGCACAGCAAAACTATGTAACCTCATCTTAGAAGGCACTGTTTTCGAAGCCATTAGACGTTATTTATTTGGAGCTTCACTGATATCACTTCAGAAGAAAGATGGTGGCATCCGCCCAATTGCGATTGGAAATACTTTCCGGAGGATTGTGGCTAAATTAGCTTGTACATCTACAAGGGAGGCACTAGGGGAATATTTTCGCCCTCATCAGCTAGGATTTGGAACTCCAAAGGGATGCGAGAAAATTATTCACACCGATCGCACATATCTTAGCCAGAATGTAGGTAGTAATAAAGTTCTCCTTAAAATTTATTTCAGAAATGCATTCAATTGTAACGAACCAGATTCCTTGTTAGCAATTGTTAAGGAGAAAGTTCCCAACCTATTCCCCTTTCTGTGGCAAGCATATAGGACTCAATCACATCTTTTCTTCAATCACGAAACTATTTCATCTCAGAGAGGAGCAAAAGAAGGTGATCCCACGGGCCTTATGGTTTTTAGTCTTGCAATTCTTCGCACAATTTCACACTTATAGAGTAAGTTAATTTTTTCTATTTAGACGATGGAACTCTAGGAGATGAACCTAATATTGTACTTGATGATCTTCAGAAGATCATTGATGAATGTGGGACTATTGGATTGGAAATCAACCCTAATAAATGTGAGCTATACTTCTGCTCTGCCAGAGATGATGACATAGTTTCTGCTTTTCAGAAAATTACACCAGGAATTAAAATAATATCTAGTTCTGAGTTAAACCTACTCGGTTCTCCCATCATGCTTGACGCTATGGAACATACTGCAAAACAGAACTTGGATTTGATGAAGAAAATGTTTGATAGCTTGCATTCAGTTCATTCTCACACGGCGTACTTCCTCCTAAAAAGTTGTTTTTTGTTCCCAAATTGACATACTTTCTCGCACCTCCTTTTTGTGGTTTTATCCATCTATTATCGAAGAAGCTGATGATACTGTGAGAAATTGCTTACAATCCATACTTAATCTGACTCTTGATGACAAAAGCTGGTTACTGGCGAGTTTACCTATTAAGTTTGGTGGAGTTGGTGTGCTCAAGATTAACGATACTTGTCTTCCTGCTTTCTTGTCTTCGGCTCTTGGCGTTTCTGATTTTGTCAAATCTGTTTTTGTAAATCACGGTGATGAAGTTTAGATCTGCCATTTGTCGGAGGCTCTTGCGAGTTGGGGACTTTTAAACCCTGAAAAAAAATTTCCAGCTCATCCGGATGTACAGAAAGAGTGGGATCATATAAACACCATGCGTTGTAAGGAAATATTCCGAAAACGCACTTCTACCCGATGATCAACTGTTGCCAACATAAGTGAAAGTTGGTAGTGCCGCGCTTTGACCTTATGTTTCAGGTACAATAATGAATGGACTCTGCTAGGGGCGCTGGAAAGTGATCTACGGCGCATGTCCGAGAAAGGGATCACGGGCAGATGAAGACGTCGGAAAGGAGAAGAAGGAGATCGTCGTGAGAGTTTTGACCGAGAGGATCGTCGAGAAGTTTGGTCGGCGAAAAGAACGTCTCGAGCAAGGTGGCTCGGGAAACTCTACGTATAATTACGTGGTACATCTGTTGGAAGGTCTTGAGCAAGGTGGCTCGAGAAAAGCTACGTGGGATTTCGTGGTACATCTGTTGGAAGGTCTTGAGCAGGGTGGCTCGAGAGAAGCTACGAGGGATTACGTGGTGTAAATTGGAAGTCGTCGTGTGTGAAGAAAAGGGCACAAGCTGAGTATTCTACGAGAATATATTATTTTAACTAAAGACAATGAGATAGAGACTCCATTTTTATATACATTTTGATTAACGTAAAAGTAAGAAAGTTAAATATTCTTTTTGTTTGTTTATTGTTTCATATAATAATCTGAAAAGATAACTTCAGTAAAGTACCCAATTCATAAGATCTACTTTGTTCGAACACGCGTTCTTTGCTGTGATCTGGAAGTAAGGTTAGAAGCTTGAAAAGACATTCATTTATTTTTGAAGCTTAAAAATAAAGAAGGCTTTATATTTGAACGTCACAGATAATTAAAATATTTCAATTATTTTATTTCCACATAAAGTTACGAAGTATAGAATCTTCGAGACTAAACTGTTAATTGTATTTGAATTTGAAAATATTAAAATATCAACCACTGTCAAACCTATGTTTTGTTTGTGTAAAATAATATACCTACTTAATCTGTGAACCTCAACACTGAATAGAATCCCCCCTAAAGATGATGAGCCAGTCTGGGCATAGACAAGTCGTAATGTGGCCAACGAGGAATAATAGACAAAAATAGGTCAGGTTAGGGTTATGAACGAGATTGACTTAAATAAGTGCTTATGGCGAGTTGTATTTAGATAATCTAGCTGGCGCCTAATAAATACGCTAGAATTATATGGTTAAATATTTTGTGGAGTCTATCAAGTTTATTTTTGAGTCAAATTGTCGGAAGTTGTCTATTGTTCTTCTCGACCATCAAAGTTATCCTCACAGCGTATACACGGACTTTAGTTTCTTCTTTCCCTTCGGATCTTGCTCAAGCACGTTTTCTTGCCATTTTTGAAAACGAAGATGGCTCCTGGCTTAGAGCTTTGCCTTCATCTAACTTAGGTACTCTAATGGATGATGTGTCTTTCAGGATCGCTGTAGGCTTGCGGCTTGGTAGTAAAATCTGCCATCCACCCCTATGCCAGTGCGGTGCTGGAGTTGACCCTTACGGCCATCATGGGTTAAGCTGTCCTAAGAACACAGGAAGATTTTCCAGGCATTCCATGATCAATGATCTAATTAAAAGAGCCTTAGTCTCTGCTGGTGTCCCGACTATCTTGGAACCAGTTGGCATTAGTCGATCAGATAGTAAGAGACCCGACGGATTGACCTTGATCCCTTGGGTCAGGGGTAAATCACTTTTATGGGATGCTACCTGTGTCGATACATTAGCTTCATCACATTTACCGGGCACCTGCAAAAATCCAGGCTCTGCTGCGATTTCTGCTGTTTCTCTGAAATTGAAAAAGTACTGTCACATAGTTGACCAGTACCATTTTGTTGTTTTCGCTGCCGAGACACTTGGTACATGGTGTGCAGAAGCCAAGAAGTTACCTTAACTGTTGCAACAGGGGATCCTACAGCTGCGATAACTTGAGGCAACGTATCAGCATTGCCATACAAAGGGGGAATGTCACTAGTGTCATGCGAACCTTTCCTTTGTCTTCAGCCCTTGATGAAGTGTATTTCTTTTAATTACAATTATTGTATTGTAATTCAGTACCTATTGTATATAGGCGCTGCGCTACAGACCGGAAGGTCGCGGGTTCGATTCCCGATGAGGTCGTTGGAGTTTTTCAATTGGCCTAATCCTTCTGGTGGCACTATGGCCCTGGGGTCGACTCAGCCTCTAACAGAAATGAGTACCAGGAGCAATCCTGGGGGTAAAGGCGGCCGGTGCGTAAGGCTGACAACCTTACCACCTCCAAGTGCCGAATGTCCAAAATCTAGGAGCCTCAACCTCCTGGAACCCTCTGGCCTCCATGGCCTGTATAGGGATCACTTTACCTTTTTTACCTATTGTATATGTGCTAGATCTAACTCTATATTATATCCTGTACAATAATGTTCTACAATGCAATTATATTAATTTATTTTGTTGATGGAAATCCTTTTTTTGTGACATAATAAACTATCGTTCCCTTCAAAAATCTAATGTCGAATCTCAATATTATATATATATATATATATATATATATATATATATATATATATATATATATACATATATCCCTCTCTTTCTTACCCATGTTACCTTTCCAGAGGTTGAGACCTAAGAGGGTGTCCCAAAATACTAATCTCAATTTTCTCCTTTTTTCTCTTCAAATTGCAGTGTTGTAACATATAAATGAAAACTAAACTGAATTTATTATTGTGTTTCAGAAACAAAAAAGACGCAAAACTGCAGGTATGGAATTAAAAACAACAAAAGAAAAAAGGAAATAAACAACCGAAATAAACTAATACAGCAAATGAAAGAACAGCACAACAAGATCCAATGGACCTGAAAGAAGATGAACCAAACAGGAAGACCGTCGATCAAGCGAATCATAGCAAAAATATATACAATATTTAATGGGAAAGATAAAATAAAACACTACAGGAAGAGAAAATTTAATAACTGTAATATGCAAAACCTACATTTAGATGGCATCTGTGGAGAAATACAGGAGAGCACATGTAGAAAGAAAAAAAGTAGTAGTAGAAGAAGAAGGCGCAGAATAAGCATGAACGCTAAGTACGAAAAAAATTCTAAAATTAAACATATGAAAATAGCGAAAAGTCCGTAAAACAGGACAAATTACAAACTTTGAAATAAATAAATAAATCGCCTAGAACGACTTGGGTTCAAATATTAAATAAAAGACCCTCTAAATTTAAATAGAAAATTTTAAGCAATTATCAAGTTTTGAACAATGAAAATGAAATGAAGACAAAGTTCAGAAAATGAATATAACCCATCTGCTTTTAGAAGTGACAGAAAATTAGATAACCCCAAAAATACCAAAAAACACACCAAAAAATATATTTAACATTTGAATAGCAATAATTTTGAAACTGATATAAGAGACAGCCGAAAAGCAACAAAATTTGAACAAGAGAAAAATTTGGAAGAAAACCCCAAGAAAATCCCCTACCCTACGACTCGGACCACTTGGTAATGTCACCTCCTTTATCCCCATACCCAAGTCAGGGAGACCTTGATGGAATAAACATGTAAGAAGGGCGTTAGGTTAGAAGAAAGTGTGACCTTACAAAATTCTTAAATGGAATCTTTTCCCCGAGAACCATTAATTTGAGCCAGCATTACTGTCATGAGCATCACAAGATGCCACACAGGTAAGGTCAGAAGGGCTGACAGGTATTGCCTGCTGAGCATTCACCGGATAACGCTGAGATTCCCCGGACCCACCAGCATGACATTGGCCATCACCTTTTTCAGTCGAAAATTTGGATACCTCTAAACTAGAAACCGAATTATTTTGCAACAATGAACACTTATTTTCCAGTTCAGCTATAATCTGGGTTTGATTGTGTATAACATCCCGCAACTCAATTATTTCAATTTTTAAGTCCTCTCTCATAACTGTGAGTTCATTAATACGTTCTCGCGTTCGGACAAACTTTCAGTGATAGAACGTAATTTCTGTTGCAGCTTATAGTTTTTCTTTTCAAACTCTGGTTGAGTATACTTAATTTTGGGCTATCGCCGACCGAACCAGAATTTACACGACCTGACGACTGTTGGCATTCATGTTCGAACTCTACAATTATTAGATTCTGAACATTTACATTGTCGGCCATCTTAGCTATCTTCTTGTTTAAACCTTCTTCAATCGCAATTAGTTTCGCTATGCGGTCTGCATCTTCATTTTTCCTCTCAGCGGTAGCTAGTAAATTTTTATGCGACTCTTGAATATCTTTATTCAAACCCTGATTAGTGGCTTGCAATTTCTCGTTAGTTAACTTTAAGGCGGATAATTGTTTTTCAAGGTCTCTTTTCTGTTGGTTGGCTACCTTTAACAGGTGATCTAACTGAGAGCAGTTACCACAGCCACTATTATTAACGTTTGGTACAGAGTATTTACCGTACGACAACGTACCGAGATATCCAGAATCTCCGACTTGGGGTTTTGGCCTAGAATTACTGGAAGTAGAAGCACGCCGGGTACGTGGATTCCCACTTCCATTAATTCTCCTACACTGTTCCTGAGTATGTCCCTTATATTGACAGTTGTAACAGAAAAAGACTGAGCCGATTACTTCCTTTATCTGCCAGTCGCTACACGACAGCAACACCTTATAAACACATTGTAAACTCGAGATGTTGGCAGCTGTTTTGTGTAGATCTCTGACTTGCAGTTGAGTGAGTGCAGGGTTAATTTTGTTTCCACCAAATAGACAAAACGAAAACAAAACATAAACACGCTTTTTTCTAACTAGCCAGCTCAGTCGTTCACTACTCTTCTATTCGTGTAGTAGGGGACTGTTGTGATTTGTTTTAAGAATCCCGATGTCACCGGGAAAAGTCAACTGTTTTTACATTTGCGTAGCAATGGTCGGCATAGCATGAAAGAGGTTTAGAGAGATAGATTTTAGTGCAGCAAAAATAACCGAATGAAGAATAATGTAAACAATGGAAGAAGTGTCGGTTTTTTAAATTATGTTTTTCGCGAGCATCCCAATTTGTGGAAATCAAAATATATCAATTACAAAATTTGAATTATAAAATACACTCATACACGGAAATTGCAGTTATATTTACTCTACGTTTAATGAATAGGGCAAGGGTTTTTACTAACTAAAATCGCCTATATAGCAGAATAAAATACTGTATGCATTTATGACCTAAATATTCCAGAAATATGTTCTTTAGTATAAAAATAAGCCTTATAAATATTTATTCTTAATTTTACTTTCTCGCGTATGAGTAGTATATAGAAAGTATTGTGATCGTGACAAAAACTCGAAATAGAGATAAGTTTATACCGGAAAAAAACGTTTCGCAATACCTAGAAACTGCAAAAACCGTTTTTGGAATGACGTCTATCTGGCTGTATGTCCGTCTGTCTTTGGACAAGTACAGCGGGTGAACGGTTCGTTGTAGGGCCTATTTACTTTATATATATGTGGATATTTTTAGCCTAGACCCTCAAAAATCACAACTTAAGAGCAAAGGAACTAAAATGCCTGAAAATAGGAAATAGTTATAGAATATATATGAGGTAAATTATAGTTAAGAATGTTAGGTTAGAAGAGCAATTGTACAATTAAATATATGAAATGCTTACTTATTTTTGTATTGTTAACAGTATAGAGCTTTATAAAGAGATATTACAAATTTGCATAATAGGTATTCTAGGTCATATATAATGTCAATTTATTACTTGTTATTTCAAGTTCAAGAAGTTATAAATTGTATAACATTAACATTACTATTTACAGTATAAGAGAAAATTAGTATTAAAATGTTATCTGTAACAGTTCAATGAATTGTACGGTAATGATAAGAGCTATAGGTCTATTCAAAATCGTTTACATCATTACGATTTTGAATACGCTACAAATTCTTTATGGTCTCTTTTTATATTATGACAAATTTTGTAGTATGTAATGTGAAGAGTAGAAAATGCGGTAAGTCATAAATTAATATAAGTTATATAAATTAGATAAAACCTTAAAAATATTAATAAGTTTCTGTAATAAGAAACTGACAATCATATAAAATGTCATTTGACATACAAGTTATATAAATTAGATAAAACCTTAAAAATATTAATAAGTTCCTGTAAAAAGGAAACTGTCAATTATATAAAATGTCACTTGACTATTTAATATTAATACAAGTTATATAAATTAGATAAAACCTTAAAATATTGATAAGTTTCTGTAATAAGAAACTGTCAATTATATAAAACGTCACTTGACCAATTTAATATTGACTATTGGTGATTTAATACAAAATATTGTATTTCACATATATTCTGTATACAAGTAGTTATATATCTACCGGTTAAAAATTGTTCATTTAGGACATTGTGGTACAATTAATATATGATGTGATATTCATATTACAATTGTTAAACACTATTATATGATTTTTGGTTGTTCTCTTATGTATAGGTTATAAGTTTCTAAACTTCTTCTTATGCTTGTAATCTTCTTTTTATAAGTATTATTAATTTCTCTAGTCCTATTTTGGTGAGTTATGATTCCAATTCTAGGTTCTTATTAATGACGTAGATAATAAATTATTTACTTAGCTCTTCTTGTGGATTAAGTTATTAAATAGAGATTGGCAGGCATTTATCCATTTGCTCATATATGTAGATTTGGTGGATATGTACATTTCAATACATGATGTATCATCTTCAGTCCAAACAATCTTGAATTCCACTGTGGATTTAAATAGATGTTGCCATATTGAGTAATTAGTCACTACTCACTGTGGATTTAAATAGATGTTGCCATATTGAGTAATTAGTCACTACTCAGTGACTAATTAGTAGTGACTAATTACTCAATATGGCAACATCTATTTAAATCCACAGTGGAATTCAAGATTGTTTGGACTGAAGATGATACATCATGTATTGAAATGTACATATCCACCAAATCTACATATATGAGCAAATGGATAAATGCCTGCCAATCTCTATTTAATAACTTAATCCACAAGAAGAGCTAAGTAAATAATTTATTATCTACGTCATTAATAAGAACCTAGAATTGGAATCATAACTCACCAAAATAGGACTAGAGAAATTAATAATACTTATAAAAAGAAGATTACAAGCATAAGAAGAAGTTTAGAAACTTATAACCTATACATAAGAGAACAACCAAAAATCATATAATAGTGTTTAACAATTGTAATATGAATATCACATCATATATTAATTGTACCACAATGTCCTAAATGAACAATTTTTAACCGGTAGATATATAACTACTTGTATACAGAATATATGTGAAATACAATATTTTGTATTAAATCACCAATAGTCAATATTAAATTGGTCAAGTGACGTTTTATATAATTGACAGTTTCTTATTACAGAAACTTATCAATATTTTAAGGTTTTATCTAATTTATATAACTTGTATTAATATTAAATAGTCAAGTGACATTTTATATAATTGACAGTTTCCTTTTTACAGGAACTTATTAATATTTTTAAGGTTTTATCTAATTTATATAACTTGTATGTCAAATGACATTTTATATGATTGTCAGTTTCTTATTACAGAAACTTATTAATATTTTTAAGATTTTATCTAATTTATATAACTTATATTAATTTATGACTTACCGCATTTTCTACTCTTCACATCACATACTACAAAATTTGTCATAATATAAAAAGAGACCATAAAGAATTTGTAGCGTATTCAAAATCGTAATGATGTAAACGATTTTGAATAGACCTATAGCTCTTATCATTACCGTACAATTCATTGAACTGTTACAGATAACATTTTAATACTAATTTTCTCTTATACTGTAAATAGTAATGTTAATGTTATACAATTTATAACTTCTTGAACTTGAAATAACAAGTAATAAATTGACATTATATATGACCTAGAATACCTATTATGCAAATTTGTAATATCTCTTTATAAAGCTCTATACTGTTAACAATACAAAAAGAAGTAAGCATTTCATATATTTAATTGTACAATTGCTCTTCTAACCTAACATTCTTAACTATAATTTACCTCATATATATTCTATAACTATTTCCTATTTTCAGGCATTTTAGTTCCTTTGCTCTTAAGTTGTGATTTTTGAGGGTCTAGGCTAAAAATATCCACATATATATATATTCTATATTACCCTCAAATAAGAAAGATGAAATTCATCAATACCTATTTACTTTATTTTTTGAATTAAGGACTTTTTTTTAGAATGTCATCCATTATGAAATACTAATGTCATCCAACTGCCCAGAATTTGGTTTTATAACTGAAATGTTGAGGGGACTTTTCATGAACTACTTTAAAATTTGATTTTAAAAGACGCCTTAATGATTTTAATAAAAATGTAAAATTCAATAAAATAATAAAATGGCTATATCCTTTTATCTGTGAAAATGACTTAGGGGGTACATCACTGAATCCATTTTCTATGTTTCTAGGTTATCTTCATTATAGTTGGCGACACATGAACACCTAGCACATTAAAGTTGTAGAGAAAATTAAAATGAACACTTTTGGTGAAACAGTTTCTTTTTAAATTAATAGGTGAAAACGAAATAAATATGACTTAATTGTCAATGTCACAACAAACATTGATTTTAAAAAATACAAATGATATTCTTTTGTAGCCCGTAGCAACAAGACATCTATAATCTACTTATTGTTGTGAAATGCAATATACCTCAGTCGTAATGAACTCACTAAAGCCAATCGAGCTTACTGTTGTGAAATGCAACAAACTTCAGTCGTAATGAACACACTTAGGGTGGCGTGCACCAAACTCATGCCATTTACTCTTTTAGTAAGCCTTACTTCTTTAGTTCTAACTACTTTAGTAAGCTACTCTTTTAGTAACCGTACTCTTTTAGTAAGGACGGCGTGCACCAAACAGGAGTAAACTAAACTCGGCGGCTTTCAACATAGAGGAATGTACTAAAGAAGTAAAAATTTTATTTACTCCCAGAGTAAATGAACTTACTCCACAAGTGGTGGAGAGCACCAACACGGAGTACGTTACTAACGTAGTAAGTTGTGGAGTAAATAAGGCCAATATTTACTCCTACTCAGGGGGTGGAGTAAGTTGTGGAGTAAATGTGTTCTGTGGCATTTGCGTGAGTTAAGAGTTACATATCACATTAAATGGATTACATAGTTCAAACTGAGGATAAGTTATTGAGATGAAGAAGGTTGTATACCAAAAATGAGAGTTGTGGCAGGTGATTTAATAAATATTAAGCAAACCATACCTAGTAGGGCATTTAATAACGTAAATAATTAAGCTCATAAATCCTTACATGAAATTTTGGCGTTTGGAAGAAACGATGTCAGATTCTCACTACATCCATGTGATTTCAGCCAGTCAAATGTGGAAATATCATTGCGGAGATCGGTCCAACTAGGAAGACGTCCACCAAAGGTGAGGGGGAGAGTGAGTGGAAGGGACGTTTGCATTGCACGGTACAAGCAGCGCATGTGCTCTCAAATATCTTCCTAGCTGGATCGGCCTTTAGATGTTGCAGTTCTCCCTAACTTTGGGTCAGAAAACGACGATGTATTTCAAGCTAATCACATGGATACAGATATCGGCGAGGTATAGTACATTCCAAAAAATGAAAGCCTCCGTTCTTGGAGCTACCCAGAAAACACTTCCCCCTGCTACATAACCATAGAATTACTGAACAATAGGTGATTCTCATTGTTAAACGATTCAATGTAATTATTGTAAATTAATTTTATTACATTACACTTCTATAGCTTAACTTAAAGCACAACATTGCGAATGCCAGATTATAATAATAATTATAAGAGCTAAAAGTTCAATAGTTGCACCCGCAGTGTTAATGAATAATATCGCACCCCTGGTGGAAGACTGCCATAAGTCAAAAAAATTGAATTTTGAGATAACTAGTACTTATAAGTGCTTGTCATCATATCCATGTCCTGGAAAAGTGGCACAACCCAAATCGTAAAGATAAGGATTCTACAGCATATAATTGATTTTTCTTCTCACTAGCATCTGATGTTTCAAATAGCAGAAAACTGCCATATCTCAGTTTTTTTATCATACGCAAGCCCGTAAACCCGAGATTATGCAGTGTTCTTGTCCGGAAGTGGCAGCAATTTTGTGTTAAAGTAATATTTACTGTTTTTCATATTGCATCAAAATCTTTAAATGCTCCTCCTGAACAAATGTTATTTTTGACTTGTGGCAGTCTTCCACCAGGGGTGCGATATGTCCTTTTTTCTAACCCAGGTGTAAAAATGTCCAAACAGGCCACATCGGAAGAAAATTTGACTGACTCTGGGATTAGCGTACATTGAGATGGGGACACATTGTAAAACCATTCCTTAAAGACTCCCCAAGTCTCGAATGGTGGAGTGAGACGAGACTTGCATGTTTGGGAATAAACTATAACAGATGCTGCAGGTCTATAGTATGCTGCTAACTATTTAATTAACCCTGTGGACAGGAAAGTGAGAAGCATTATAAACTATATAGAAAAAAATGCCAACATGAGTGCCGAAAGAAAATTTTAAGGAGGGGCCCGGAGGTTGAAGCTGCACAGGATCTAGAGAAGTAGTCACTGAAATTATTTTTAAACACACAACCATCAACATAATTATTATTGGAGTTCATAGCTTCCGAAATATTGTACCGCCATTTTTTGTTTAAATATTACATTTCTCAGTTGTAATATTATTATTTTTATAAGGTAATATTTTTTAAGTAAATGTTCTGTGCATTTGAAAAAGGACAGAAACATAATGCCCCTTATTAGTTTTGTTATCCTTTTTATCCCCCCTTTTTCATGATTTTGTGTAATACTTCTTATTAATATTGTTAAACAGTCAATAAGTATTAATAATTCATTATAGTGAGATTTATGATAAACGACTATAGAATAATTGATTTATCGTTTTTGGGGAAGAATATGTAACTTTAGGAAGTATAAATATTTTAATATATTTTAGAACTTTATTATTATTATTATGAGAGAAATAATTATAATATTGACAGTGAATCAATTATGAAAATCAACTGGAAATTCCAATTGTTTGCATTATAATACAGAAATAGTTTGCACAAAAATACATACCCATACGTAGGCTACTAAACTGAAAATACTCAACTGAAGGAATTAAAATTAGTAATGAATAAAACATTACTATTAGACCTATTTTAAAACATGAAGATTGTCATTAGTAATATTTGGAACAACCCAAATTCATATTCATTGTTTCAGCGAACCTTTCCTTTTCATTATCTGGCACTTGAATAATACTGGCAATTGAAATGCACGTGTTCTGCTGCGCTGCACTAACGTTTCTGCTCTGTTCTGCGCAGAATTCGACTACTTCTTTAGTAAAAATCGCTTACTACTTTAGTAACAACTAAAGAAGTAACTATCAATTGAGCTCTCCAACACCAACTAAAAGAGTAAGTTACTAAAAGAGTAGCACTAAAGTAGTAAATTTAGGAAGGGAACCTTACGTAACAAAAACCGGTTTGTCTGTCTCACTCTAGCACATACATTAGTATGACTTAAGAGTGAGACAGATGTACTGGTTCTTGTATACTCCAGGTCTCCGTCTTAAATTTACTACTTTAGTAAGATTTACTCCTGGATGGTGCACGCCACCCTAAGACAAACCTGAGCGAGGTGGTATAGGCTAATAGGCAAGAGGTCTTGGGTTTAAATCAAACCTCGTGGCCAGCCAAATTGACTTGGGTATTTAATGGTTTTCTCATTCTAAAAGGCAAGTGCCGGATTTGTAGGACTTGTTTATTTTCCATAACTCATCGTTGCTATGTCTTCGGTTATTGTAATAGTTTGAACTGAATGTCAGAAAATAAAACATCAGAGAACAATAGAAGATGCACACGAATTAATTATTAAAAGGTGCTGATGTGAAACCTAAACATGTGATGGAAGTTGTATATTCATTTTTGAATGGTACATAATGTTTTCTTTCGTCAATCTTAAACCTAAAAAATGCAATTCTTAACACTTTGGCCTATAATGTACGAGAAAGGTTTCGCAACATAATTTGCCTTGTTCATTTTGTATAATTTACTTGGTTATGCAAACTAATAAAGTGAAGACTAGAAAAGGAAAAAGGAAAATTTAAGGAATTAAAAATATTTGTAAAAATTGTATATAATTGATTCAAAATACAGAATGCTGATAGGTTCACAAACTTGTAAATGTGGGACAGGATTAAGTCTAGTGTCAAGGTAGGAGTTAATCTACTGTTGGGAGCTGACGAGATGATCCCTGGCATGACTAAGGAGCTCTTATCTGCAGCCAATAGCAGCGCTCCCCTACACATGCAGGTATAGCACAACACCGTCTTCCCCCTGCATGCCACCACCAAATCACGGATCATCTCGTCAGTTCCCAACAGTAGTTGTGTTTTTTTTTAAGATAGCTGCAACAGTGGAGGAAAATAATGTATAATGTTTTATGGAGAGATGCAGTATATTCAGCCAGTAAGTCACTCATATGCTATGATGATTACTGTCTTAATAGACTGGGGCATATATTGCAGTTTATGTACCCCAGCAAAGAAATAAATAAGATAATTATATTAAATACATTAGATAAATAATTAATTACTCAAACTAATTCAAAGTAGATTCATTAAATCTCATAGCTAGTGTTTGGTATCAAAATGATCGAGAGAAGATGAAACACTCATTATTGATATTAAATGTTAAAAATATAGCAAGATGTAGAAGTTAAACAATTTAAACGTTTAGTAAAATGAAATTGTATTTATGAGCAATGAAGAGAAGGGAAGCTAGGAAATCCCATTAGAAAGTCTAACGGGACGAGGAATAGAGCAAGACGATATAGCCAGGTAAGCTGTGACCGTGATTTCCCAGATTGATATAAAAGGGTATTGATACACTCAGCTATTTTAAGAAGTACCGTACCGGAGTAAAGCCCAATTTAGTCCCTTTTTTTTTGTAATATATTAGAAAGAATTCAGTAAATGCAAATATTTTCTCATGACAACATGTCTTACAGTGTTCATATACGGCTTTGGAAGTTGCATTATTGGTATCGTTGACAAATGACACTACCTACATATTCCTTCTCATATGCTTATCAAATGAGACCTTTATTCTTCCGTGAGCCCTGCTTAATGAATCGATCTGGAGCTTAACTTGAAAATCGATAACAAAAATAACCCATTTTCTCCATATAATAATTGGAATTATCACTGATTAAAGAAAAAAATATCCTGGCACTTTATTGCATCAGTTAACCTGATTTTATTTTAATGTAATCTATTATTTAGTGAAATATATCCTTGTGCATGTGTTACTTTAATATTGAGCGCTTACTGAGTTAGTTAATTTTAATGTAGGCTATGGGCATTATATTGAAGTGTCTTGAGTTTTGACCATAAACGCAATATTCTAAAATATTTTAAGTAGAAAAAATTTAGGATTAATTCAATTTATTTTTTATTATTTGAGGGATGGTAATAATTAAGGACTAGTGGGTGTTTTTCGCCTTATAGTCCCTCAAATGGCAATGGTGTATAGAAATTAAACCGTAATGACTGCCATATGGTATATATAGGGCAAACTGGAAGAAAATTTAAAACTAGATACAAAGAACATAAGTCAGATCTGAAATGTAATAGCCAAAAGTCAGCCTTTGCTAAGCATTTATACTCATGTAAACATAGAGGAAACAGCAGGGAAAACACAATGACCGTTTTACATAACCAGAATAAAGGCGTCAGACTAAATACATTAGAAGCCCTGGAGATATACAGAAATAAACATAGTATTCTAAATGAGGACACAATAGATCTTAAGCCGCTCTTTGAACTGATACCATCTCCACCGCATATACGTCATACAACGGCTGATAGTAACAGTACATAGTTCAGCAGCTTCAAGTAAAGACCTATTTCTCTCCAGGTCACAAGGTAATTCTACATATTAATAATTTCGTTTATACGCTAAATTTATCCATTGTGCTATATTAATATATTGCATTTTACGAATACTTTAATAATTAACTTCCTTTTTTAATGTTATTTTATTTTATTTTTATTTATTTTATAAAAATTTATAGTGGACTTAAGATGGTGCACGATTGCACCGAAATGCACCTCATCTGAACGATAAACCGAGGACAAAATAGACCATAAAGGACTATTTGTGAATGAACACCTACAAGAAGAGAAGAGAAGATATTTAAAATTTTAAATTACATCTGTATATAGTGCAATCCTACACTATTAAAACAATGGTGCCTCTATATTAATAACTTAAATTTTAATAGATTTTTACCACTGCCGTAGCAGTGAAAAGAAAGAAAAAAAGTATTACAATACTAAAACCATTTTATACTTGAATAGGACTTCTGTTTTTTAACAGGTTATATATATATATATATAATTCGAACTAATACTACTATTATTGATTATAGTGTACACCTACAAGAAAATATCACTCTAAAGATATTGTAAATAGGTATTTTAACGATTATGTAAATAAAAGTGTTTTAGTAATTTAATCATGTCAATAGAATTTTAAGAAGATGAATTTTAAAACAGTTTAGGTGAATCACAACTCAATATACTTCTACTATATTAGAAATAAATAATTGAGGCTATTACTGATAAACTATTTCCTTGGTTTATCTATTTCGTTTTGAGGGTGTAAGGCGAAAAACCACCCACTAGTCCTTAATTAGAAAAAATGTGCCTGTCTATGAACATTATACATCGAAAACGGAAAATCGTATCAAAGCGACACTTGACAGTGAGTTAAATGTCTTCTGGGAATGGGATACGATGGTTATATCTACCACTTTACAAGAAGATAATTTTTTTCCTTCTTCATTAAGACAATTAACTAGAGTACGGTTCAATTGCGATAGTAAAAATGCACATGATATCATTATTCAAGAACGGATGAAAATATGTACGTTACGATTGAGTTCTGAAGTAACTAAATATTTTAAAATCTATATTTAATAAAGGAAAAGGTACATCGACATTTCCAAACTCATACGAGTAAATATTCGAATTCTTATTGGCAACTTGTAAAACGATAATGGAGTTTTTAGTCAGGTACGATCTCACGATGCATAGTTTACCAGACGAAGTACTCTGCCACTGAGCTTCAGAGACTACTTAACATTTTGATTTAAACTTCTCTTTCCAGGGATTGCTCTTAGACCAATTTCTGACCATTTAGTGGTAACAGTCTGTTCAATGGTTTTTGTTTTGTTTCGCAATGTTGGTGTTGTCAAAATTCGGAAACAAAACAAAAACTAAACTAGTCCGTTTGGTGGAAAACCGCCTTTAGGTAAAACCATTTTTATTGAGTAGGCCTATAAGTATATACGGGGACAATATATAACGTATTAACCAAATACATTAGTCATATTATGATTTATGCATTATTTATAGATTATATTTATTATATTTTCATCATAACCGTACATACATTTGTATTTAATCCTTCTTTGAACTCTCACTCCTACATTCCACAAGCATTTTTGTTTTTGAAGATATTATATTTAACGATACTTGTCTAACAGAATGTTCTTGTAAAATTCACCCTGTCAAAATTATTTTTTCACTCCTCTCCCCAGAAAACAATTACCCCTACTTCCAAATATATTTCATCAATATCTCAACGAAACTTTTTAAAACGTGGAAGAAAAGTTTAATCTGAAAGACATAAGAGGTCTAAGAAAACCAAACTCCTGTTTATAGAGAACAATCAGACAGATTGTAGGGAACTGCAGTGAAGTCATTGTTAAGCAAATGAATACTGTCGTATTTTTTTCGGATTCTGTCATACATACATTCTCAAGAGATTAAATCACTATTTGTTTAAAGAAGACACGGCAATAAATTGCAGCAATCATCGCATAAGTATTCACATTGTTCACAATATTGCATCAAAAATATGAAACAGAAGAAGTACAATAATTCCCGTAGCCTATGTTGATTTTAGTACGGATATAATTAACATCTTTCTAGATAGATTTTATTGTTGAATAAAGATGTTCGATCTTTTTTCTAGCTAGTGTTGCTGTTTAGAGGATTTATCGTAAAATTACGTCTACAACAAAGTGATATAGAAGTATACAGTTAAGTTATATGCAAAAAACTAAAAAAACAATATATTACATGCTAAGCAAAATCATTAGTCATATTATGATTTACGCATTATTTATAAATTTTATTTCCTCTGAAAAAGTTAATTCTGGTTACAACGTTATTCGCTAGAGATATTCATTGTCAGGTGTATTTTTCTTCTGACAAGACATAGAATTTATATGAAACATAAATGTATAGCATTGTAAGTTTGTTAAACATTTAACTAACATCTGTCATGAGAATATTTTAAGAATTATTCCTCTGACACTCGGACTCGAACCCATTACGTTCGACTTTTTCTCCTAGAATAGCCTAGGAGAGAGATTCCATATGGTGCCATGAATTGAACACTGGATAGCTCAGTTAGGAGAGGATAGGCATGGGAATTCTAAGGTCACGGGTTCCAGTCCTAGTGTCAGAGGAATGTTTCTCGTAAAATATTCCCATGTAATGTTCAGAAAAGACATTCTTGGGTTCCTTGAATACATAGGCCTATATTCATGTCACCTGTCATTTGATGAATTGTCACGTTTATGAAAACCTCTCAGATGGAAATTCAAATAATTTTTTTTATGATTCATACTTAGTGTACCCTTAAGATGCTGCTTGACAGTTTATGTTATACAGCACCCCGCTAAACGTGGTAAACTGTCCAGATATTTCATATCGTTATCCAGCCTTAGTGATTAAGGGTAAGCATTACCCTTGCGATGGACACTAAAATATCTAAGTGAAGAGTTACTTGCAGATGGTGGATTATTGTCTGGCTGCCGGAGGCTCGGCAGGAGCACCCGCTAACGACGCAGGTATCAGATATAAGCAAATTTATACTGCTGTAATAAAATCTCAATAGCCTATCTAACATTGATCACGTTTGGTTTTTTTTATTTGTTAAATGCAACTCCTACACTCTATCTGGGTCCCATTAAAATGTATTTTCCGAGGCTGTCATCACTGTGCTCACTGCATCTGAAACTGGGGAGTGCAGGATTGTGCAATTATTTTCACATTCTGCAATATTTCGAACAATCTCCTGTTCAACTTGTTGTGTTTGGTGAGAGCAATACGTATTGGTATGATATGAATCACATGTAAGCCATCATTCATAATGCTATGCTATGCATCACATGTATATATCGGTTGATGTTGTTTTAATATGAACCGGATGCAAGAAATCAGTTGATGCCGCAAAGGTATGGACCAGATGTAGGCCTATGTGATCGGCTGATGTTCCTATATTATGAATTATATGTAATCGATCGGTTCACGTACGGCGATTCGGGTGTTGATTGTCCGTTGATTAATGATGGGCGCCAAGTATATTGCATATATTATTATTTCTGTCTATCTTTGAACACGCCTCCGGCAGTAGACAGTAGGTCGCTGAACACTCCACTCTAGCCTCAACGTAGGAAGCGTAAAACAACTTAATAATATTATTGAAATAATAATACTGTTTTTCAGAACATCGTAAAAATCAGCTATTTATTTAGCACTTCTAAAGATAATAATATCTGGCGTTAATAATTATTACAGCACTGTTACAACAAATGTTATTGGTAATAACTTCTCAGGTAGATCGATGGTGATGATACAATCGCTTCGCGGTATAATATTTTAATTGCTCGCGATTATGGACAAAAATATTCTAAGTTCAAATATTATTCTATGTAAAATGTTCTACGTCTAATTAATTGCAGAACTTAGAACTGGGAGCGGAGCTCTCAACGATTAAGTGAACAATTAATATTCGGAGCCAAGTTCCAGACGTGAGTGATATTCGGAGCAGAGCCCCCCGACACAAGAGTTAAATAATTAGTACTCGGAGCGAAGCTCCAAACGTAAGTGAGTTAGTAATTGATTTTAGTCAGTCTCTCGAGGCATTAGGGAACCTCTGATATTCAATTATTACCACCACTCTTCTTAATTATTATTGGTGCATCGAGGCACGTGGTGCCATAAACATATTTTCATTGGTGATTATTTCCACCAATAATATTATTTCACCCGCACACAGAGCTACTCGGGATTTTCCTGCTTTCTCTTACCTGCATCTTATTGTTCGGGACTTCGAAGAACGATATTAATGGAGAAACCACCTAGATCATGTATCATCACTGCGGATCAGAAGTTTCACCCTTAACACAATAGGCGACTTCTTAAGATAGCTGAGTGTATCAATACCCTTTTATATCAATCTGGGAAATCACGGTCACAGCTTACCTGGCTATATGGTCTTGCTCTATTCCTCGTCCCGTTAGACTTTCTAATGGGATTTCCTAGCTTCCCTTCTCTTCATTGCTCATAAATACAATTTCATTTTACTAAACGTTTAAATGAAATTGTTTAACTTGCTTTATTTTTAAAATTTAATATTAATAATGAATGTTTCATCTTCTCTCGATCATTTTGATACCAGACACTAGCTATGAGATTTAATGAATCTACTTTGAATTAATTTGAGTAATTAATTATTTTTGTAATGTATTTAATTGAATTATCTTATTTAATTCTTTGCTGGGGTACATGAACTGCAATACACGTCGCTATGATGTAAACCAGAAAAAGCGATGGGTTGACCTTGTTATAATAAGAATTTCATCGGACAACCAGTTAATCCGGACGGGATATAACAGAAATGTGCTTTTTTGTACTGAAAATCAATAAATTTTTCATTTTAAACACAAGGTTTTAAATTTGGTTAATCCTACATCAGTTTGTATGTTAAAAACTTGGGAATACATATACAATAGTCTAGTATTAAAACTAAATTAAGCTCCAGGAAAAGTTATACTTAAGTTTTACCCACCTACATCTTGTCAGCTATGACAGTACAATACGTGCATTTTAAGTCAAATTCTGTTTAATACGGACTTTCGGTGTTCCGGACAGGGACCGGTCCAATCTAATCCGGATTAGCGGGACTCTACTGTAGATGCAAGAAATTTTTTATGCTGCTTATGAACCAGATATAACAAATCGGTTGATGTTATTCTAACAGAGACATATGTAAGAATCTGTTGACATTGCTATTAACCAGATGTATCGTATTGTATTGTATTGACCCCTACTTAGGGGTGAAAGGCGGGTCTGGGATGACCCTAAGCACCTAGGCCACATATGCGGGCCCTTTGTGCTAGCTCCTGGTAATGGGATGATTGGCATGTCCAAAGGCCCCCCTTTAAACAGATTCCACCGCGAGCCCACACGGAACTCCCCAACATCCAGCTAGAACCAGAAACCATACCACGTTCACCACGTCCCCAGGGTCCCTGAGGCATTTGCGTGCGCCACGCTCCCAGTCCCTCACGGAGAGAGCTTGGAGGTTCGCGGCAAACCAGAGAGCCTCCAGGTGTGCAGCACAACACCACAACCATATGACCACAATTCTCGTGGCAGGACGAGAGAGGCCCTCAACGGACGCTGCAGCGGGAGATGGCTTGAAAGCGGGCAAAGGAAACGGGATGATAATGAGGTGGAGTTGGAAGGTGAAGTGGAGAGTGTTGGTGGAATGAGATGGGGAAACGAGAGGATCCCCGAGAAAAACCCCCAAAGTCACGGCTTCATCCACCACAAATAGCACGCCCGCCTGCCTCGGGATTTGAACCCCGTGCCCACGCGCTAAACGGCTTAAACCAGATGTACTCAATCGGTTTATGCTATAAATTGAACCTGATGTAATCGATTGGTTGACGTTATGATCTGAACCTGATGTAAGGGATCAGCCGACGTTGCTTCGATAGAAAACGAATGAAAACATTCGGTTGTCTCTATGATATGAACCAGATGCAAGGGATCGGCTGACATTGCTATGATATAATCAGATGCATGCGATCGGTTGATTTTGCGATGATATTAACAGTTGTAAACGATAGGTTGATGTTGTTGCGACATAAACCACGTGTAGAAGTTGCTATTACGTGAAGCAGATTTAACTGATCAGGTAAAGTTGTATGATGTGAACCACATTTAAGGTATGATATGAACCAGATGTTCGCGATCGGTTCATATGGCTATGACATGAATAACGTGTGACGATTTGTTTATTACGTGCCAGAATGGTACTTTCCAAGATTGCATGTTGGACGGGATAAATATATGTCCGTCCCTCTGTATGTCTGTCCGTGTGTGTGTACGCTTGATAACTCAAATACGCTTTAGAATAAGGGAAGATAATTTGTATATTTTCAGACACAATAGCATTTTTCTTGGAAAGCTCATAATTTCTTGCATGTAATAAGCTTAATAGGTAGTATTACAATTACATCTTTAAGGAAGGTTTTGAGGTCCTGTGAATTAAAAATATTTTAAATTAAAGTCGCAAGTGAGCTTTCGATATTACTCCCAGAGTTTTAATAAATAGAACAAATCCGGGGCAAATTGTATAATTGTATTGTGAAGTAATATGAATAATGGTTCGGTTTCGGTCGTACAAGTTGACTGAGGTGAGGGACCCAGACAGTGAAGCATTTTCGAGATAGAAATAGAGTTTATGGAAAAGTAATTACCTTATGTCAGTAAGAATATACGCCAAGACGTTGGTAGGAGTGTTGGTGTTGCTCGAAGTAGAGAGGGATGTGAGACATTAACCTTCACAGAAGTTGCAAGACGGTTAAGAAGGAGGTCGCCATATTAAAACGCTAGCGGAAAATCAAAGCTGCCTGGAGGATATGCCACGATGCCGACTCAGAAAACGAATAACAGTGCTGCCAACGCAGGTGATGTAACAAACGGTCATTGTCCATGGCCTAAATGCACAATGACGTAGAGTCACAAGCCATAGGTTGTGATGGCCCCTGTGAACGTTGGTTTCATTGAGAATGCGCAGGATTGAACATGGGAGAGTATAAAATTCTAAACTCCAAGAAATGTGTGTTGCTATGGCTACGTCCAGACTGCAAAAATGATTACATGAGGACGAAGAAGAAATTGTCAAATGAAGAAGACAAAATAACTTATCTAGAGCAGCGGTTCCCAACCGGTGGGTCGCGACCCACTAGTGTGTTGTAGGTGGGTCGCGACTAGATCCTAAAACTATCAGAAACCATCGAATAAACCATCAGAAAGATAAGAAAAATAAAATTGTGTTTTGATTGTTTTCTTAATTGATTATTGAAAGTGACTTAAGAATATAAACATCTTCATTCACTCCTGACATTGACGTTTTAGTTCAATCGAAAGAGTCCCAAAAATCTCATTAATATAGTATTCTTACTTAAAAACAGCAATTTTGCCTGAAAAATTAAAATTCTCTTTGTGTACTTTTATAATTGTAGTTTTTATCTTCACCTAGGAACATTTGTTAGTGAGTATGAAACCACTTGATGCATATTGCAAACATATATCTATTGTTAAATAAATAACTGTTTTGCTACAAGGTGCTTATATTTTGTCAACCATTTTCAGATCAGTACACAAATTGTTTATCAATGATCAATCTGTATCTTCAAAAAACCATATATAAGCTTATATATATATATATTTGCAACATTTGATGGTAAATGATATATACATAAGGAAGGGATACGACACAAATAAGGTTTTTTACTCCACCATGGACAGATGGACCGTGGAGGTATTCCGATAATGAAAGGTGGGTCGCCAGATGAAAAAGGTTGGGAACCACTGATCTAGAGGATTGCATGCAGAAAGAATTTGAGAGAACAAGGAAGGAAATAAATGATAGGCTTAACGAACTGACACTTGCATTAATCATGTTAGTGGAATATAGGGTTTCAAAGTAGGTGATGCGACCATACAGGGAAATGGAGGAAACAATAATAAGAGAAACAAAGAGACTCTTATCGCTGAGGGATCACCACAGACAAACTGTAATCAGAAAGAAGATAGGAAGAAAACGGTAGAAATAAGTAAAGAAGAGAAAACGGAAAATATCCAATCACAACATGACCCAAGTGATAAGAATGAAATTTTTCAGGATGAACAAACTGAAAGTCAGACTGGAACTGTCAGAAAGGAGAACGGAGAGACAAGGCTGATGAAGAATTTCAGAGGATGAACACAAAAGACAAAAGAGGAAGCAAAAAGATCAAGTAATAGTTTTACAAAGAACGGGGACAGTGAAGAGAACAGGAAAGATTCAGACCATGAATTTAAAAGCTGACTCTCCAAGACTGAAAAGAGCATGCGAAAGCTGATAATCTGGCGAAACAAGTCGAATGTGCAGGAATTAACTGCAGGAGGAAGAACAGCATGGTTTTGCCTTGGCTGGGTATCACAAGATACATCATTGGAGAATGTACTGCATTTTTTAAATAACAATGATATAGCTGAAAATAGAATTTGCGAGGAATTGAACAATATAGGTTTGAATAAAGCTTTCAAGGTAGGAATGCCTTTCAAAAACTTAAAGGTTGCAATGGATTCAGAAACATGGCTCAAGGCGTATTGGTGTGCAAGTTTCGTCAGCCATTTAGGAAACAAGTTAGAGTAGTGATAAGTCTTTCTCTCTATAATATATATTATTATTATATTGAAAGTTAATACAAAATAAATTAATTCCTTATAAATTCCAAGCTACCATGTTAAGTTTTACGTAGCTCTCTTATATGCATAACTGACGAGAATAATTTACTTAAATATAATTTATAAAACTTTTAACCATTATAATAATTCCTTTTCTGTAATAAACTTCAAATTAACTAATCATCTTATTCAATTAAGAGAGAGAACAGACTCACTGAAGTATAAGCATAATAATAGGACTATTTAGCCCATGCCGGGAATGTGCTGACTTATATGCCTAAAGGTCCGATAAATGTTCCGAAATAAGGTTGAATTATATTTTTATTCATTCATGTATATTCACATAATAAGTTTGCACAATTTACATACAGAAAAATATGGCTGTTTATAGTTTCCAATATATATAGATATAGTTGCAATGGAAATTTCAAAGTATGTAGTTACTTCAGATTAGAAAAATGTCTGAATATTAAGATTCCAAAATTTATTATTAATACTTGGGACGGTTTAACCTAATAAATGACTTTAATACAAAATATTCAGCTTTAAATTATCAATAGATGAAATATGCTTTCTATCGGCCTATTAAACAAAACAATGAATTTTACATTATTTTCGTTAGTGCTGAATGGCCAAACTTTATCTACAGCCGTCCCAAAATTTAGTCATACAGACATTCACACACACACACACACACACATGCATACATACAACCCGGGATATCTTACGAAAGATCTTCGAGCAAGGAAAGACGTCATGAGAAAAATAACACCGGAAAAAACCTAACCAAGTTACAATATCTCTAACGAATTAAATTGTACATAATACTAATAGAATTGAATACGAAATATTACTCAAATGACTGAATATAAATTAAACGGTAAAACAGACTAACTTTAAAACCCATTTAAACCTAAAAACCGGCAACAGCATGAATCCAGGACATGATCCGTACAATGTATTTCACATAACCCAGAACCATACCGAAGCGGACATATTTAAGCTTACCTTGGCCTTAAAGCAGAAGCAGAAGAAACACAACTACATGACGTCGTACCAAAGTCGAAGATCCTTCGAAGACGAACCATACATACAATCTGATTTTATACCAGCAGATCACACCATAGGAAAACTCGGTACAACTCCCACTCCAATGTAACGTATTTAAAGAGTGACGTAATAAGAGCGACGCGCATGCGTCTTACACAAATGCTCTTTCTACTATCAAACAAAGGGAGATCGTTCATCCTAAATCAGCTGAGCAAAATAAAATGTACCCACTTACGTCACCATATTTGAAACATTCACAAATACTATATAAACAAGTAGCAACTCTAAACAACCATTGTGATTACCATAATTATATGGTTCGTAGCGCATTTTTAGTGTGGGGATCATAATTATTAACTTCATTTCAAAATCACAACAGTAGTCAATTTGGCATACAGAATCAAAAGGTGAAATGTTGAAGGAAAATGCGAGCAAAAATATATTTTTTAAACAAAAGAGACATTTATTGAACATTACGAAAACTTTTAAAGTTGCAACCTGGAATGTGCCGAAAAGGGAAAGCTCAACTAGTGCAAAGAGAAATGTACAAGTTTAACATAGATATCTTAGGTTTAAGTGAGATTGGATGGATTGGGAAAGGACTTGTTAGATGTGGAAAGTACTGTGTATACTAGTCGGTCATAAATATTTAAAAATGAATAGGGTAGCCATAGTAATTACTGGAGAAATGGAAAGGGCTGTGCTAGGATACAGGACTATAACAAGGCAATAGTGCAGGTGTATGCTTTCAACATCAGATGCTACTGAGGCAGAAGTAGAAATGTTTTCCGAATAAGTTCAGTATGCACTAGATCTAATACCAAATAGGGATGGGACTTATGTAATATTAGATTCGAACACTTTTGTAGGGAAGGGAGTAACAAGGGGTATTACTGGAGGTTTTGGTTTAGGAAACCGCAATGATAGAGGTGAAAAATTGCAAATACCACGTTCATGAAAAGAGAAGAGACTCTGTTCACTTGGACCTCGTCAAATAATATGTATATAAATCATATAGATTACATATTATGAGCCAATAGATGGAGAAGTTCTGGTGCGGATCCTTTTGCTCGGATATTTTAAAAGACCTTCCAATACGTCAGATGGTACTGTGGTACTTACTGCGGTCGTCTTCTATTCCTCACCAGCCTCGGTTCGCTCAGTCCAGCTACAAGTTATCTCTTCTTTCGTCCCAGGGAAATGTAGGTGGTGTATGGTTCTTATAGTTATTCTGATTAATGTCACAATAATTACGAACTGAACACAATGTTTATTTCTAATTGATAGTTATGTTATACCAGTTATAATGAATTTGTAAATTAATTGAAAGACACGCACTCGGATGCTTGGTATTACGAAATATAATCACGTAACGTACTTTATCAGTTTACTGACTACACGTGGTTATGTAGTAATTTTAGTATCACTCCTTATACTATATGTTAATTATATCGTCGAAATCACAGTACTTACTTCTTTCATTGACTTTATGTGGTAATCAGCTATATTGCAGCCGTACCGCAAAACACACGTACTTCACTTATATTTAATAAACAGATTGTATTGGTTAATAAACCAATACAATAATATTAAGTAATAATTATACTTGAAGCTATATCACTTCACCCTTAATGAAGTGACGTGAAGAACGTCGTACTTCGACGGCGATGTGACCAAGAGTGTTTTTTGCTAACTATCGTTTTCTGTAATACCCGTCATCTTCCAGCTAATCTCCCCACCTTAAGCTTAGACAAATCATATTTTACCTTATACAAATTTCACCTGTTTTCCTTTGCCAACTTATTAGTGATTGGTTAGCAGTTTTAAAGCGTCCCACGCTTTCGATTCTGCACTCTGAAATTTCTAGCGTCTCTATTTTCTGCTTACTACTCTTAATTTCCAAGTACTCCTATACAGAATCGTTTCCTAGTCAAGTTTTCAAGGAACATTCTATTCAACTTAGCTTACTTGCTATTATGTTACTTTTTACAGAAAGAACTTGCAACTCCGTACAATGAGCTGTCGCCTATCTCATGCGGTGCGTCCATAGTGCTTGCGAACTTACAAAGCCCTGTTCTTAGAATTCCGTCTAAGCCATACTGCAGTACTGTATGCTATCCCGTGTTATATTCTACATTTTTAATATTATATTTCTGCTTCTTAATATTATAAACTACTTGAGATTTATTTAATAATCATTCTTGTTTTCTTGTTACTGTCCTTTGAATATTTATTTTATATTCCTATTATTTACTGGAGTATTAATATCACGTGATGTGCTATTAATGCTTTATTGATTCATTTAATATATCGTAACCTTGCATATGCTATCATAGGCATGGGTACGATTATCTCATATGCCCAAAAGTATTCATTAAATAAGTTATATTTGAAAAATGTGACTTTTGAATGAATGTTTTTCTGTCTCCTTGGTAGTTGCTACTGTCGTAAGTATGCTGACTTGTTATGGTTTGTAGTGCAGTGACCTTTTCTTAGCAGTGTAGCGGTTATGACCTATTTTCCTTTCTCTTCCTTTTTCTCCATTCACAATATACCTGCTACCTACAAGTGACTGCCTGCGGCATTGTATCCTTATCTTAACACTCATCATACACAAATTTTAACAGTACATTCACACTGCATTCTTCGAAATTTTAGCTCACGTAAGAATTGATTTATGTCATATTATTATGTCAATGGTGAACATGATTTCATTGTAATTTCAAATAATAATATTTAAAACATAATAATTGAAGTTACTCACTGTAATTAATAGTAATAATAAAAATGGTTGCATTGAAACACTGTGATCATTAATAATAATACAATAATAATTGGATTTAAACGCTGTAATTACTACTAATAATAAAAAGGATAATTGAATTTTTACACTGTAATGCTTAGTAATAATAAGAAAGGAGAATTGAATTTAAACACTGCACTTAAGTTGAACTAAATGAACTATCAAAGAAAAATTACTACAATTGAATTGACCCTCGACAACTTTATGTCGGCTTTTTACTAAAAATAAATAACAGTAATAATTCACCAGAGATCTAAGTCTGCGTGTCCTTTTTAAAAATAATTAACAACAATATATTCGTGAACGGATTTCTTTGTTCAACGTCCTTGGCATTATATTTAAATAACACCTCATATATTTTTCGTCAACGGATTTGTTGTTGAACGTCCTTTACGTTATTTATGTATCACTCGCGATTACCATCCGCAGTCATACATACATAACCACATTACATATATACATTTTTACATAATAATACCCTTTTTTATGAAGCCATATAGTTATTTCACCATACTGTTCGTACCTCCTTATTCATTATATTCAATTGTAACTTTATCATTTAAAACTTATAAATATAGGAATTTAAATACTAGTAAGATTTTTTTGAGTCGTAATCAGTACGTATATAGGTTAGGAAACCGTGCTATCCTTATTTAAATTTCAGACCACTTATTTCATTTTATTTACTATCCACAACAATAATTATTACTTCTTATGTTTTCTGATTTTGAAAGCTCCATCCTGCTATTGTCAAGCAATTTAAAAGTTTCTGTAATATTATTAGACTCGTAGTTAATTTCATAATATAAACAAAGCTCAGTTGATTCGCTGCACACGCCCATATTTTTGATCAAGACTTCAAATAATTGCTCTTTTTTATTTTCAGTTAGAGTCGTGATGCTGCCCACTTTCTCCTTTAAGATTTCTAAAATCTTCGCTTCTTCCATAATAACATTATCTCTTGCCCATTTTCCTCATATCTATAGTCACCATCTGATTCTGTCCTACACATGTTTAGTTTACAATCATTACCAATTTCATATATTTTTTCACAATATGTGTTACTAAATTCATCTATCTCGTAGCTTACTTCAAGTTCGGTTCGCGAGTTTTCTATCGCTTCCGTACAATTATTAAATGCTGGGATTTGCCATCCTACCACATTGTTTAGTTTATTATCTGTTGGGCTTTGCGCGCCTGCAACATTAATTAATTCATTTTTAGTAACAGGGTCATTCCATATGAATTCAACCAATTTTTTAAAAAATGGTTGCATGACCATTTTAGAAAACAAATAATTTTTTGTATATTAGTTCATACATGTTTCAAGATATCAAAACAAGTTTTCAAAAAATCTAGTGTTCTTGGCTTCCCAGGGGTGTCCATTTTTCAATCCTGGTGTAACACATTTTTTTGCGAATGTAGCTGATTACAAATATTTTCATAACTCAACAGCCATAAGAGTTAGACATTTGAATTAAGAACCATTTTGTAACTATGGAAGCGTACTTTCAGAAATAATTTATTGTTTTCTTCAAGACAAACTTTTTCATATGAAAATATGAGTTTAAAATTCGGGTACATTTTTCAAAAAAAATCACTTTTTGGGCCAAATTTTATATGAGAAGGAATTGATTGTAAACGCTCAAATTTTTGTTATGTTCAAACCTGCATGTGATTTGTCTGTGAGGAAAAAATCAGGGTCTAAAAATACATCCCTTATTCCTAAACTGGCCTCAAATATTAGAGTTTTTCCGATTTTGACTATTTTTGGACTTAAATATCTCTGGTGGGTACCCTTCAAAAGATCTGAAAATTTGTATAAAAGACGCCTTTTATGTGCCTAACTCACAGTTAAAATTTCTATTTCTTGACTCAACTCCTTGTATTAATTTTATAAAACTGAAATATCACACTTTTTAGGGTAGCGTATTTGGGAGAAAGTACATATAACTCAACAACCATAAGAGTTACAAATAAGAATTATGAATCATTTTATCATTATTCAAGCTTGCTTTCCGAAATATTTTGTTTTCTTCAACACAAAATTTTTCATATGAAAATATGAGTTTGAAATTCGGGTAAATTTTTACCAAAAAAATCACTTTTGGGCCAAATTTAATATGAGAAGGAAGTGATTGTAAACATTCAAAGTTTTTTATGTGCAAACCTGCATGTGATTTGTGCGTGAGGGAAAAATCAGGGTCTAAAAATACATCCGTTATTTCTAAACAGGCCTCGAATATTAGCGTTTTTCAGATTTTGACTATTTTTGGGCTTAAATATCTCTTATGGGTGCCCTTCAAAAAATCTGAAAAATTCAATAAACAAAGCCTTTTGTGTGCCTAACACACAGTTAAAATTTCTATTTCTAGAACCAACTCCTTCTATTACTTTCATAGAACTGAAATATCTCACTTTTTAGGGTAGCGTATTTGGGAGAAACCACATATATGTGATAGTGTTATATTTCAATTCTATAAAATTAATAGAAAGAGTTTTTCCTAGAAATAGGAATTTGAACTGTGTGTTAGGCACATGAAAAGCTTCTTTTTATTTTGCATCAGCCCAGTCACAAATTAAATTTATAGATACACAGGCTATGTACCTACAGGCCTCTCGGCTAGCTTTTTAATTTAACAGTGGAGATGGGAATGGGTTCGGCTCTGTCCTTTTATTATTATACTACTCCACTCTATTTCTTTTTTTTCTTTGCAATGACCATTACCAAAATATGTAACTTAGCCCAAAAAATCAGTGGCTCTCAAACCATTACAAGGATAGGGGTCAAAAATCTTCACGATAGTTTACTTTGCATAACAATAACCATAATTTATTTAATATTTTTTTTTCTTCTTTTTTTTTCTTTTTTCAACAATAACAATCTGATTTACAATAAATTACATTTGCTCTTGGGTTTTCCCCTTTTTAACAACTACTCATCTTTAAAATCTTCAGATCACCCGATCTGAACAACATTAACCATTCAACAATTTTATTGGGAAGAATAATATTCAGTTCTCATCTGCAAGGTTAGTATGCCCAGTTTAACTGTATGAATGTGTTCCTTGTTCTACAAGACAAATTCCTAATTAATTACTTTAATCTCTTTCCTTTCTTTATTTCCAGGTGTCTACTAGAACGTCTCACTTTACCCTTATAATCTTTTTATACTCCACCAGTATAGGCTTTGCCTACTACTAGATTTATATTTACTTTATTTGGGACACTTCCGGCGCTCCCTCACCTCACCTCACCCTTGTTCTTTTTTTTTCTCCTGGGGTAATTTCTAGTACGTGCTACTGAACCACTTATCATCTATTCACTACCCAAAATTACCAATTCTCCTCTTTCTAATCTAACCAGTTATTATTTATTATCTTTTAACTCCTTTTCCATTAAGCAGAGTTCCTTTTCAATTTATACCATTGCTCTAATTTACCTACTTTGTGTTACTCTGGTTTCCATACTTTTCAGGTTACTACTCTACTCCATGGGCACCCAATTTTCTTGTTTCTAAATTCCCTAGAATTCTAACTGAAACTAACTCACGCCCCAGGTCAGTAACTCTCTCTTTATAACCCTTGAGTGAACTTCTGCTTCTATCCTAACATGTAAATCTTCCAATGGTATGTGCCTAATGTACTGCTACTCATAGGCCCTCTTCTGCCTCTCAATATTCACCTTCTTATCCCCCTCTACCATATTCCATACAATTCCTGCTCTTCGATAAATCTCTTAAAAAAAACAACTCAACATTACAGGCCAGCATGAAATCCACTTATAGATAATCACCTGTCACCTAACGAAAACCAAGTGGGAGAGGCCCTCGTAAGCAATACTAAGTAAGCCCCTATTACCCTTCTTCCTTACTCCCCTCGCGTCCTGTCTTATAAAAAACAAAGTTTGTATGAGCATCAGCAATTGCCCCGAGCTATGTATTCATTCGTGGGACAATCACCCATAGAAACCCAAAGTATAGAGATTTATCTTTACAATTCAACGGTTTCTCTCCTGACTGCTCTTTTTGTAATTAACTTAGACCAGAAATGGAAACTGATTGGATTACTGCACTTTATTGCCTCACCCTAGACTAATCACATATATATTTCTAACCCTACTCCTTATCATTCATTACGGCGTCTAGTCGCCACACATTTCTTAGAAACAGGCTTTAAACAACAATGCCTCAAAATTTTCCCACTTCCCAAAACAAAAAAAAATGTTTATGTGATTATACTCAACGGGTGGTGACCAACTTATCCTCTGATCCTGTGTTGTTTCCATCTACTGCCTGATGTCCACATCTTCCTTTATTCCAGACTAAGCAGTCGTGACCCACTCTTCTTTCCACAGCTGGTGTTCGCTGTAGCGGTCTCTCGTACCGGCTGACGTGATGTGTTCTTCCAACTAACGACTATCTCCATATAGTCGCGTCAGTGAAATTCCCATTCAGAATTTCATTAGATGAAAGTCTGACAAACCATCATGCCAGGGCGCCTCCACCGCTGTCACACATTCCAGTCTCGTCTCCTCACTTCTCTCTCTTCAACCTTCCTCTCTCGTAGTCAGACACGTTCTCTCTAACCGTTTTTCAGGTTCAACTCCTCTCCCGTCGATTCGCCGTCCACGCATGCGCACTTCTCCTTTTTCTGTAATTCAAATAAATTCAGGGCAGTATCGATAATCATGAAAGTGTTCAATATCGATTAGTTGAGGTCTCCCCAACCCTTCCTTTGTTTAGGAATGGTTTCCTACCGTCTATTTGGCACGCAGCTATTTGCTTCATTACAGCTTAATGACAACTCGAGTGATTTCGCAATCTTAATTATACGCATAAAATACTCGGCCATATTCATCTTGGTATTCTCCTGGTATTTACCTGAATAGAGCTCGGTCATTGCTTTGTTGCGTCTACTAGAACTCCAGTACCTCTCCATAAATAGTCTTTTGAAGTCAGAATAGCCTACCCCTTCAGACAATATAAAATGGAACCAATCGCGACACTTGCCTACTAGACCTCTTTGTACAACAATCATTTTATATTCTTCGGGAATCTCCTTTAATTTAAAATAAGTTTCCATCTCCGTAATAAACAAGTGAGGATTTGACTGATTATCATCACAAAATTTAGGTACAGCCCATTCTACTCTTAAGATCTGGTTCAAATGCAAGGGAATCGTATTAATTACCGGTGCAACAGTATGGCTATTAATAACTACATCACTTCGTATCATGTCCGATTCGTTGCTAATACTCGGGGTCGGTGTTCTTCCATTTACTGAGTAATTTTATGGCAAAGAAGCCGTAGTTGCAAAATTAATTATCGGAGATCACACCCCTCATGTATCTGTATCGCATCGTCCATTCGGCAAATCACTTGTTATTGTTTTCACCTTATCTGCTAAAGTAGTTATTGCCTTTGAAAATGTTATATAAACTTCTTTTACTCTGCCTTGAAATTTACTATTTAATGCATCAAGATCGCTAGATAACGTTTTTACTAGGTGTCCCTCTAAATTTTTGTTCCTATCCTGAATCTCTTTCTGCAATGCACAATAACTTGCCTCGATTTTGTCATCAACTACTTTGACTTTATTTACTATTTTTCCTCTAATTCTTTATCTCTCTTTTCCAATTTTTCTCCTATTTCTTTCCTAGTAGTTTCTAATTTTACTTCTACTTTATTAATTCTGTCTTCAAATTTAGCAATTTTACTCCTGACCTCTTCTGTAAATTGATCTAACCTTTCATTCGTTTTATTTATGTTTTCAGATATTTTACTGACTGTGTCTACTACTTTTTTATTGTCCTCAGCAAGTTTCTCAAATTTCTGTTCAAAGTTTTCTGCTACTTCTTAATTTTCGCTTGAAATTTGTTCAATTTGTCCTGCTACATTTTTTTTGTCCTCGGCAAGCTTCTCAAATTTCAGTTCAAAATTTTCTGATACTTTTTATTTTCATTTGAAATTTGTTCAAATTTTCCTGTTAATGTATTAATCATTATTTCTAACCAAGAAGGTGTTCCTGTTAGGCCTATCTACATTTACTGTTTCCACTATTTGAACTGATGGTTCCTCACTCGTTACATTGTCATTATTCAACTCAACAATTAATGGGTTCTGTTCTGACATTGAATTCTGGTTTGGATTGAATTCTATTTGCTCCCTTTCACTATTACTAAGTATATCCTGACCTTCCTGACTATCTACCTGCTCCATCTCGTTGTTAACTACTCTCCCGCTTCGTAATGTCAACATAACGGTTTATACATAAATAGCCCTGGTCACTGCACTCATTTCACTGTAAAATGTGTCATGCGTACTTACCATATCACTTACAAATTTATAACTCTTATTACACATGTAAATATCCTCTTTAAATTAACACAATGCAAATATACCCTCTTAAAATTTAATATCATATATGTAAAAACTTTATGGACTTATCCAATTGCTGTTCCGCTGCTGTCATTGGCATCTGCTTCTCTATTACTTCTTCTTTCTTCTCTCTTCTTGCTTCTCTCTTCGTTTCTTGGCTGTGCCCTCTCCTTGAAGCTCGTTGTCCCGTAGCCTCTCGTTCCGCTGCGTCGTCTGCGTAGTTGATGCGTAGTCTCTCGGTTGATGCGTTATGATGTGGATTGCGTCATAATTATCTTTAATTACTGGCGTTGTAGTCCTGTGATTTTTCTTTCGTAGACCCACGTTGGTTTAGCCACTATGGTGCGGATTGCATCATAGTTGTCTTCGAAACCTACGTTGTTGCGCCACTGTGGTGCGGATTCTTTTGCTCAGATATTTTAAAAGACCTTCCAATACGTCATATGGTACTGTGGTACTTACTGCGGTCGTCTTCTATTCCTCAACAGCCTCGGTTCGCTCAGTCCAGCTACAAGTTATCTCTTCTTTCGTCCCAGGGAAATGTAGGTAGTGAATGGTTCTTATAGTTATTCTGATTAATGTCACAATAATTACTTACTGAACACAATGTTTATTTCTAATTGATAGTTATGTAATACCAGTTATAATGAATTTGTAAATTAATTGAAAGACACGCTCTCGGATGCTTGGTATTACGAAATATAATCACGTAACGTACTTTATCAGTTTACTGACTAAACGTGGTTTTGTAGTAATTTTAGTATCACTGCTTATATATGTTAATTATATCGTCGAAATCACAGTACTTACTTCTTTCATTGACTTTATGTGATAATCAGCTATATTGCAGCCGTACCGCAAAACACACGTACTTCACTGACTTTATATTTAATAAACATATTGTATTGGTTAATAAACCAATACAATAATATTAAGTAATAATTATACTTGAAGCTATATCACTTCACCCTTAATGAAGTGACGTGAAGCACGTCGTACTTCGACGGCGATGTGACCAAGAGTGTTTTTTGCTATCTATCGTTTTCTGTAATACCCGTCATCTTCCAGCTAGTCTCCCCACCTTAAGCTTAGACAAATCATATTTTACCGTATACAAATTTCACCTGTTTCCCTTTGCCAACTTATTAGTGATTGGTTAGCAGTTTTTAAGCGTCCCACGCTTTCGATTCTGCACTCTGAAGTTTCTAGCGTCTCTCTTTTCTGCATACCACTCTTAATTTCCAAGTACTCCTATACAGAATCTTTTCCCAGTCAAGTTTTCAAGGAACATTCTATTCAACGTAGCTTACTTGCTATTATGTTAGTTTTTGCAGAAAGAACTTGCAACTCCGTACAATGAGCTGTCGCCTATCTCATGCGGTGGGTCCATAGTGCTTGCGAACTTACAAAGCCCTGTTCTTAGAATTTCGTCTAAGCCATACTGCAGTACTGTATGCTATCCCGTGTTATATTCTACATTTTTAATATTATATTTCTGCTTCTTAATATTATAAACTACTTGAGATTTATTTAGTAATCATTCTTGTTTTCTTGTTAGTGTCCTTTGAATATTTATTTTACCGGTATATTCCTATTATTTACTGTAGTATTAATATCACGTGATGTGCTATTAATGCTTTATTGATTCATTTAATATATCGTAACCTTGCATATGCTCTCATAGGCATGGATACGATTATCTCAGTTCAATACAGGACGCTGGTACAATTATTGAAGCTGACTGTGTATCTAATCATGAACTACTTGTGGCAACGTTGGAGACAAAACTCAGAAAGATGAAAAAGAGGAATCAGATGCAACGCTATGATACAGATAACATACCAGAGCTACACAAAACTACAGTGAACAAAATGATGGCAGAAACAAATTGTGAAGATGAACATCTGCAAACTTTGCGGGAAGTAATAAAAACGTGAGTGTAGAAGAGGCTAAAGGGCATGTACCCTTGAAGAGAATGTTGCATAAATCAAGATGGCTGAGTGATGAAGCTATTAAAATGGCTGAACACAGAAGAATGCAAAAGTAGCAGGGTATACAGAAAAAGTAAGAGAGCTAATTAGATTATTTCATTATCAAGCAATAAAAGATAAAAATTGCAAAGGAACTAAAGAGTTTAGTCTCAAAAATAGACCAAAAGAGTTATTCAAAGCAATCAAGGATATTGTAGGAGATTTCAGTATCGAAACGTCAGCAGTTAAAGATAGTTTCTGTAGAATACTCACAATGAAGACAGAAATTCCTGATAGATGGGAGGAAAATCCAAAAGAACTGTACAAGAAAGATAATACAATCACAGCTTACTATGAGGAAGAACATAGTGAACCTGAACCGGAAATAATCGAAGAAGAATTTTCTTGGGCGGTAAAGTAGGTAGGTAACAGAAAATCTCCTGGTGATGACAAAATTCCTATTGAACGTATAAAAGACATAGGTGACTTTATAAATAAAAAATTATTACGTTTGAGCAATTTGATATGGAGGAAATAAGAGTGGCCATCAGATTAGGCAAGACTGCCAAAAAAAGGAGATACTGTTGACTGTGCCAACTACAGAACTATCGCACTAATATCACATATCAGTAATATAATGTTGAAAATTATAAATAATAGACTAGAGTCTTATATGGACACATAAATAGCGAACGTGCAAGTAGGTTTCAGGAAAGGCAGAGGCACAAGGGACCTAATAGCTATTATGAGGTGGATATTAGAAGAAGCCAGAGAGTTAAAAATGTGTATCTTTGTTTCTTTGATTTACAAAGGCCTTTGACAGTATTGATCATACATTGGTGTGGGAAGTTATGAAGGAGATATGAATCCCTGACCATTTCTCTGTGATTGTTAAGAAATTATATGAAACACAGGAAGCAGAACTTAGGACACAAGACGATGAAATTAAATGGTTTCCTATAGGAAAAGGAGTGAGGCATGGATGCATTCTGTCTCCTGCTTTATTCATCCTATACACTGAGCACATAATGAGGAATGCTGAATTGGACGAAACTAGTGTAGATATCAGAATCGGTGGAAGAACGATAAATAACACAGGTGTGCAGATGACACTACACTCCTTGCAGAAAATGCAAAAGACTTGGAAGATCTCTTAAGTAAAGTAAAAACGGAACAAGAAAAAGCTGGTGTCAAAATTGATATCAAACACAAAAATAATGGTGCCTGATAATATCTCAATTAATATATATATGGAGAAGTAATAACTGGAAAAAAAATTAACTTTCTGGAAACAACATTGTATTTGGGCAGAGGATGTAAAAAAGAAATTAAGGGAAGAATAGTTCTAGGGAAGTTAGCAATGAAAAGACTACTAAATAAGATAATGAAGGATTCTGATATTTCTCGCAAGACAAAAATCAAAATTATGAAAGTTACAGTTTTTCCAGTAGTGCTGTATGGCAGTGAAAGCTGGGCGTTAAGAAAAGAGAAGAGGAAAACAGATGCATTTAAAATGTGGGCATGGAGAAAATTATTAAAGGTATCATGGACAGAAAGAACGACGAACTTATAAATTTTAGATGAGATTACACCAGATTTGTCACTTGAAGTACTAGCAGTCAGCGGAAAATTAAAATTCTTTGGTCACATTATGAGACAAACAATTTTTCTGGAGAAAGATGTAATGCTAGGTATATTAAAGGAAAGTGAGGAAGGGTCAGAAGAAGAATAAGATGGCATGAAGAAATATGTAATGCCACCAATTTGAAATGGGAAGAAGTGATAAGTGCAGTCAAAGGTAGAGTCGAATGGAGAAAACTGGTTGAATGAACATCAAGGGACAAAAAAAACAGTTCGAGTAAAATTAGCTGGCATCCGTCTGCTTAAAATATCCTCATTGGATCATAAGGGATCGCATGCAACCTAATGGACCTACCGACCTTATATGAATAATACTAGATATTGTAGCGGTTTTTAATGAAGCCCTAATTAATAACCTCATGTAAAATTAAATAACAATGCAACTCAATATGGGTATCAAAATAATCCACGGAAAAAAGAATACTGATAGAAATATTCATATAAAACAAATTAAGCATATTAATCATACAAATGAAATAATAAATAATTCCTTTTGCCATCCAGTAATTTGCAATAAGAAAGGATTATTAGCATTGTAACAGGAATTCACGTCAGAAGACCTACACAGAACTTGGGTTTTCCTCAGCTATTGTTTGATGGTAGAGCTATGTAGCGCAGGTAATAAGTGCAAGAGGTTATTCCTTTAGAAAATCAGAATATAATATACAGGGATCCAACGAATCTTAGATGAAAAGAACTATAACATGTCCTAAAACTATGGAAACTTTAATATCACACATGAAATGGAATATAGATATGAATAAAGATAATATTAAATGAATATATGTAGAAACAACAGAAATAGCCAGTTTTCAGATTTGACGCGAAACAAGAACACGTGGTTATAAATGTAATGAATTTATAACGTATGTTGAATTATACACTAAGCAATCGTAATAATTAATATTGTAAATTGATTAACAATAAATAACTTTAATATCAGTATTAGGTTTGAATAGAACTAGGGACGGATTATGCACTGTGAAACAAGGTTTGCACACGATAACAAAGAGCATAGTTTCGCGTAACACAGAGGTGTGTTTGCTGATGAATGAAATAACTATAGCATCTGCTAGCAAGCGAAATGCTAGTTTCTGTGAACAAAACTTTAATGGTTGTAGTTTTGTACAGAAACTTGAAGTGCGGTGAACCGTAATAATGTGTCGAGCCCAAGAACAAACGGTGAAACACGTCTGAACTTCACGAGAGCTTGCTGCGGACTGAGGAAAAGCTAGTATGGGCGCTTAGAGCATTGCACACGAAGAAAGGCGCGTAGGAAACACCTGTCAGTTGCACAATGTTATGAAATGCTGATTTAGCATGCGGGAAAACTTAAGCGGGTATTTGAATAGAATAAAACACTATATATGTAGCGTCCATTTCCAAAACTGTCTCAATCCATTTTTAACAATTATCAGGAAACGTCAAAACTTATAACTTTTTTTCTAACTGTTTGTAGTATTCCATTTTGTTTTTAATTTTACAGTTGGGAGACACTCATCTCATGAGTGATATTCCTGAAAATCAGGGATCGATATTTCAGGAGTTATTTCATATTTTTGTTTGGATGGAGAGAGTTTTGAAACTGTAGGCTGGAACGAGAGAGTTTTCGATAATTACACAATTCTATTTCGTTTCCAATATTTTATAAGAGGCTTCTTATTAATTTAAATACAATAATCTATTAGACTACTGCAATTTCTATTTTGTCTATGACATTGAACTCAAATATTAAAATTAAAGATCATACGGAATGAATACATTATTCTGTTTGGTTATTACACTTCAGATCAAATTTTAAGTATTCTTTTTCCATGAATAAATCCTCATTTGCATTTTCTTCTTTGTTTATCCTTGAATCACCCTGTATTACGCTCTTGTAAAATGATAAATCAGTCATTTTTCTCCACTCGGAACAAAAGTGTTGAGATTGGATAGTTTCTCTTCCTTCTGATTCTGAGATTCTGGGGTCATCTGCGAAATGTTTTTCGTCTCTTTAACACCGATTTGAATGCTCCTATGTCTGTTAAGTAATTTACTTCCCCTCTCACAATCACATTTTTTCCAGATGCAGTTTTTCTTAGAATGATTCGCTTAGCTGCGGAAAACTGGAAATGCCTCTGTCCAGGATGTTTGAGAGTAGCTTGCACTATTTTGCTTCCAATCAAAGATAACAAAATCCTCTCCCATTTCCTTCAGATAAGGTCTCTATATTCACATGGTTTGTTAATAGTATCCGTCTTCCTAATGTTATTTTCTATTCTCCCAAAAATTATTATGGCTGGAAGAAAAGAGTGGCCGACAATAGTGAAAATAACATAGAGTTCTTTACAGTTGGTATGCTATTGTAGAGCTAAGACATTAACATTCCCATTACTGTAATGTTTTTATTTTGTCCTGGGCACCCGTCAGCATACATTTTCATGACCTTAGTTTCTTCCGCCTACTTATGTTTTTCTTTATTTTTTCCTCCATTTCGAAGGATCTTTCAATTTCTCCCGTCTTTTGCCACTAGGTGAAATCAATATATTACTTTCCATTTCTTAAGAATAGTGCTTAAATAGCTTGTATTTGTGAGCAATGCATAGAAAACACTATCTTCTTATTTACAGAGTCTGTACTATTTATTACCTTCTAACAATGGGTATATGAGAGTGACAACGTTCATAATTATAATCTTTGCTAATACACTGCTGACATCAGCTGGAAATACTGTTGGAAACATAAAATGAAAGGTTGTTTGTAAGCAAATTTAAAAGACGGATGGAAAGAGTTTTGTTATCCAAACAATGAATATTACCAATCCTTGCTATGGATGGAGGAAGTTTTGAAAAATAAATTAATGTATGGAACGAGACAGTTTTGTAACAGTACATGGGATGGAATGAGAAAGTTTTGAAACTGTTTGTCATTTCTGAAGCTTAATTTTGGAAGGAAAGAGGAAGTTTAGGAACAACATTCATTACTACATTGTTAGAGATATGTAGGTAGATGACGAAACCGCCATTATCTCAATTTTTTTTAAAATGGATTGAGACAGTTTTGGAATTGGACGCTTCATATGTAACTTGTACGAACATACAGGCCCCTTTAAAGCACCAGTTTTAACAAAAAATAAATAATGTACAAGCTTATTCCTTAGGTAAAGGACAAACTTTCACTATGGGGCGTTTGTATTCACCACTGACACTACACGCACTAAACCATCACATTAGGCCTATTTCTTGCACAGGAGAGTTTAAAATTAAAAAAAAACATTAAAATATAGTGCAGATATCGATAGCCGTATATTTCGATAGAGTGCACAGTATAATATCAATAGCAGCTCCGTTTAATCATTCAACGGCTAGATGTTTTTAAATCTGTTATTTATATTTATTAACTCTGTCATCGTTATAAGGAAATCGATCAAATAGATCTGGCTACAATAACAAAGCGATCGACAATTGTATACGTTATGCTAGAACTGAATGCCATGTCTATTATAATACGTATCAATTCGTATTTATAATATGCTGGCAAGTGGACAAGTAATAAAGTTTATTTAAAGTGCCTGTTATAGAATTTCTGGAAATGAAAGCATGATCTTTAGTAAGTAATTTATTCTATTATTTCTACTGACATAAAGTGATACATCTAAGCTGCTTTGTTTAGTTACGAATGCTATTACTTATGGCGGCTCGGCCGCCCATTGGCTGTTTCCGAGGGCCAATAAAAATGCTTGGGGTCTTCGGACACCGCATTTTATATAACAGATATGAACCAAATGTAAACACTCGCTTAGAAAAATACGAAGTTCTTTCACAAAGTAAAGAACGATGTCATAAGTAAATAATAACACAGAACTTCTTTAACAAAGATACACTACCTTACTCTATTTATCAACGTAATCTCCATTGCTGTCAAAGCATTTATTGTAACGTGGTACCAGTTTTGGAATGTCGATGTTATACTCTTCTACCGCCAAGAAGACAAGGAATAAACGAAGAGACCTATTGTGCAACTCTTCAACGTCTACAACATGCTATCCAAAACAAGAGACGTGGAAAGTTGTTTGAAAAGGCGATTTTGATTCACGACAACGCTCGGCCTCATTCGGCTGCTCAAACACAACTTCAGCGTTTTAAGTGTGAAATTTTTTAACATCCTCTTTACAGCCCTGATCTGGCATCCAGCGATTTTCACTTGTTTCCGAAACTAAAAGATCTTTTGGATGTAAAAGAGTTCCCAATTGATGAAGACATCAATGCGGCAGTGACATCCTGGCTCAGGTCTTTGGCGGTAGAAGAGTATAACAGCGGCATTGAAAAACTGGGACCATGTTACAATACATTCCTTGACAGCAATGGCGTTATAATTTAGTTATGCCAAATCGTTCTTTACTTTCTGGACGACCCTCGTTTAAGTTAGGAGAACGTTCTATTGGGCAAAATAAACTCAGAAAATATTATATTAAAGCGAGTATTTCATCGATATAGAATCTAGTGGCCAAATATTTAAAACAAACATTTAGAAGAAGATAACAAAAAAAGTTAAACATATAATGAATTGAAAAATTGGAGGAAGTGTAAGTTAACCTGGCAATTATCATTAATTACATAAAATTAACGTTATTCTTATCTAACAACTTAGAATGACAGTTAAAAGTAATTATTTAAGTCATTTCTGCGACGTTACATATTTCGACTTCTGTGATTTATAACTTCCCAGGAAACAACCATTTGCAAAGTAAATGCAATACTCCCGTCCGAGAGGAATATATTCACTTCAACGAATTTACTGGTAGCTAATTAAATACTTCTGTCAACTAGTTTTTTCAATATTAACATCACGAATAATGAAACACCTTACCTCATAGTGCAGGAAAATATAAAGAGGTCACGAGACGAATGCAATTCTTTAAAATGTCCAATGAAAATGTTGAATGCAGATAATAGTATAGCAAACAAATTCCCATCTAACATGTAATTAAACATGTGATCCATGATCATGATCATTTTTGTCGGTCGCTGTGTTCTAGAGGTAGCGTGCCCACCTCTAGATCCGAAGGTCGCGGGATCAAACCCGGGAACTGGGTGTATTGATGGATTTTTCACGACCTAACAATCCTGGGCAAGGAGTCCTCCGGGAAAGAACTACAAACTTAAATTGGAGCCTCTGGACAAAATTTCCCGGCCCTTTCACGTCCAAGTAATACCTTAATTTCCGGAGGGGGTTGAGAGGCGATGGGCTTACCACCTGTTCCTCTGCCCTCTCTCGGAAAATAAGCGTAAACAAATTAGTAAAGGTAATGAAACCTCCACTTGGAGGACCCTATGCCCCACCATAGGGGTTACAGAAACAAGTCAGTCAGTCAGTCAATGTTTTATATACAGAGTTTCGCAACTTGTTGCGTAAAACTGTAATAAATCGATTCTTTTCCTTTCTACTGCAATTAATTTCAGTTTTCTTAAGTGTAGGATCACTTTGTATTTTATCCCAGAATTCTGAAGGAATATTGTTAACTACACAAAATTATTTAGACTATTTAGCTCATGAATCAGTGATTAATCCAGTATAAAATATATGGAATTCCAACCAATCGTTATTTTCTACAGTCATACTTTTATTGTCACGTTCATGTTAACGCACTACGTGCACTTGTTTTTATGTAAAATCGTAAGACCTGAACACTGAAATATCTTCATAGCTCCTTTGATAAAAAAAAAATGACTGAACACAGGGACTGGGTGTATTGAGCTGCACTCAAGCAAAATGAGATAGAAAAATAATGTACAATTTTATGCGAGGCGGAGCAATATAAATATCGTATAGTAATAAGTAGGCCTACAGTATTATTAACAATGGATTCTGCAAAAGCGAAGCATTTATAACAAACAATAAAAACTTTGTTAAACTTTCTTTTCCTTTTTAATAGAAACAGTTGAATTCATTAGGATCCATGAACACTGGAAATGAACAGATTATCATGGCAGGCTATTCTAAACATTTTGGAGAAGTGTATAAAGAATATTTAGTGATGAATAGAATAATGGAAGTACGATTTTAACTATCCCAACTTGCTATTCGCTAATAGTTACACTAATCCTAAATATAATTAATTCAAGGTCCGGATTTTTTCCATATAAATTCTCGAGCAACTAACATAACAATAAACTCCGGAACTCTCGTTACATTACCTATGATAATAAATTGTGAACTATTAACTGTCTCACGCTGCTTTTTCATTTCGATAATACAGTAAGTTTATTTTAGGTAAGTGATACCTACATCGGTGTATTATATCTTCTAAGTCTAAGTCTGTGTGAAGGATAACACAGAAAAAAAAGCACCACGGAGGATATAGTTTTATGTACTAACAGGAAGTCTTATAAATTAAATCACTTAAGTAGAAAGAATGTTAAGTTTAAAACCTCTAAAAAACTGAAAAGGAAACCTGAGTATGAAATATGTGGAATGGAGAATTTCACAGAAAAGAAATATTTTGTAATTAAAGAGAAGGTTTAATTTGTTAAACAAACTTCTTAAAATAATTGTTTTAAAATCCGAAGCTAAAGAAAAGGGAAAAAATCTATTTAAGAAGTAAGCATTCTGCCTGGATTCGTTTTCGACATTTATTGCCTTGTTATGATAATGGCGAAACTTAGTTACAAATGCGCTATATTTTAAACAGGTAGTGGCTCGCAGGTATACAATAAAGCCGAATTTCTTAACGAGACAAATGAATTTATCGCGAAGAAGAGGAACAATGGGTCCTGTTAAGGGAGACTTAATACCTGGGCTACATTGTAAATAATGAAACTGCGGAAACGTCTGAATAATTAAATAATGTTCTGTTTATAACAACGAGTAATAATTAAAAGGTAAAATTAATAAACAATGTTACTAAACATATTTTTATTGAAGATTGTTATAGTTATAGACATTTTATTGTCAATCAAGCTGTTTTAATTTTAATTTATTAATTTATTACTGAAGTACTATTTATTGATGGTACTCACAGATTTTAGGTTTGTGTCAGGTCTGTAAGTCCAAAAATAATTTGTGGTAAGCTATAGTGTATTTAATTACATTTAAGGAAATTTATGCAATCGTTAAGTTGTTACCTGCATACGCAATTAAAAAATTATATATTCACGTAATTTAAAATCCATTCGGTACGGTAACTCAGGAAAAAACAAACTTCTGTGTTAGGTTAAGGTACTTCTCAAATAGGAATAAAATGTTGCTTATAGGTTTGGAAGGGACTTCAGTCGGAAGTGCATAAGATAGGAAAGATTAGCCACCTCTGAATAGCTAGTGAGGACCAGATTCGAATGAATCAAAATGAGAGCAAATAGACTGTAACCTCAGGACTCTGGTATCAGGAATCCACGGACTACTTAAGGAAAACAATTGAAATATGAAATAATCACAACTTACTAGATTCACACACAATAATTATTGAAACTAATTGAAAAGAAACACTGATACATAAGATGCAAGAGTACGTATACACCACGTGTCTGCAAATATTAATTTCTTGAAAACCTTGATAAATAATAGCTTAAAATGCGTAGATTAAATTGCTCTTGAAGTTAACACTAAACTTTTGTATGTAGTTTAGTCGTAAAAGCTGATATAAGCACTGAAACATATAGCGTGGGTTGCACCACTGTTGCGAAATATCAAACTTCTGTAATTCGGAGAATTCACTCGTGAACTTTATGAATTATATGTAATTATGTATGAATAATTACTGAGAGCCACAATTGCGCACAATTGTGACTATTCGCCGCTTTCTAGAGCAAGTTTAATGGATCTTGGTAGAAAAAGCGGGAATGACTCGAGCCTACTAGATACACTGTTATCTGAGTGAGGTCTCGTACAATACTAACTGGCGTGATGCTAAGCCACCACATATAACAAAAGAAATTAGCAAGTCATGCATGATCCCACAATGCCTTGAGGCGCGAATAAAAAGACAATCAAAGCGGGACATTGCAAGCGGACAGTTTGAAACATTCTAAAGTAGAAACATGTTGCTTGCGCGAACATACCGACCCCTTTGAACTATTTAGTTCAACAAAATAGATAAAGAGCAAGCTATGAAAAATACATTCAAATGGATAAATAACATAAAGAAAAACACTTATTATATACATCACAATAACACAGTTTATCTCCGAAAAGTAAAACCTTATTGTGTAAGGAGAAAAAACCAAAAACCACTTATTACAATGTAACGGTTTGTCTGCACTATAATTGCTTGTAAAACGATAAAGAGATATGAAATATTGATTGCACTGTATTACACTTATTATTGATCTGGCAATGGACATAATTTCACTACTGGGCGCTTATATTCGCCACTAGGAGTGCGAACTGTCGACACACGAATTAGACCGTCTTCTCCATATCTGATGCAGATGATTTTGTAGAATTTGCCATTTTTCAAGACATTTCATATCGTAGAAAGGGCCTAACAGGAGTTACTCTGTAGTTAGGAAGATTGCCCATCAGCTGTTGAGCAGATTGTGCCTTTAGTTTATAGCAAGTCAGACACTTGTGTAGAACAGATTTCACCAGTCTGCGCACGCAAGGGATCCAATATGCTTGTCTTAAAGAAGCTATCATAAGCTGATGTGACGCATGTAGAAGCTTAAAATGTTCATGCTTTACAATTAGAGCAGTCAGATGGTGCTTGGTTGGCAATATGATCTGATGTTTAGCATCATATGCAAGATGAGATTTATCTATGCGACCACCAACTCGAAGAAGACCATTTTCGTCCAGAAATGGTGTTAATGTATGAATAGAACTTTTAGCAGAAGTTTCTTTCATATTTTTAAGATCTGCAATTTCACTCTTAAAAGATAAATGCTGAGCACTTTTAACACAAGTTTGTAAAGCTTGTTGAAGCTCTTCAGCTGTAATAGGTCCATGAAATTTTGTTTCATGGCGACATGCAGCAATAAATCTATTCATGTAGCATGTTACTCTTTGCAGGCGTCGGAGATCTGAGAATGTTGTAAGAAAATGTTCTTTTTCCATTGTTGACACCAGACAGACATTTGTAAGTTGTTCTGATGAATCAGGAGCACTTACTTGTTGTGGTTGTTTTGGCCAGGATGTCTCTGGTGAAGATAACCAGTTAGGACCGTGCCACCACAAATCGATTTCAGATAACTGCTCACAAGAAATTCCCCTTGAGACGAGATCTGCTGGATTTTCATGTGTGGCAATGTGTCGCCATGTAGCAGTCTCCGAAAGTTCTTGTATCTGTGACACACGATTTGAAACAAAGGTTTTCCACTTTCGCGCATCAGTTTTGAGCCAAGAAAGTACCACAGTAGAATCTGACCACAAACAATTTTGTGAAGGTTGTACCTTGAGGTCACTTAGCACTTTGTTGTATAATTTAGCTAGCAGAAGTGCACCACAGAGTTCAAGGCGTGGAATGGTTTGCTTCTTTAGAGGAGAAACCTTAGATTTTGAACATAATAATTGAACAGTGGTTTCACCTTCACTATTTACAGAACGAATATATATACAAGCTCCATACGCCTTCTCGGAGGCGTCACAGAAACCATGTAATTGAATGTCCTGCACTGTACCAGATGTAAGCACATATCTGGGAATACGCAAGGTGTGAATAGTAGCTAATGTTTCACAGATTTCCAGCCATTTCTCCACCAGATGCACAGGTACGGTTTCATCCCAGTCTAATTTCTCAATCCAGAGAGATTGCATAAAGATTTTAGCATTTATGACAATAGGACTAGCCAATCCTAGCGGATCAAAGATAGATGAAATAAGTGAAAGGATATTTCGTTTGGCTAGTTTACCTTGCACATGGGTTTGGAGTGAAGGATGTGATTGGATCTGGAATTTATCATTAACTGGATGCCAAAGTAAGCCTAGGGCATGTATGTTTTCATTGTTATCAAGTGCCAGGGGCAATTGAGTTTCTCGATGTGAAGGAGGTACTGATTCCAATAAAGCTTCATGATTGGAGCACCATTTTCGCAGAGGAAATCCACCACAATTGAGCATATCTGTAAGCTCCCTTTGCAGTTTCAGGGCTTCTTGGATGTCATTGTGGCCTGCTAAACAGTCATCAACATAAAATGATTCCCGTACTGCCTGAGCAGCAAGCGGATACTTCTCTTCTTCTTCTAGCGCAAGCTGATGTAAAGATCTTATGGCCAAAAATGATGCAGATTTGGTACCATAAGTGACAGTAGTAAGAGCGTAGTCTTGTATGGGTTCATTAGGACTTGAACGCCACACAATTCTTTGAAGATTCTGATCATCTATATGCATTCTTACTTGTCTGTACATTTTAGAAATGTCTGCTGAAAATGCATACTTGTAGGTGCGGAACCGAAGTACAATAGATGAAAGATCGTCTTGTATAGTTGGCCTTAGTTTCAAGATGTCGTTCAATGACTTGCCTGAAGACGACTTTGCTGAGGCATCGAATACAACTCGGGTTTTCGTGCTAGTTGAACTAGGTTTTATAACAGCATGATGCGGCAAGTAGTAACACTTCTCTCCAGGCTGAGGAAGTGAAACCTTCTTCATGTGGCCTAGATTTTCATACTCTTCCAGAAATTTGGAATAGTCTTCTTTTAAGCTAGGGTTAGCTTCAAGTTTGCGTTCCAGGTGTCCTAAGCGTTTTATAGCTTGTTGCCTAGATTCGCCCAGAGAATCTACAGGTTGATTCTTGGGGAGTTGCACTACGAATGCACCATCAGTTGCACGAGTAGTGTTTTCTACGTAGTGTTCTTCACATTCACGTTCCTCTTTGGTGTGTACTGCGCTGGGGAAGTCTTCCAGCTCCCAAAATTGCCTTAGTTGCCTGTCCACGTTGTCGACAGTTACAAACAAGTTATGCTGTGAGAACGTCACCTTCTTGTTTTTAATGGCAGACTTAGGAACTGTACCACTGATTATCCAACCAAGTTCGGTGTTGGTCAGAACAGGCTGATTTGGCTTAACTATTCTTTCGTTTGTGATTAATTGGAAGAATAATTTGGCACCAATTAGCAATTGTACATCACCAGGTACATGGAATTTAGGGTCAGCTAATGGAAGTTCACTGGGAATATTGAATTTGTATGGGTCAATTTGGACAGCAGGAAGCTTATTTACAATGTGAGGTAGAACTAGGCAGTTTAGGTTAGCTTGGAAAGCGTGGATCCTGGATCTCATATTAATAGTGATGCTGTGACCACAAGCTGAGGTGCCATTAATACCTCTTATGTGAGTATCCACTGCGCTAGTTGGTAATTGTAATTTCCTTGCCAAATCTTCCGTGATGAAATTAATCTGACTACCAGAATCAAGCAAAGCTCTGCATTTTACCAGTTTTCCATTTTTGTCTTCTATTTCGACCACTGCAGTTGCAAGAAGAATTTCACATTGGCTAGCCTTTTCTTTTATAGAACAGTAACTAGCTGGAATGTTTGTTGCCGTGCTGGTTGTAGAACTTTCTGAAGAAGGACTCTGACGAGAAACCTTTTCACTTGAATGTGTGTCATTGTGTAACCATTTACTATGAAAACCTTTCCCACATTTGCAAAACGATTTTAGCTTGCACTGATCTCTTCTTTGGTTAGGAGAGAAGCAGTTAAAACACAAGCGTTTAGATTTAATGACATTCCATCGTTGTGATACACTTAGTTCTTGGAAGTTCTTGCAATTTAATAAATTATGATTATCATCGCAGCATGGGCACGTGTCTTCTTTTGTCGCAACATAAGAATGACGAGTGTGTTTCTCTGACTTCTTCTTCGTACTTTGCTCACCTTTGTGCTTAGATGGGCTGGACGTGTTGTTTACATCTGCCAATACTTCAAGGGAATTTGCCTTAGCTTCTAAAAACTTGATGAGGTCTTGAAGTGGTGTGAAGTTCTGAGAATCAATTCTTCCTTCCCATTCTTTTCGTACGCTCTCACAAAGGCTGTCCAAGATTAACTGCATAAGCATAATATCTTGTAATGGTATCTCTACATGTAAAGCTTCCACAGCATATATGTTGCTTTGGAATTTGTTAAGAATATTACGAAGATCATTCACATTTTCACTCTTCATCGTTGGTAAAGAGAGTAGATTACGTACGTGAGCTGTGGCAATAATTCTTGTATTATCGTACCTGGAACATATTAGATTCCATGCTACACTGAAATTTTCGCTAGTCACTGGTAGATTTTTTATCAGTGCGTGTGCCTGGCCCTTTAATGATGACAGAAGGTAATGCAATTTCTGTATCGGTTCTAAAGCTGCATTATTGGCTACAAGACTGCCGAACGTGTCTTGGAAATGTTTGAACGTTGTGATGTCACCAGAGAAGGTTGGAAGCTGTATAGCAGGAAGTTGTATTGGCCTATTGTTGCACTGAGAAACAGCTGACTGACAAGTATGATGTGAATTGGCACTGTTATGAGATCGCTCACTGCCTACTGGACTTATGCTACGAAGTGGCTGTTCATGCTGAACAATGAGCGCACTAAGTTTAGATTTCAACAGATCATAACTACTTCTTATCTCTTCGTCATACTGCATGTGAACTTCGATGTCTTCTTCTTCTACTATTAGCGATTCAATTTCAGCTTGTACAGTTTCATATTTATCAAAAAGATCATTGAGGCTGTCATATTTAACTTTAAGATGAAACACATCAACTTCCTCCTGGAGGCTATCGTAGAATTTCTGAATAAAGGTGATTTTTCTCTTGATGAAACCCCTTTTCTTGATCAGATCCTTGATTTGACTCTCCATGATGATATAATGATATTATTTGTAACACTTTGAGAACTTTGTAGAGTTGTCACTGCACATGTGATGTTCTGGTGTGATGATCACTGCCTTCTTGAAGTCTTTTGAGCTGTTGTGTTTTCTGTAGTACTGAAGCACTGCCGAATAGATGATACAGAGTTTATGTACTAGAAATCGTAGCTCTTGAATACGCGGATGCCGTCGCGGTTGAGTCTGCATACAATGAACGAGATCGATAAGACGAGACAAACCATATATATGTGTGTGAATAATGAAATTGTTTCTTTAGTAGTCCGGTCCGTTGAGGAACCAAATGTTAGGGATCGGACGGAAAATATATCCGGTCCGAGAGGGCAAATGTTAGGTTAAGGTACTTCTCAAATAGGAATAAAATGTTGCTTATAGGTTTGGAAGGGACTTCAGTCGGAAGTGCATAAGATAGGAAAGATTAGCCACCTCTGAATAGCTAGTGAGGACCAGATTCGAATGAATCAAAATGAGAGCAAATAGACTGTAACCTCAGGACTCTGGTATCAGGAATCCACGGACTACTTAAGGAAAACAATTGAAATATGAAATAATCACTACTTATTAGATTCACACACAATAATTATTGAAACTAATTGAAAAGAAACACTGATACATAAGATGCAAGAGTACGTATACACCACGTGTCTGCAAATATTAATTTCTTGAAAACCTTGATAAATAATAGCTTAAAATGCGTAGATTAAATTGCTCTTGAAGTTAACACTAAACTTTTGTATGTAGTTTAGTCGTAAAAGCTGATATAAGCACTGAAACATATAGCGTGGGTTGCACCACTGTTGCGAAATATAAAACTTCTGTAATTCGGAGAATTCACTCGTGAACTTTATGAATTATATGTAATTATGTATGAATAATTACTGAGAGCCACAATTGCGCACAATTGTGACTATTCGCCGCTTTCTAGAGCAAGTTTAATGGATCTTGGTAGAAAAAGCGGGAATGACTCGAGCCTACTAGATACACTGTTATCTGAGTGAGGTCTCGTACAATACTAACTGGCGTGATGCTAAGCCACCACATATAACAAAAGAAATTAGCAAGTCATGCATGATCCCACAATGCCTTGAGGCGCGAATAAAAAGACAATCAAAGCGGGACATTGCAAGCGGACAGTTTGAAACATTCTAAAGTAGAAACATGTTGCTTGCGCGAACATTCTGGTTCATGAATAAATTCGTTATTATTATTTATTATTAAGTATAGACCTACATATACTGAACTCACATAGGCGTATTCAATATACTGCCATTATAAGGGTTTTGTGGGCACCAATGCCATACGAAACGTTGTACTGTGCATTAATACGTTTTCTGAATTTAATGCACAGTTGCTTATATCAGTATGCTATTGCTTGAATTGGTTTTATAAGCTATTGATTTTGTGTCTTCAGACCACAATAACTGTATTCAAATCTTCAAAAAACGAAACTGATTCGATGTTAGAAGAAATATTTTCTAGAATAAAATCAATTGTGCGGATGTTAATATTGTTAATGTTAATTAACATGTTAATGTTAATATTGAAAATTAATAAATATTGTAAATGCGATGGCTTAGTTGTTTATGTCAAAAATGGTTTAAATGTGACAGTAGAAGAAAAATGGTCATCAACGAATGCAATTCAATTCATCTCAAAATTAATTATGAAAATAATCTACTTGTGTTAACGGCAATTTACAGATCTCCAAATTGTTGCAAAAATACCTTTCTCGATAGCCTAGAACAATTCTTACGCAATATTAAAGAATGTAAAAAAACATGTCATTGTTGGATACATTCATTTACAGATTCTAGAAAAAAATAACGACGTGTTTGGAAGTAGATATACACATATTTTACATGAATATGGTTTCGAAAAGTATTTAAATTACATTACTAGACCTGCATCTAATTCTTGTCTTACTTACTTACTTACTTACTTACTCAATGGCAATAGATAATTCCTAAGCAAGCTATCTTAAAGGAATATTATCTATTTTATGGAACCCGAAGGTTCATTGCTGCGTTTACCTGAGTCCGCCATTCAACCGTATTCTGTGCTAACTCCATCCAATCATCCCCACAAATTCTACTTTCCATAAATCCGTTCTAAGATTGTCCTCCCACCTACGTCTAGGTCTTCCACGTGGTCTTTTCCCTTCGGGTCTCCCAGTCAATACTTTTGAGTTATGTCTTTCCTCTCCCATGGGTGCAGCATGTCCAGCCCATTTCATCCTTCGCGATTTAATTACCCTTATTATATCTGATGAAGCGGTACAGGTCCGGAAGCTCATCGTTATGCAATTTTCTCCAGTCCCCTTTGTCATCCCTCTTGGGCCCAAATATTTTTCGAAGCACCCTATTTTCAAACGCTCTCAGACCACGTTCTCCCTGATCAGTTAGCGGCCATGTCTCACATCCATATAATACAACAGGCAGGATAATAGTCTTATAAATCTTAATTTTTAGATTTCTGGACAGAAGACGAGACGATAAGAGTTTCTGAACTGCATAAAAACAAGCATTTCCTGATTTGAGTCTACACTTAACTTCTGCCTTAATATTATTTGTATCTGTAATTACTGTTCCTAGATATTTGATTTCCTCCACTTGTTCAAACGATTTACCGGCTATTGTAATATTTTGTGGAGCATTATTTTGACGTTCCATGACCATATATTTAGTTTCTTCAGTATTAACTTCTAATCCAACATTCCTGCAGGCATCGAAAATACTTTCTGCATTTCTCTCGATTGTGTTTACGTCATCGCCCAATAAGCGAACGTCATCTGCATAAGCTAAAATCGGGTGACTATCATTTAATTCTAGGCCTATTTTCCTAATGGCATATCCCAAAGTGAAATTAAAAAGTAAAGGTGATAGTGCATCGCCTTGCTTCAAGCCGCTTCTAGTGGCAAACCTATCTGATATAAATTTCCCTACCCTGACTCTACTATAGGTTTCATTTAGACACATTTTGATCAGCCTAACTAACTTCTTTCGTATCCCAAACTCAATGAGGATATTGTAGAGTTTTTCTCGCCTAACTGAATCATATGCTTTTTAAAAATATATGTATAGCTGATAAACAGGCTTATTATATTCCCACTTATTCTCCAAGATTTGACGAATACAAAATATATGATCAATGGTTGATCTATTTCGCCTAAATCCACGTTGGTGATCTCCTATGATTTCGTCTGCATATGAGGTTAATCTTGACAGCAGTATATTAGATAAAATTTTGTATGATGTTGATAAGAGAGAAATTCCTCGATAGTTATTACATGGGGCCCTATCTCCCTTTTTATGGATCGGTATAATAATAGATTCTTTCCATTCCTTCGGCAATTCCTCCTTTCTCCATTCAAAAGAATGAGCCTATGGATCCCCGAGTTTAATCTATCCCCACCTGCCTTAATTAATTCTGCTGGAATTTGGTCAACCCCTGGATATTTGTGTGATTTTAGTTTACCTATAGCTGTTTCTACTTCTGTTAAAGTTGGTTCAGCAACCAACGGCTCTGCTGTGAATATTTCACTTTCAACACTTCCGACATCTCAATGTACATTTAATAACTGATTAAAGAAATTTTTTCCTCCTATTCAAAATATTATTTGGTGCCGCGAGTATAGTACCATCATTGTCCTTAATTATGTATATTCTAGGTTGAAAACCTTTCTTGAACTCATTTATTCCCTTGTAGAGATCCCTAACATTTTTGTCTTTACTATTTCCCTCTAATTCATATACTTTGTCTTTGATATAGGTTCTTTACTTTGTTCTAATGATTCTAGAGGTTTCTCGTTTAGCATTGTTGAGATTTTCGACCGTAGTGTCATTCGGATTCTGCAACCACTGTAGTTTTTCCTGCTTTCTTGTATTTACTAATTTCACGCACTCATCATCAAACTACGGTTTATTTCGTTTCAGCTCAAGCGGACCTAATTTTTCTTTTGCAGCTACCTTAATATTGTCTTTAATGCAGTCCCAGGTTTTATCGATATTCATATCATCCCTAGCTTCTTGTTCGGCAGTGTTTTCTGGGACTGCAAATCTGTTTGAAATCTCCACTTGGTAAGCATTCCTACTTTGGTCTGCACCTAGCTTTTTCAGATTGAACCTCTCTACATCGAAATTTTGCTTAGTTCCTTTGTTTAATGAAAGTCTCTTTCGAACAGTCGCAACTACCAGATAGTGATCCGAATCGCAGTCAGAACCCCTAAAAGTTCGAACGTCGATTATACTAGACTGCCTCCTTGCATCTATTAGCAATGGTCGATTTGATTATGAGTCTCTCCATCTGGCGAGGTCCATGTGTATTTATAAATATCCCGATGTGGGAATTTCGTACTCTTTACGATTAAATTTTTAGCGGTGGCAAAATTAACTAGCCTAACCCCATTGTCGTTGATCTGCAAATGGAGATTTTCGTTCCCAATCGTGGGCTTGAAAATATCCTCCCTTCCTACTTTCGCATTGAAATCTCCTAGCACAATTTTCATTCTTGTCTACATCACATATTTTACAAATATGAATGTAATGGTAGTTTTCAACCCGGAATTTATAAAAGCTCAATTACATATCATTATGCAATTTTCGACTTGTTCCAAATTAATAATTAATTCACCTACTGGCATCAATGTAAGTTCTTCCAAACAAATTTGTGAACCTGATATATATACGCAAAAGCATGTAAATTATAACAAATTAATCTATGAATTAGAAAAAGAAACATGGATAAAGGTATTGGACTCTAACATTGCTAATAATAGCTTTCGAATTTTCCATGAATTGCTGCAAAATTATGTAAACAAATGCTCATATACTGACAATAAAAATGTTCCTTGCAAATTAAAGAAAATTAAGCCATGGATCACGAGAGGAATAATTTCGTCTATTCGGACAAGGGACAAATTGGCAAATAATGTTAGGAGAAACTCTACAAACGAAAATCTAATATTATACTACAAGAGATACAGAAATATATTGACAAAAGCTATACGAGCCATTAAAGTTAATTATTACAAAAATAAATTTGAAACACAAAAATAACGCCAGAAAATTCTGGTCCACCTTCAATGAAGCTACTGATACTAATTAGAACAATAAAATCCCAATCTTAGAAATCATAAATGAAAAAGGACAAAATATTAAGCGAAGTGACCAAATTGCAAATGAATTTAACTCCTTTTTTTTCGAAAATAGGAGAAAGAATTATTTCAAATATTAAGTTAGCACCAAACAGTATCCCTGAATATAAAAAATGTATACCACAACCTGCTCAGCTTTCGTCCATGTTTCTTCTCCCTGTAACCCAAGATGAAATCAATAAAACGATAATCTCACTAAAAAATAACGTTGCCCCTGGTACGGACGGAATAACAAACAACACCTTGAAAACAATTTCTAAATACATATCGAAGTCCCCCGAACATATTTTTAATCTTTACTTATCACAAAGAACTTTCCCAGATGATCTTAAAAAAGCTGTGGTAGTACCTATATACAAATCCGGAGAAAAGCATAGTCTAAATAACTTTAGACCTATATCCTTACTCCCTAGCCTATCTAAAACGTTAGAAAAAAGTATAAAAAATAGATTGGTGAACTTCTTAAATAAAAATAATATATTAAATTCAAATCAATTTGGTTTTCGAAATAACTTGAGCAAAGATGATGTCATAATTAATGTTACAGGAAAAGTTACAGGAAGAATTAGATGCGGGAAATAAAAGTCTAGGTATTTTCTTGGATTTGCAAAAGGATTTTGACACTGTAAACCACAATATACGTATAGGAAAACTAGAGCAAATTTGAGTAAAGAGGTACTGCACTAGATTTATTTCGGTCTTATTTACAAAATAGAACGCAAATAACCAAAATTAATGATCAGATTAGTGATATCAGAGAAGTGGATACTGGTGTGCCACAAGGAACAATTTTGGGTCCAATTCTTTTCATTATTTACATAAATGAGTTGCTGCATTTGGACTTAAATAATTTCCATGGCCGTCTTTACTCTTATGCCGATATTACCGTATTGCTATTTTCCGCTCCAACTTGGCAGGATACTTACAAATGGGCTAATAAGGGATTAAGAGTAGTTAAAAGTTGGCTTGACTGCAACAGGTTAGTATTAAATGTAGATAAAACAAACTGTGTTCCATTCTCATTAACAACTGCTGGTACTCCACAATTAATAATGGATCAAAACTTGTACGTAAGACTACATGATATCAACTGTGAATCTGACTCATGCACCTGCCAGGCTGTGAAGGAGACAAATCAGGTCAAATACTTTGGTATTATTATAGATCGTCATCTGAAATTCGACAAACACATCACATATTTATGTACCAGACTAAGAAAAACATTATACAAATTTGTCTGTCTAAAACAATATTTACCGGCTGAAGTCTTAAGGACAGTCTACTTAGCTCTAATACAGTCTGTCCTCCAAAACGGTATCATTGGCTGGGGAGGAAGTGGCACTTCTGTATTGACTCCTTTGATTCTAATACAGAAGAGAATTATAAAAAATTGTTTAAAAAAGCCTATAGAATATCCAAAAGAAGTGATATTCCCTGAATTTAGTGTTATCACTGTAGAACAAATTTATAAGCTCACACTTTTAAAATACTTTCAAAAATACCGCAACGTACATGTATCGGATCCTCATAACTACAATACTAGAAGAAATAAAACATTGCCTTTAATAGAACCAAAATACTTCACCTCTTCTGGCTCTAAACATAGCATTTACTATGGTTCAAGACTCTGTAACTCTATAAGTAGGTCACATCCAGAAATAGTACAAAAAATTGTAGCTCATAGTTAAAAAGTTACTTCACTCTGTACTTAGTAGACAATTAAGGAACGATTTTATTTGTAATAACTCAGGGTTTCAGTTTTTGTTCTTACTACTTTTCCTTTTTTCTTTCTACTTTTCTGTTCTTTCTTTTTTATTATTATTTTTTAGGTATTGATTTAATTATATTTTCTTTATGTATTTGTAATTTGTATTTTGAAGTGTAAATGGCTGAACTGTGCCCGAGCACGAGCGCTTGCTCATTCGGGTGGTCTTGATTTGTTTTGTATAAATATTTAAATAAAAATAAATAAATAAATAATAGCTTCGCGATCCAATTGATTGCCTAGGCTTTCTCATATTATTATTATTAAGCTAGACGGAAGCATTTACACTCATAATACACATACAGGTTAATTTCAGTATTATTTCACAAAAAAATCTATATTTTTCATATTAAAACCATATAAAAACTTACGGCTCATGTTAAAAATATTGAATATTGCTGCTAAAACACAAGATCAAGGGGATTTTAGGCCTTTTGTTTTGTTGATTTTCACATTCTTAACAGTTGCCTGTAGTGGAGATAAACTTATTAGGCCTATCACACTTCCCTTAACTACATAACGATATGTTCGCATAGCCTGTTTGTGAATCTAACTGGGGATTCTAAAACAAAATAAAAAATGAACTCTCATGTAGCACCCACTTTTCACAAGGAATTCACAAAGGTCAAGGTGCTACCGGTGCTGTATTTATAATTTTTGCCAAGCTAATCCAGTATTAACTTGATGGTGATTTAAAAACAACGAAATTAATTTGTTTGTTTATTTATTTATATTTATACAAAACAAAACAAGACTACCCGAATGAGCATGCGCTCGTGCTCGGGCACAGTTCAGCCATTTACATTACAAAATACAAATTACAAATACATAAAGAAAATATAATATTAAATCAATACCTAAAAAATAATAATAAAAAAGAAAGAACAGAATAGTAAAAAGAAAAAAAGGAAAAGTTGTAAGAACAAAAATTGACACCCTGAGTTATTACAAATAAAATCGTTCCTTAATTGTCTACTAAGTACAGAGGGAAGTAACTTTTGAACTATGAAATAAGAGTTTTGATAAACTTATTGAATTTTTTGTTGTTCATATGTACTATTTCTGGATGTGACCTAATTATAGAGTTATAGAGTCTTGGACCATAATAAATGCTATGTTTAGAGCCAGAAGAGGTGAAGTATTTTGGTTCTATTAAAGGTAATGCTTTATTTCTTCTAGTATTGTAGTTATGAGGATCCGATACATGTACGTTGCGAGATTTTGACTTCTCGACAGATAATTCCTAAGGAGCTTTAGAGTCTCTTTCATATCCATAATCTTTTATGTGTATTTTAAATGTAATCAAAAGCATCACAATTTCAGGAAGTGAATACGAACATATTCCACAGCTGTTGCGCGGGAGCTTTCGCTCTCCTCACGCAACGAGTCCGTGTTCGATTCCCGGTCGGAACAAGTTTCTAGGGTGGAGTTTTTCCTAGGTTTTCCTCAACTTTTACACGAATGTCGTGTCCCCATAAATAATCTGGCCGACATTATCATATTCAACCCTTGTTCATCTTGATCGTGTGTGCAAATGGTGTCTCGTCCTGTATGTTCTTGTTGTTTCTGATGTGGCCCTGGCATTGTGCTGATCATTCATATGGGGAAAACCTCTATGTACTTATCTGATCAGAAAAGTATGTATGTGATCCATTGAAATTTTTTCCGTCGGCAGGTCGAAGTCTTGTAAAGCCCTGGTGGAGGGAACTTCATAAATATCCCAAATGGGAGAAGTAAAACTAAGAGAAATGAGGAGCATGAACAAATGAATATGATAATAATAACATGAGCTTCATTGCATTAAAGCACTATTTACCAGATTTATTGTTTATAAAATTGGTGTTAAGTTATTTAAGCCTTTAGTGTTAATGAATAAGTCCAAGGCTTTTAAATTAGCTATGACAACAAAAGCAAGGAAAAGAATCGATAAAATATTAATGAACATAAAGGACGCCTCTGGAAGTTGTTCTGAGCTGTGTAACATGAGGTATTGCAATTTCTTTGTAATTTTGCCCATTAATTATATTTATATTTTGTCGATTGCAACTACAAAATTGCATTTTTTTTTAGTCAAACTAAGAGTAGCCTAACCTACACGTTTTCAGAATAAAAAATTAAATGCTTAATACCATTAAGTTTATTTCTTTTTTTAAGTTGCCGCACAGTTTCTTAGACGGCAAGACCCATTCGGTTGAACTATCATGCGCCCAAAAAGGGTCCTCCGTGCAGACGGTTAACCATTTTATATTCGAAAAATAAGCAGGTCTAGTATTACAATATTTGTGGTCAAGGTCCAACGAAATGCGACATTGGACGGGGAAAGAAACAGAAATTACACAATTGTGAAGAATTTAGGAAATAAAGAAATATTACATTATAATGGTGGATTTTATAAAAATATTAAGACACTTTTAATAATCTGAGAGAAAAATGCCTCATTCCATTAGAGTTAGCAGTAAGGCATATAACGCACTAATATGTCGATACGTAGGCTAATGATACATTACTTCATGCAACGATGTATTAGTATGATTAACATCCATGAATTAAAATTTTAATTTAGCTAACGCAGACTTCTTACTGTGAAAGCAGTTTGCATAAAATCTGTTCGCAATAAGAAATAAAATCAGGTAAACTGATATAACAAAGTGCCAGTATGTTTTTGTTGAATCAATTATAATTGCATTTATGATATGCGGAAAATAAGTTTTTCTAATCAGATTAAAGTCGACCAGCGTCAGCACAACTACAGATTTGTGATACCTTGACAATCGCGCACTCACATAAAAATAAAATTTAAAAAATCCATGTCAAATCGGCCGGTTCTGGGATTTGATCCGGGGACCTCCAGAATACGAGTCCAAGGCGTTACCATTTGGCCAACTCAGTCAGTTTGACGGTGTTGTTTGATAAGCATAAGGGAAGGAATAGTGTTGACTGTCAAATTATTCTGGCAGACAAAAATTAAAAAACATGTGACCTTTAATTAGTCGTTACTCTGGTACCGTTCAACAGATTAGGTCCAAAAGTTGTAGGCTTCTTGCTATGGACGTTATAAATGCGTACACCAAGTTTCATGAAAATCCGATAAAGCGTATTTGAGTTATGGCGCATACAGACACCGGACAGACAGACGGACGGACAGAAATTTTTCGTCCCCCACACACAATCTCATAAAGTACCATACTGGCACTTAATAAAGACGAATCTCGCCACTAGCTAGATTATGTCTGGCACAGACTGGCTACACCCAAGCCTACAAACATAGGCTATTAGTTCCGCTACCTTGTAATGTATGAACCATTCTTTCCATATTACATGGGTTTTCAAATGTGAAGTAAAATATTGAGAATAAATATTTCTTAATTAGATGATAGGAATTAATTCTCGGACGAGATGTGTTTTAAATAGCATGCTAGACCATGGCATGTCTTCACGCTAGCTACAGACTTCAGGTGTTCAGCTTCCTAAGGAATCACAATGGAAAAAAGATTCTGTGGCATATTATATCTTGTATTATTTCTCAATAAAATTCCCTCCTTCTCTGCAAATATTACAACGTTCTTTGAAATGACCACCCGCTAGAATGGTCAGGTCATCGGGCACCGGACAATATTTATAGGCCTTTAAGATATTATAAACCTTGATACGGTTCTGGCAAGCCCACAACTGATTGTCTATCAAACAAAATAACTACCCATATTTTATTTGGATATCAAAATGATACTTGTATTACGGATTAATTAATACACTTATTAATTCAAATATTATTCCCAACTATAGTTTCATATCAAAATAATCAGCAAATTAAGGAGAATTCGATACTAAAAATGTGAATATGATTAAACAAAAATGGAATGCATGAATAATGCCATGTGTAAATAAATTGTTCTAATGAGAAGTAGGTCAGTGCTGGAAAGGGATTTCCCACAGCCATTGTAACAAGTCAGACCACTGACTACTGTAAAACCAGGTACAAGCGGGTGAACTCACTCCACAGATACGCTGAGAAAGTAGAATATATTTCTAAAGAGACTTCGAAACAATAAAGTATTTTAAGGAACAAGTCTTTTGTATGGAAAGTTAACTTGGTCCTCAAACACAAGTATTTATATATAGTGTTGGTCTCAGCTTAACTCCTCTGGAATGTGAGGAAAGATAAGGGAATGTAATGGTCTTTCCCCACATTCCAGAGGAGCTCAGCTGAGTCCAACACTATAGCAAACTGGTAGTATAAGAAAACCTTCTTAGACTTCCGAAGAATGGGAATCTTATGATCCGCTCTTAGACAAGATTGGGAGAATCCCAAGCTCTTTAGACATTATAGATCGACAAATGATTGGTCCAGATGTAAAATTTCAATATCCAATAGACCTTTGTGTTAAAGTCACATGAGAGTTTTAACCAGTAATATTAAAGGTTAAAGGAGGAGTTAATACGGATTCCCAGTAAGTTTAGTATTTTCGTGAGATGTGGATTTAAATTGTCCATCATCTTCCGTGGAGGAAAGTCATCATCTTTAATGGCAGGAAATGGCAGGTAAGTCTCTTTCTTCGATGGAGAATCAGATTTCTAAACTCATCCTAATTTATTGGACTTTGAAAATATCGTCCGATTAATTTTTCTTACTTTTAAAACATTCACCGCAGAATATACTTCACAGTACTTTTATACAACATATCGAGTATAATTACTATCGAGAATTGCATCTAGATATCAGTTTGCTATTAGATACATAAACAAAAATTTAAAGATTGATTGGATATTAATCTACTCTTATACAATTCAACGGCCCTAAATAGCGTGCTTGCTCGCTCGCCCGCTTCGTGAGACATCGGGTATACTCGGCGATGTTCGTCTCTCGCAGTGTAAACTTTCATGACGACTACAAAATTAGGTAAACCGCTATTATATAAGGTCTAAGTGAAATGAACACAATGATCAAATATTCTAATTTTATTTTTACTTACAATTTTCATAGCTCTGAACCACAAACATTTTGAATAATCTACCAGTGTAAATTTCTTAAAAATCCTGGAGTCAATGAATTATGGCGGTCGAAGCACCGGGGGCACCAGCAGTAAAATATTGATGGTTTAACTCTTGAAATATCGCTGATAATAATCCAAACAAACCATTCCTTCCCTTGAAACATTATATAATTTCTGAAAATTACACTGAATTGATAAAATAAAATTCACATCATATTCATGTCAATAAACAGTAGAGAAACAATACGTATTATGTGTTCACAGGTTTCTTTGGAACTGCATAATCGATTCTGATATAGTTTTCCCAGGGGGCACTTTCTAATTTTAGAATGTACTATGAAACCGGAATTTTAGCTGTTTCATTAATATTATTAATGAAACAGCGGTGAACATTGATGCAACTGCACTATATGACTCTGCAATTAAAGAGTTAAATAACATCATTGAGACCTTTAACAAGGATAAAAGAACTGATAAACATTGGCGTGATAATGTTTCTAATTCAATTGGTGTAGTGAAGAATACGTTAGAAACATTTAAGAATGAATTCTTGATCATGCAAAATGCACCTAATGAGCAAGTCACCAAAGCATCTTATTCCCAAATGGTACATGGAATCTCTACATCCACTAAATATGAGGTAAGAGAAACAAAGAGTGTTGTGTTAGTGACACCTAAAAATGTAGACGAGGTTAAGGACTCTGAGCAAACTATAAAACTGATGCAATCTGAAACGAAAGCTAAAGCATTAAACATTGGTGTTAACAAAGTGAAGAAAGTGAGAAACAAAGGGGTAATTATAGAATTGAGGAATGAAGAGGAATGCAAAAACTTTGTGAAGCATTTACAATCTAGCAGCCAAACTCTCACTGCAAAAATACCATCAAAAAGGAATCCACAAATAATGATTCATGGCATTGAGGTTACGTTTCCAGAAGAAGACATTGTTGAGGCCATTACAGATCAAAATCCGATGATTAAGCAAAGCCTGCTGGGTTCGTCAGAAAAGATTGAAATACGGACTGTCAGAAGATCACGGCATGGTAGATCGAAGTATGCAATAGTAGGCCTAGAGGTAACTCCCAAAGTTTACCAGGCCATATGCAAATGTGAAAAGTTGTACATTGGATATACTAGGTGCAATTTTAATGACTACATTCCGGTAATCCGCTGCTTTAAATGTTCAGGGATAGGACATGTGGCTTCAGATTGTAACGGCGAATTAAGTTGTTCTGTCTGTTCGGAATCCCACGAATTCCAACACTGCCCTCAAACTAAAACAGAATGTATAAATTGTAAAAAGCACAACTTAAAAATGTCAAAAAGAGGAAATTTTTCACCGACAGCAATAGATCATCCAGCAAGTTCCATGAATTGTCCCATATATAAAAGAGTGGTTGAAATAATTAAATCAAAAATAAATTATGGATGAATTAATTATTTTTCATCAAAACTTACATAAATCAATAGTCCCTACTCAGGAACTGCTAATGAATACTGACTTTAATATAGGTTTTGTTGACCAATGCAACAAAATATTATGTGTACAAGAACCCTTTACTAGAGGAAATCGTATAGCAGGATTTGGATTGGAAGTTACGATTTACGCCACAGATGATCACACTTTAAGAACTCGAGCAGCTATAATAACGAAAAGCAAAGGCGTCTTACAACTTGCCCAACATTGTTCTGCAGACTGTGTTCTTATTTCTGTTAATTTTTATAGTTTAAATATTTATGTCTGTAATGTATATTGTGACTCTCTTTGTGACTTTGAAATGTTTCTTCTTAAACTCGATGAAGTTTGTGTTCAGCTCAAAGGCAGAGCTATACTAATTACAGGCGATATAAATGCAAAGCATAGTGCTTGGAATAGTCCCGTATCGGATAGTCGTGGGAAAAGATTTTTTGATTTCTGTTGTGCTCACAATTTGCATATCTTGAACAATAGTGACATATATATAATGGTCTCTCGGGCTTCCAACCGGGTTAAAGTATGGTTTATTTCCGAGCTTTCGGCTGCTGTCAGCTCTGCAGCCTTCTTCTGGGAGAGAGCCAAAACTGGCTTTCATTCCGTACATGCCTCCGGTCTCCAACAAGATAGCCAGACTGCTCCACAAACACAACATCAAGACCATACATATGCCACCACCCAAAGTGAGACAATGGGTTCGCCCCGTGAAAGACTCTCTAGGATTGCGGACTCCGGGGATCTACGAAGTCCCGTGCCAATGTGGAGCCGTCTATATAGGGCAAACAGGCCGCACCATTGAGGCCAGGTGCAATGAACATAAACGCTGCATCCGGTTGGGTTACCCGGAAAAGTCGGCGGTAGTTCAACACATGTACGACCATGACCACCACATCAACTTCCAAGGGGTGAGAAACCTGGGCAATCAACCTACCTACTGGAGCCGGGTCGTGGCCGAAGCTCTGGAAATAAAGCTACACCGCAATAATTACAACAGGGACAACGGGCTAGAACTCAGCCAAGCCTGGAACCCAGCAATCAGAATTCTACAGGAACGGGCCAAATCAGGACCAACTTCAGCACCAACCAATAGCATTCCTGCGTTTCACCCCGGGATTTCCTGTGCTCCGATTGGTCGCTCTCTGCAAACTCCACCAGCTATAAAAAGGAGCCAGACACAGAACTAGCGCACTTCTCTCCCAGAAGAAGGCTGCAGAGCTGACAGCAGCCGAAAACTCGGAAATAAACCATACTTTAACCCGGTTGGAAGCCCGAGAGACCATTATATATAACCAACGCCGGGAAAGTCTCAAGTCTTTTATAATAGTGACATACCTACTTACACTCGAAGCAATTCTACTAGTTTCATAGATGTAAGTGTGTGTAGTTTGCAATTACTCCCCTTCATTAAGGAATGGTCCGTCAGTGATAAACCTACCTTTTCTGACCACAAACTTATTGTAATAAAGATAGCTCATACTATCATATCTGCTGGAGTGAATGACTCAATGTATCTTACGCGTGTTTACAAAACAAAAAATATTAAATGGTCGCATTTTCGGAGTGCAGCAGTGCGGAACCTAAGACCTATTAGTGAACAAGTTAAATATGTTAATACTCACCAAGAGCTGAATAAACTGGTAGACAATTTGACAAACACTATTAAACAAATGTGTGATAAATATCTTCCTACACTTTCTCACAGAGTAGCAAAGAATTACTGGTGGAATAAGGAGCTGACTATAATGAGGACAAGATTGTTGGCCTGCAATAGAAGATTTAAAAGAGCTAAGTGTCTCCTACTCAAGGAACGTTACGAAGAGGTCTATCATAAAGTCAGAGACGAGTATAAAACTAAAATCCTTCAAGCAAAGAACAATAGCTGGAAAAACTTTTGTTCTCTAACAGTCTGCCCAAAATCCATGGAACGTAATATACAAACTATGTAGAAGACCAGAAAACTTAAACAGAACGTTGTCTACCCTGAAAACAGAGGATGGATTTACAACAACTGCGTTAGTAACTGCAAATGTATTGGTTCGTAGATTTTTTCCTGATGACACAGAAGACACTCCAGAACAGCAATACATCCGTTCTGAATCTCAGACTGAGCTCAACACACCAGATGACTGTGCCTTTACATTTTCTGAGGTGGCACGTGTTATTAGTCTGCAAAATGATTCAAAGGCGCCAGGAATCGATAAAATCTCTGCCAACATTATTAAAGCTATACAAATAAGTCAACCAACATTATTGTTGGAGATTTTTAATAAGTGTTTAACATTAGGAGCCTTTCCTGACTGCTGGAAAACAGCGATAGTGAAGGTCATACCAAAACCTAATTGTAAACAAAAACATACAGCTGCCTCCTTCAGACCCATTAGTTTATTACCTGTCTTGGGGAAATGCTTGGAAAAACTCATCATTGAGCGTGTTATGTTTGCGTTGCAAACTAATAATATGCTAAGTGACCGACAATTTGGATTCACTCATCAAAAATCAACCGAAGATGCAGTGTGCCATGTGGTTGATTGGATGAAAGATACTTTTTTAGAGAAGAAAATTGGTGTTATGGTGTCCTTAGATATATCGGGCGCTTTTGACCACGCTTGGTGGCCGAAGATACTTTTACAACTAAAAGTAAAGAAATGCCCCAAAAATATATTCAACCTAATTAAAAGCTACTTTAATAATCGAAAAATAGAGCTTGCCATAAGTGATCAGAAAGTATCCAAAGGTATCACACGTGGCTGCCCCCAAGGGTCAACCTGCAGTCCAGGATTCTGGATCATATTATATGATGATCTTAAACAAACGCTTCCAGAAGACTGCAGCTTAATAGCGTATGCAGATGATGCTTTACTGCTTGCAAAGTCAAGCACTTTTGCAGATATACAGCACAAAGTAAATAATGGGCTACAGGTCATTTTTGAATGGGGTCAAACAAATAAACTTCAATTTAATCCTGAGAAAACTTCTGCTATGATGATTACCAAGCGAAGGAAAATTGACGTTGTGAATTTCATAATGAATGGACAAAACATTAAAATGGTTGACAGCTTTTGCTATCTGGGTGTAATACTAGATACAAAGCTAACATTTCGATCACATTTGAATCACATTGCCAACAAAGCCAGTAAACTACTTCTTAACTTATCTAAGGCGTCCAGACCTAGTTGGGGCTTTAATTACTCCATACTGAAAATTATTTATCGTGGAGCGATTGAGCCTCTGCTTTTATATTGTGTTGCTGCCTATGAAGAAATTTTACATAAAAAATGGGCTCAGAAAAAATTACAGCAAATACAAAGAGGATTTCTTCTACGAATGATAAGAGGTTATCGTACAATTTCTACTGATGCTGCCCAAATTATAGCTGCCATAGAGCCCTTATATTTGAGTTATCTCTTCTTGGCTAGTATAAATAACATTAAGAGAGGTCGAAAGATCCCCGATATTGTCTCCCATTTACAACTACAAACACCGGTACATTGGAGTTTACTCGGCCATCCAGTTCATTATAACACCAGTTTCACGCAATTGTGTTCTGAACTTATAGACCAACATTCTTACTACATTTATACAGATGGGTCACGTTACATTAATTGTGAAACTCAAGAAGTTATGGTGGGATGTGCTTTTGTAGTTTATAATAATAGTGTTTCTGAAATTTATTCTGCTTTGTATAAACTATCGTCACACTGTTCTGTGTTTCAAGCGGAATTGTTCGCCATAAAAGAAGCTGTTAAATGGTGTATTGATAGTAGCAATAGTGCTTGCATAAACAGTGACTCACAGTGCACCACCTCATCCAGCACAACAATGGGTAAGGATTGTGGAAGGAAGTACTGGCTCCAGAGGCTCTGAAAACGATTAATGTACTGGGGGTGGCACAAAGGCAAAACTTTCGAAGAGCCTACAAACACTTTCTAGCCTCTTCGAACTAGTGGAAACACCTAAATAAGAAAGATCAATTTTTTTAACAAAATATATTAAGAAACAACATTTATACAATTAATTCATAACACTGAAATGATATTTGAATGTTACAAGGAATTTATACATGCCACTGTCTTGGTTACTGATTTCATGCAATCATAAAATATTTAAATTTGAAGACATTTATGCTTACTGGTTGTTAATTAAAATTTTTATACAATTAAAATTCTTTCTGTACAAAATAAATTAAAACCCTATTGATTATTTACTAATTTACATACAGGAAATACATCAGAACACTTTCTTGAATACTTTACCTTGCATTAAGCAAGCAACATCAATTTCTGGTAATAAAAATTTCATTTCTTTTAGTCTATTTCAATTAGTTCAAATAATTTACATTTATTTTCAAATCAAATTTTATGTTTTTAAAATTAAAATAAATGTACACTATGACAAATTTTTCTGGACGGATAAAACTTCCATTCAATTTTACATTTAAATAAATAAATTAAAACCTTTCTTAAATATCTACAAATTTGCATTAGGGAAATACCATCTATAATTATTTCATTAACTTAATTCATTTGACAACAGAGCAGATGATATTTTCCTAAGTACAAAATATTACATGCTAAAATATAAATTTATATTATTAACCTTATTTGATGGGCCGTAATCTTACCATAAAATATTCATTCTCTCGGGGCCCATCGAGAGAACGCTCTTTGCACTTCAGAAATTTAGAGGTTAATCAAATAATAACAACCCGTGAGGTGAGGGACTACTAAAATGAAAACTCCATTTTGCAATATAAGGAACCTTGCCCCAACTAAATTAAAACAAATAAAATGTTAAATCATAAAATCACAGTGCAAATAAATAAAACAGCCCTCCGTGCATTTAATCTTAAGCCATCAGAAATGTAAAATGGTTGCTTCTTCTACAAACATAATAGCACGGCACGAAGGCAGAAATAATTCAAGCCTGTAGGCTCACATAAATTAAATACAGTTCATAACGAAGCTTTACCAAAACATTATATTAAAGCCACTAATAAACTGCATTGAAATAACTTAAAGGCAATGATTACAAGAGATGCATTCCACTCACCTCGACCGGGGAATTAACCTTGTTTTCAGCCATTATGGAAATGTTGTGAAACTCGGCCATACCGACCGAGAGGAGAAGCACAAAGAGGACTTTTCGCGGGCTCGCAGCTCTCTATATAGACTTGACTCCGATAGTGTTTTGTTTTTAACTGCAATGCAGATACTTGAGGGCCAATTAAAATTACTCTTATTATGAATTAAAACAAAAACGAATCTATAAGGAACACAAATAGCAATGATGTTTATATTCACAGCTACACACAGATTCACGGCTTACTGGAATGCTTTCTTGTTAGGAAGGAAGACAGCTGGCATAGATGTAGCAGTGAGAGAAGGGGAAAGGGGAAGGCATAACAGCTCTGTTGTGCGAAGGCCAGCGAACTACTCAACTGTTTGAACTGGCAGACGATTAAAGGGGGTGATCAACCGGGGAATTCAAACATTTTAAATTAAATATTCACACTTCATGCGATGCTGTGAGAGATATTCGTGGCATTATTTAGCAATAATGGCACAAACACCCCCCCCATGACTTGGAATATATACTGGAATATATTCCAAACCATGACAGGTAATCTCTCACAGAAATAAACAGTACTAAATTAACAAGTGGGAAGACTTTCAAAAGTTCACAGAAAGAGTCTCAAGGCGGATGAGCACTTCTCTATGAACCGGATCCGATAAGAGCACTTAATTATTTGGGAGGATTTTACCTTGTTTAGGAGTCCATTCTTACAAACCAGGTATCCAACCCTTTTCACTATCGTCCATGTCGGTGCTCGTTGGCAGGCACTGTATTTTCACGGAGAAGAGACATTATAGGCGAGACGACGTCTTCATTTCTCCTACAGTGAGACTGTCCAGCTTTTCAGGAACCCAGTTCAGGAAGTTGCTCACTCCGTCTTGATACCCCAGTGACTCCGCATCTCCCACTCGAATCAAGACCTCCTGAAATTACAAGGCTAGCGGCAGATCACAGAAATACAAGGCAAGATACAATTGACATTTTACCCTCCTGCATAGGAATTTTAAAGTTAATATCTCTATTTAAATGAAAATCTTACTCTCCTAAATTGAAATTGGGGAATTAAGCTCTATTTAATTGAATATTTCAAAGATATTTGAAAAGATATTACAAAACTACAATCGGAGTAAAATCATCAGGATGCAGCTCTACATATACATTGAAAATTACACTATCACAACTAATTAAAACACACTGCATCACTATATTTACAATTTAAATTATACACTTAATATTTATAATTACATTACACTATTAACAGAAATTATTGTTGTCTGACGCCTTGGCTTTTCTTGCTATTTAAATTAAAGTTCTGGGAAAGATTTGCTGACTTGAGAAACAAAAACAGAGACCGTATTTCACCATCCTTTCCTTAGATCGGAGTCCCACTCGACTTGAGATCCCCTCAACTCTTTCGACTGCTGGGAATAAGAGACATCCAGTATCTTCTGTCTTAGTCTTCACCAACTCTCGCCCTGGCTGGTGTCGAATCAGAAGTCGTGTAGCAAACCATCTTCTTCCTGGTACTCTGAAATTCTGTTCTCTTAGGAAAAACTTAAAGATCAGGTCTTTTTAACATGACTGACATGTGCTTTGACTGTTTTATCAGATACACAATCTTTTAAAAGCACAGTCACAGGGGTTAAGAACCTGATTACGTCGTAAGGACCTCTGAACTTTCTAGCGAGCTTCGCAGAAAATTTATCCACTGCCTTACTCTTTGGAAAGTTTTTCACAAATACCCTGTCGCCTACCTCAAAATTTACTGGTCGTCTATTAGCGTCGTATCTCTCTTGAGTCTTTTGGTGGGCAAGTCGCAGATTGGCAGCTGCCTTTTTCCAAATCTCTTTAACTCTACCTGCGTCTTGTTCTTCCGGCAAGAGCTCTGCTAAAGACCAAGCATTGGTAAGGGGACTATTGGGTGGAAAAGCAAACATTAACTGGAAAGGAGTTTGTTTGTGAGCTTCATGTCGTGCGGTGTTAAACGCAAACTGTAACCAGAACAGTTCCTTGTCCCAGGCGACATGCTCGTCTGAATGGTACGCAATAAGCGCTGCCTTCAGATTTCTATTAAAACGCTCCGAAAAGTTTGGAGAAGGGTGAAAAGGAGCCGTACGGATATGCTGAATACCTAACGAGAATAGGAATTTCTTAAAGGACTTAGAAACGAAGCAACTAGCGTTATCTGAAACTAGAGACTTCGGAAAGCCTGTCATTGAAAAGATTCTTTTTAGACTTTGAATTGTAGAATTAGTTGTAGCATCTCTCAAGGGAAATAGCCAAACAAATTTAGAAAATGCATCTACTGCTACAAGAATATAAGCGTTTCCGCTTCTCGAACGGGATAATTTGCCAACAAAATCAATATGTAACCTATCCATGGGTGCGTTAGGCACACTAGAAGCTAGAAATCCGATTTTGGTACATTGAGCAGGCTTGGATATGGCGCACTGCTGACATGCCTTTATCCTAGCTTTTATGTAACCATCCATACCCTTCCAAACAAAGGATTGTTTAATCTTCGCCCGCGTCTTGTAGAACCCTAGATGTCCTCCTACTGGAGATTCATGATGATATTTGAACACCATGTCTCTTAATGCAGCTGGTAAGACAATTCTGGAGGGTGACCTACGCGCTGGGGCACTATATAATACATTATTTCTAAAGACATAGTGGCGTATGTCTTCTCCACCTTTAAGGCGGGCTATAAGGGGAGCTAACTCTTCATCACTGGCCTGATGATCAGTTAAAGAAGTAAATGCAAGAGGAAAATCGCCTAAAATGTTTCCGATCATGCCAGATAGCTCTTTAGGCTCTTCCAAAACATTTTCTGGACTTTGCAATATTTCTTCTGGACTAAACATACGTGTTAAGCTGTCGGCCACTACATTGTCTGTCCCTCTAATATGTTTAGCTTTAAATTTAAATGCGGAAAGCCTGACTGCCCATCTCGCGATTCTTCATGTGGTACGAGGCTTGGCTAGCACCCAACTCAAAGCTTGGCAATCGGTTTCCAGCAAAAATTCTACATGTTCTATGTAAAGCTTGAATTTCTCGACTCCAAAGAGTACAGCGAGAGCCTCAAGCTCATACATAGAATACACGTGTTCCGGAGGGGTCAAAGTCCTAGAGGCATACGCCACAGGCCTTCTACCCTCGTCGAATTCTTGCAAGAGAACCGATGCCAAAGCTACAGGCGATGCGTCGCACTGCAAGATGAATTTCTTGGAAAAATCCGGCATTGCCAAAACTGGGGGAGACATGATCGATATTTTAAGTTTTTCAAAAGCTTCCTGGCACTCAGGTGTCCACACAAATTTTACATTTTTCTTTCTCAAATTATTCAAAGGCGCTGAAATTTCTGCCATGTTAGGAATAAAGTTTCTAAAGAAGTTAATCATACCAATGAATCTGGCTACACCTTTTACATCTTTAGGAGGGGGAAACTTCTGAATAGCCTCAGTCCGTTCCGGGTCAATGGTGACACCATCGGCCGACACCAAGTGACCAAGAAAGGAAAGACGCCGAGCAGCAATATTCACTTTTTCAGGATTAAGGGTTAGACCAGCATTCCTTAAGCGAGAAAACACCTCCCTTAGATGCTCCAGGTGCTCCTCAAAAGAATCTGAGTAGACCACTAAATCGTCCAGGTAATGGTACACATATTTGAACTTGACGTCAGAGAATATTTGGTCTAACAAGCGTGTGAGGACCTGAGCCCCAGTGGCGAGGCCAAAAGGGATTCTGGAGAATTCATAGGTGTTCCAGTCAGTTATAATGGCTGTATAGCGCTTAGATCGCTCTGTAAGAGGTATCTGGTAATAGGCTTGATTAAAGTCCAAAGATGAGAAAATTTTGGAACCGGAAAAAAAACTGAAAGCTGAATGAATATCCGGTAAAGGCACTGAATCTATCTTGATCTTGGCATTGAGATGTCGATAATCAATTACCGGTCTGAACTTCCCACCAGGTTTCGGTACTAGAAAGATCGGACTACTATAGTCGGACTTGGAAACCCTGAGGACTCCTTGTTCGACCATAGTATTAATATGTTCTTTCAAGATGGCCATTTTAGGCGGGGCCAACCTGTATGGGGCTCTACGAACGGGTTGAGTATCGAGCAGCTCAATGAAATACTCTAATACATTTGTCAAACCTAACTCCGGGGTCAAAACATCTGGGAATTCCTCTATGAGACGAGTCACTTGGTCTTTGTCACTTGGTCCCAAATGCGTCAAGTCTACTGAGACAGTACTGACACTATCAGGCAATAAATCAGATGGATTTAGAAAATTAATGAACTTGCTACTGACATTAAATTACAAAACGGAGCACCGAAAAACAAATCAAACTTGAAATTAGGAGAAAATTTGAAATGACACTTCTTACTGCCAAAATCTAAAAATAAACCTGCCTTCTGCATGAAAGGATAGCCTAAAATGACAGGCATCACTAAATTCTCACAAACAACAAAATGACACTTCCAAGTGAAATTCCCAATCTTAATTTTTAAAGACACGGAACCGACCGATGAAAGTAACTGATCATCTGCCGTCCTATAGTTAGCATTTCCCTTAACGATTCTAGGCATGTGCTTATTAGCAAGACACATCCTATTATAGGCGTCTTTTGAGAGTAAGGACACGGCTGCCCCACTATCCAGTAGTGCGGACAATTTGAATTCGCATATTTCAACCTCGAGCATAGGTAACCTACCGTCTACTATAGCCGCTACTTGATGTGGATTACTGGTACTTTGTACCTTCATTGTGTCACAATCAGGGTAGTCATAATTTGGATTATTTGTACGGCTAGGGCCCGGACCATAAATTATACTGTGAGCCGTGTTCACAGATCTATTTTTGACATGTAGAATATTTTTAATATTAGCTTTCCTGTTACTACGGTGAGAAGTTATGTACGTGGTCACATAGTCTGCGTTCTGTTTACTAAAGTCACTGTTAATAAAAGTCCTTGTCGGGTAGGAACGGTGAGTCTGGCTTCTAAGGTGCGTAGCGTGAGTCATGTTAATCAAAATATTCTGCTTACTAGGGGCGCGCGATTCCCTAGTAGGCTCGTCCTGCAAGTCCGTCTCGTCTGTCTTCCTAACCTCATTCGTCTTAAGTCTTTTGTAAACTTTACGACTGACCACTGAGTCTCCACTCTGGTACCTAGAGTGGGACAAACTTCATTCGTTAGAGCGATTCTGAGCACTTCTATTCTCTACATCTCTATTTACAGGAGTTTTACAAAATCTAACTACATGTCCTGCTTTTCCACATCTGTAACATGTAACTGGCTTTCTATTAGCAGCACTGTCATTCCTAATACTTGGCTTGGGCTGAACGGCAAGAGGGGGAACTTCCTGTTCACACCTCAACGAATCGGTGTAGCTTATGGCATTTACCCTGGCACATAAACTTTCCAATTCCTTAAAAGACACCGGCCTACTCTCAAATATTACCTTCGACCTTGTGTCAGGTGACATACCTTCAGCAATGGTATCTACAATTTATTTTTCAGACAGACGTAACCTAAATATATTAGCATTCTTCCTAATGCTTCTGGCATAAGCAGAGAGCGACTCGCCACACGCTTGTGTGCGATAGAAATGCTTATTTACCAGAGCTGCTCTAGCACGGACAGGCAAATAGATGTTAAGCAACTTATCGTGAAATTGGTTCAAACCTAGACCTGCATTTATTGCTTCTAAGGCTACATCACGAAATGCTCCAGTTAGTTTAGAAAATAAATAAGCTAACAAATCCCTGTCATCGAAATCAAAAACTAAAGCTTGTTCCTTCAAGTCGCAAATGTAAGCTATAAATTCCAACACCTTTTCTACTGTTTCATCGGAAAAGTGAGAACCATTTTCAAGAAGTGAAGCTAGCGGATGAGGGAGATTTGCAAATGACACTCGGTGCATAGGAGGAAACAAACTTGGCTTAACGTCCTGTCTCTGATAAGAAAAACCACTACTTTCTGCTCGGTTCGCCTGACTATGGTCCAAAAAGTCTGTTCGGTTTTGTCTAGTCGGGGTTTCAAAATCAACAAAGTGGTCCCTAGCAGTTTCACTAGTATACACTGACTGTACGGGATTCCTCACTTCGAGATATGGCTGTGCGCTCACCACAGCAGGTAACTCCACATCAGTTATTTTCAGTTTGCCTAACATTTCATTAAGTTTATGGTCAGCATCGATCCACTTTTGCTCATAAGGAGTCTTTCCGACTAACAGCTTTATGTCACTAACACGGTTTTTAACATGAAGAGCCCTATCTATCACCTTTTTTACACCTGCACTACTAAGGTTTTCCTGAGCCACTTGATCCTGCAGAAATTCTAAGCGGTTTTCTACTTCACTTAATAAAAGAGTAATTTGTGACTCACCCAGATAATCGAAGTTGACTGATTTGTCCAAATTTTCTCTTAACTCCTTGCGCAATTCTGGTACTACTCGGTTTTCATCCGGTTGTATCCCTCTTAAGCGTAATTCATACAACAGGTCAGACTTGAGTAGATTATCAGGTTTCACCCTAGTACGCTCCATGATAAGTGACATGAAAGGCAAAGTACACAAATTTTAGCCAAGAGAACAGACCATAAATAAAATCACAACATTAAATAAAATACACTCCTAACCTTAAATATTTCATTTCGATGTTTCCACTAAAAAAACTAATTATTTCATTATATTTTATGCAAAAGTGACTATCGTGGGCTAACCAATTTGGTTAACTAACCACGCTCGAAAGCTATCACTCGCTTTGCACCACCTCATCCAGCACAACAATGGGTAAGGATTGTGGAAGGAAGTACTGGCTCCAGAGGCTCTGAAAACGATTAATGTACTGGGGGTGGCACAAAGGCAAAACTTTCGAAGAGCCTACAAACACTTTCTAGCCTCTTCGAACTAGTGGAAACACCTAAATAAGAAAGATCAATTTTTTTAACAAAATATATTAAGAAACAACATTTATACAATTAATTCATAACACTGAAATGATATTTGAATGTTACAAGGAATTTATACATGCCACTGTCTTGGTTACTGATTTCATGCAATCATAAAATATTTAAATTTGAAGACATTTATGCTTACTGGTTGTTAATTAAAATTTTTATACAATTAAAATTCTTTCTGTACAAAATAAATTAAAACCCTATTGATTATTTACTAATTTACATACAGGAAATACATCAGAACACTTTCTTGAATACTTTACCTTGCATTAAGCAAGCAACATCAATTTCTGGTAATAAAAATTTCATTTCTTTTAGTCTATTTCAATTAGTTCAAATAATTTACATTTATTTTCAAATCAAATTTTATGTTTTTAAAATTAAAATAAATGTACACTATGACAAATTTTTCTGGACGGATAAAACTTCCATTCAATTTTACATTTAAATAAATAAATTAAAACCTTTCTTAAATATCTACAAATTTGCATTAGGGAAATACCATCTATAATTATTTCATTAACTTAATTCATTTGACAACAGAGCAGATGATATTTTCCTAAGTACAAAATATTACATGCTAAAATATAAATTTATATTACTAACCTTATTTGATGGACCGTAATCTTACCATAAAATATTCATTCTCTCGGGGCCCATCGAGAGAACGCTCTTTGCACTTCAGAAATTTAGAGGTTAATCAAATAATAACAACCCGTGAGGTGAGGGACTACTAAAATGAAAACTCCATTTTGCAATATAAGGAACCTTGCCCCAACTAAATTAAAACAAATAAAATGTTAAATCATAAAATCACAGTGCAAATAAATAAAACAGCCCTCCGTGCATTTAATCTTAAGCCATCAGAAATATAAAATGGCTGCTTCTTCTACAAACATAATAGCACGGCACGAAGGCAGAAATAATTCAAGCCTGTAGGCTCACATAAATTAAATACAGTTCATAACGAAGCTTTACCAAAACATTATATTAAAGCCACTAATAAACTGCATTGAAATAACTTAAAGGCACTGATTACAAGAGATGCATTCCACTCACCTCGACCGGGGAATTAACCTTGTTTTCAGCCATTATGGCAATGTTGTGAAACTCGGCCACACCGACCGAGAGGAGAAGCACAAAGAGGACTTTTCGCGGGCTCGCAGCTCTCTATATAGACTTGACTCCGATAGTGTTTTGTTTTTAACTGCAATGCAGATACTTGAGGGCCAATTAAAATTACTCTTATTATGAATTAAAACAAAAACGAATCTATAAGGAACACAAATAGCAATGATGTTTATATTCACAGCTACACACAGATTCACGGCTTACTGGAATGCTTTCTTGTTAGGAAGGAAGACAGCTGGCATAGATGTAGCAGTGAGAGAAGGGGAAAGGGGAAGGCATAACAGCTCTGTTGTGCGAAGGCCAGCGAACTACTCAACTGTTTGAACTGGCAGACGATTAAAGGGGGTGATCAACCTGGGAATTCAAACATTTTAAATTAAATATTCACACTTCATGCGATGCTGTGAGAGATATTCGTGGCATTATTTAGCAATAATGGCACAACAGTCGGCTTTACAAGCCGTACATGATAAATATAATAAGGATGCACTAGCCACAGACATTAGACATGCACTAAATACAAGCACAATTCATATTTGTTTAACCTGGGTCCGAGGTCACATGGGAAATGTAGGAAATGAGAAAGCAGATGAATTAGCTAAGTTAGGTGCCTCTTTAAATGTTAAAACTTCCTATAGTTTATGCCCTCTATCCTTCATTAAGAAAACATTAAGTGAACATATGCACAGCCAATGGGATCAGATTTGGCAAGAAACGAATAACGGCAGTACAACGAAAGATTTGTTTTTCCCAAGAGTGCAAGATAGAATAGCTTGTACACTTTTGATTCCGGATTATATTATGACTCAATTCTTAACTGGGCATGGGAAATTTGGTGAATACTTACATAGATTTAAAATTTCTACCTCTGCAAATTGTAAATGTAAAGAGGAAAGTCAATCTGTTAGGCACCTCTTATTTCATTGTCCATTATTTACGCACGAACGTTATCAGTTAATATTATATTTAAATTTTCTAAATTTTGACTTTACTACACCAATCTGCCGTCTCTTCTTAAATAAGCAAAGTTACAAAGTTGTTTTAAGTTTCATGAATAGTGTTTTTGCAAAATTGTAATATGTATATGCAGTTTACTGTATACTCTGTATATATGTTTAATCTATAACCCTAATATGCCATCTGGTAAAATAGGGTTCTGTATTTTTTGGGAATTCAATAATAATATTATTAATGGCTTAGTTTATGAATGATTCGCGTGCAAGTGTTAATAAATATAATGCTTTAATAATTATTATACTCTTAATTTTTAATTTTTAATTAATTATCGTGGGCGAAGCCACGGGCACCTCCTAGTTATTTTACATTACCGTACAGTTGCTGTAACCTATATTTTGCTACGTAACAAATATTATTCAAAGTAATAACAAAATTGTATTCAACCAATTTCTACAAGTGTTCTTCACAGTAATACGATACACCATCGATATAAGTTGTCTCTATATCCGCCCTGAGGAAGAGGCATCCTACTTGAAGTCGATGTGATGCCGCCGGAGGGTCTTCAATTCTTTATAGTATAATTATGATTAATTATGCATACAAAGCGCCCAACCCCTAATAACATTATTAATATCACAGCATTATAAACAACAGACTCTTAAACGGCCCGCCACAACCATTAGATAATGACACATCATCAATAATAAAATTTAATGTTTTACACTGAAAAAAATACTCGATGTATCGCTAAATCTTTTTCTCTGTCGGATTCAAATGATCGAAAATAAACAGCACTTATACAAGGCTTTGACGATTTCTTCGTCTTCAGGTTTTAAAACTTGGATATGTCTTCCCTGGACAGAAAGAATGTATAGTCTCCTGTCTCATTGACAGAAAGAATGTATAGTCTTAAATAGCCTATAAAGCTACTTTATGGATACCCTACAGCAGGGTCGGGAACGAAGGCACTGAAGGCGCGAAGTTACCCTCCCTCTCGTCCCCACTACTCTATTTCAGGAGCTAGGTAATGACAACTAAACCGGTTGACTCAGAGACCAGTCGCGTGGTAGTAATCCTGTTCAGTGTTGGCTTGTGTGCAACATGAGTGAACGAAGAGTATCTAATCGGGACTGGGAGAGCAAGTATTTTTTTCCTTCAAGATGATAAAGCACAGGGTTTGATATGTCCTACTATTATTGACTACATTACAAGCTTTACCATCAGGAGGAATTTCAATTCGGCTCATGTTGGAATCTAAGGCGAGGTTCTATTACCAACAGAATTGTTGATTTGGCAAAATTTTGGAGAAACGGTTGATAGACATTGTTCATTTTCCCTTGCCATGGACGAAACTACTGAAAATAAAGATACTGCTCAACTTACTACATTGTGAAATGTGCTTTGAATTTTTCCTGGTGCTGGTAATATATGATATTTTCCCGGGCTACTAACCAGGTGGTGAATTGGATTAATTCCGACGTTTCGAAACCAAACTGAGGCTTCATTGTCAAGGAGAATGAAATGCCGGGATTAGATGGCGTGTATTTATAGGACTGCTGTGAATGGGGACATCCGGATTGGAGAAAGGATTTGTTGAAGACCAACCAATCAGGAAACAGATGGGTGCTGTAAGAACAGGAGGGAAAAATTAGAGAAGTAGAATCAGTCCAAATAAGGGCCAACGGTCAATAGGTAGTGAAAATAAATTATTATTATATAGGTGGTGGTGGAAACGAGAAAAAATCGGAAAAAATTTGGGAAAAAGGGAAACACGGTCCAAATGAGGGCCAATGTTTTTAATTACTCTGGTGGTTCATTGGAAGGTGTGCGTGTTTATAAGACGTGTAAATATAGAATTAACTGTGATCGAGGAGCTGCTGGACATTTATTCAATGAAAGATCACGTACGCGGTGAAGATATTTTTGAGGCAGTGATGATGATAGCGTGAAAGTTTAAGCTTGAATGGGACAAGTTGGTCTGCGTAGCTACAGATGGGGCTCCAGCAATGGTGGGAACAGAAATGGGTCTAATAGGGAGACTGCGAAAATTCCTTTGTAAAAATGGATTTTCCTCTAATAGTTTTGAAGCCATTCACTTCATTATTCACAGGGAAGCACTGTATGCAAAATCAGCTACTTTGAATAACGTAATGGATATCTGTGTTAATATTGTGAATGTAATCAGAGCGCATGCTCTGCGGCATAGACAATTTCAGGAAATGTTGATACTCACAGATTCCGAATACTTAGATTTGCCATACTTCTGCCAGGTAAGATGGCTAACCCGAGGCAAAATGTTGCAAAGAATGTTTGATCTACGGAAATACATACTTTCCTAGCAACCAAAGGGATTGCAGTTCCAGAACTTAAAGATTATATTTTTGTTTGTGATTTAGCGTTCTTAAGCGATTTAACGGTTCACGTAAATGAACTTATCATTTGTTTACAAGTTAAACACAACACGATTGTACATTTAAGTTTTAACATACTGTGTGAAAACATTCAAGCAGAAATTAAATATGTGGCAGAGCCAAATAGAAGAGAATAAATTGCACCATTTCCCATCCTTAAAATCGGTTATGAAAGATGAATTGCTTGATATGAAAGAAAAATATATGGCACTATTACAGGAGTTACATTATTACATTCTACTATTACATTCTCAGATAAATTTTTAGTCGTGCAAGCGTTAGACAATGACTGCAGGGTTTTCGAAAATCCATTTACATTATGATCATTTGGTGGGCCATGGCGAACTGTAATTGGAATCAATTAACCTTCAAAGCAGCACACCATTGCGCAGTTCAGGAAAACTTGGTTTGGATTTATACACTTCACTGCCGAAAACATTTCCCAAGCTGCGCCTTTTGCAAGTAAATTATTGGCCATGTTTGGTACTACTTATCAATTTGAACAACTTTTCAGCCTATTGACCTTGAACAAGAGATTGCTGGGCAGTCACATTTCTGATGAATATCTACGATGTGTTCTATGTCTAAATTAACACAGTGCCATTAAGAATACGCCAATATGTAATAATGTACGTTTAAATAATTTCACTACACTATTCAGCTAAATTGTGACGTTAATTTTGAGAATTACGTTGTAGAAATAACTTAAATGCCACTAGTAACATAAGGGAAATAAGTAGAACTAATTAATAAATAATGTTAACTATATAGACCTGCTTTTCTAAGCTCAAGGCTTGGTTAGAATATTAGAATTGTGCTTCAACGTTGCCATTGCGTCTTTCCTCATGGTACCTAGTTGTCCCATTACCTTTCTTTGTGCCTTCCTAGCCAACTCTTCAGCAGTTGAAGAAATATTCATTTCATTACTTAAAAGATCTCTCATCCAATATCCGAGGTACCGCCACTGTGGCATGCGTCACGAGTCTGCCTACCTCTCAGGTAGAAGGAATAGGGATGGGGCGAGTGTAGGGGAAGAGCACTTCTCATTCTCAGTGCATTGCTTGCCAAGCCTGCCCTACAGCATTCTTTCAAAATGATGTATTACCATTGTTGTGATTTTACCCAGAAACAGCTATTACAATTCTGTAAGTTTTTTCTTGTTTTAATACATAGAGGAACAAATCGTAACACAAAAAGGTAAGCCTATGCTAATTTACAGGCAAAATTGTTATCACATTCACCACAAATAGAACGCCAGAATACCGGAAATGGTATTAGGCCCTATGAGAGTTTGTTAGACAAGATGTGTTACAAACTCAAATCTGCAGTACATTGTTTTAAGTGACCACCTACAGTCACTAAATGGAGTAGGGGCAGAAGCAACTAAATCAGTCACAGAATTGGAACACCTGTAGTCTAATGATTTCTATAAGCAATTTTTGTTTAAAATAAATTGATTGGCAAGCAGGCTATTCCATTTCTTTCACTGATCAAGTTCTGATAGGATATTAAAAACTGGCACTTTCAAATACACGTTATTACTTCTATTGATATTATATTAGAATTTAGAATAGAATATAAAATATATCAGTCCCCTTGGATATGTTATTATGATAAAAATGAACACAAACTTTTCCAATCATTTGTAAATAGACTATGTTCGAAACTTTGATATTCAAGCAGCTTATTCAACCATTGATGTATAATGCATATGCGTAATGCATAACCATATATAATGTTGCTTAATATATATAATGTTGTATTGCACAATTATGTGGCGTTATTTTGCTTCTTAAACTTTAAAATGCACTATTTAGAATCATAAAATTGTATGAGCTTTATTTTCAATTAAGATAACTGATTTTTCCTAACATTTGGTCCGCCGCCGTGGGTGAGTCGGTAGCGCGTCTGCCTTCCAATCCAGCGGCCCGGGTTCGATTCCTGTTCGTATAGTCAAACGGATCATTTTCATTATGGACACTTGAAAATCGCTCATTTTGGACAATGACCTGTTTAAGGTAATAAGCATTACTGGTATCTGAACAAAATTGAAATCTGGACCTTTTCATGATGGTCCATGTTTCTGATAATCATAAATAATAAAAGTAAAGTCATAAAACTCCCGGTAAAGTATGTTTAAGTAGCCCGATTTACGGTATTGCTCTTAAGTGCATCTGAGAGGAAAATGAAAACGATTTATTGACTAAATCATAAACTGGTAGGCCTATTGCGCCTTCATTATTTTAGACACAAGAACTTGTTTCATATTTATCGCCATCCCTGCAGGTGGCATGTTAGAATTGTGCATTTAAAGCTTAGATTTCCATTTTGTACACCCCTCATGAAGTTAATGAACGAGTAGGTTACTAATTGGAAATATGTATGGTGGGTATTGAATCTCTTTAATGTGGAAGAAAGCTTGTTGATGACGTGGCTCAGACCAGTAGACGCGCGAATTTCCCTGTCTATAGATAATACTAAATTGTTAACTTCATTAGTAAAACATGCAATTACCAACATAAATTTTAATTAGAATCTTAACAAGCAATTAAAAGAAGGGTGGATGTTGCTAAGAGCCCGGGGCGTGGTAATTGTATTAGTTCCAGTAGGCATGTAGCAATATTTTGATAAGTTACCATACCAGTATCATAACTTTGTCCACCGTGGCATTTACCTGGACCTTGTTTGCCGCGCCGAACTAGTGGGAATGTATTAAATATGATAACCAGCCTTCATAAGCATGGCAGAGGAGAAAAAAGACATATGTCTAACATTTCTCATGTGCAGTCAGAGAACTGGCTACTCAAGAAGTCCATGCCTCATGATATCATACTTCATGACTGTCCAATTTGAAATTATCTAATGCCCTTGTATCCCTATCAGAGTGAGAGCCCCACATGTGGAAATTAGACAAAGTATAAACATATTTTTCAGTTCAGTTCAACAGAAAATTGTCTTCTTACTATGTTATTTGTTTACCTTGTGATTAATTTCTAAAGAGTTATCCAATCTAATTCATTTTTATAGACCAAATGTTGAAAATTTTCATTTGATCTTATACCGGTACTCAAGATAAAATACCTAAATATTGAAAGGAAATATGATAATAGAACATATTTATATTGCCTAATCCTCCTTAATAAGACCATTATGGGGGTATATTTGTTTACTTTGTGATTAATTTCTTAAGAGTTTTCCGATCTAATTCATTTTTATAGACCTAATGTTGAAAATTTTCATTTGATCTTATACTCAAGATAAAATACCTAAATATTTAAAGAAAATATGATAATAGAACATATTTCTTTTGCCTAATCCCCTTTAATAAGACTATTATGGAGTATAGTTCTATTCCTACAAGTGCTGGTATAGGGTACAATGTGTATATAATTTACGTGGTAACTGTATACTATTAGAAATATTATAATAATACTGATAAAGAGAACAAAACAGTAAACCAAATAAATAGTGGAATAAACCGGAAAAGGAAACTGGTCGAGGTAGCTAAGGACGTTGTCACTGTATTAGTAAAAATTATTGCTTGCCCTATAAAGGGTTAAGAAACTCCGGAGTAACATTGTATACAATATTAAACTTACTAAATTATCTAGATTATCAACATTCGGGCAGACTTATAAGCTGTTTCTGGGGATTTAGCTTCTAATTTGAATTTTCTTTTTCAGATAAGTTAGTAACTATCCCAGAGTAAGTTTTTTCAATCTTCCTCCACAAAAGCTAGACGCTAATTCAGCAGAAACTCTCCCGGAAGAATTTAACTTATGATGAAAGAAGATTTAAATTTATATATATATTTAATGGACTATACGCGCAATCATTTCCCATTGAATATAATAAGGACTTTTCACGATTGGTCCTACAGTGTGTTCGCATACGAGTTGGCCAATCATGCGGGCTTCTGCGTCGCGGCGGCCACAGCTCTAATTCCCGATCAATCGGGTGAAACGTCGATGCAAATAAAACCGCTAACGGTGTAATGATTCAGTTTCTCACAATTGCAATGAAAATAACCACGTATCTCATCACAAGATATGTGGGAAATGTCCTCCTCTTGCAATCACACGACACTAGTATATTTTTTTGGAAATTTTCCTTCACGCGCATGATTTCAGCTTCCGAGATAGAGTTAATTTCTCTTGTGATATTGTCTTGAAAAATAAAGTGTATAAATAAAATCCCCTTAAATTAAAGTACTTAAAGACAATATCACGAGGGAATTTAACTCTATCTCGGAAACTGAAATTATGCGCGTGAAAGGAAATTTCCTAAAAAGGTGCCAGTGTTGTGTGGATGCAAGAGGTAGACGTTTCGAACATCTCTTGTAATGAGGTAAGTGGTTATTTTCGTTGTAATTTTAACTGTAATTATGAGAACCTGAATCATTACGACGTTAGCGGCTTTCTTTGCCTAGAGATTTCACCCGATCACTCGGGAGTTAAAGCTGTGGCCGCCGCAATGCCAAACCCCGCATGGCTGCCCAACTCGTACGTAAAACGCACTGTAAGTGGATCCTGTGTAACCATGTATAGTCTATACTACATGTATAGTCTACTATTTTACTTTTATATGCAGTGGTGAGAGGCCTTAAGTGTTCCAATCACTGTAACGTATAACCTATTCTTCTAACTAGAACGTTTGCTAAGGCCATCAAAAAGAGAGTTCGTAGTATGTCTGTCGAAGATCTTCCGATGCTCAAGTAATTTCATATATTACTCGGATTTATTTCAGAAATCTTATGATAATATTTAGACTTCTAACAAGGAGACACCATGCTCTGAATGTAACCGATTATATTGAGTTTTGGTTAAATGAAAGTATACTTATTATAATTTTATTAATGGAAAGTTGTTATGTATTCAATTGATAAAGGGTTTTCATATACCTGTGTTGACTTTAAGGTTTTGACAGGACTTTTATATAATTCCATCTAGCGGTTGAATTTACTCATCAACGTTCATGACTGTCAACGTTGATATTGATTGATATATGTCATATGTTAATGTTCAATGTTGTTGATCTTAATAGGATCTTGTTATCAAACTTTGGAATCTGTCAAATATAAATTCATCAATATTTATATCTTTATAAACTTTATAAACTTTAGCTGTTACGTATGGACTCTGCCCTCTCTGAACTTGAGATTTAAAGCCTTTGGGTCCCTTACTCACGTTTCCATTTAGATATTTTGGTATTATTGAATTCATATTTAACCTCAAACCTTACTATCAACCAAATAACAACAACCACAGAAACCAACCGTCGCTACAATACCAAAATATTAACAAAAGTTCAAGGAAAATAACAGTAAGTCTGATATTAAAGGAGCAAATGCGATTTCAGAGAGGTAAATCCACAATGGATAACATGATTACTTTGAAACAAGTATGAGAAGGAAGAAGAGAATATAACTGTGAAACACGTATCTTGTTTGTTGATTATTCCAAAGCATTTGACAGGGTTATTACAAAGAAACTTTGGAGCATATCAGAGAAAAGAGGCATACCCTGGCACCTCATCAAAATATTGAAAAATGTTTATAAGAAAACTAAAATCTATATAAGATAAATCACCTGGCCATGTTTTAAGGGAAAATATCGACATGGGTGTTAGATAAGGATGTTTACTATCCTCGCTATTGTTTAAGGGTATATGTACGTGAACTACCACAAAAATATAAAAAAATGCAGGTTCTAATATATTAAAATTTTACAAGAAAATGAACTCAAAAGTGGACTAAAATTACAGGATCCTATAAGAAGGCTTACTAGAACATAACTAGGTGATAAAAGTATAAAAAATTGACCAAGTTATTTTTAAATTACATGTTTTATAGGAACATGAAAAAAAAATAATTCAGATGCACTTATCACTTCCTGTAGAGATAGCATTTTCCTGGTTTCTCTGACACCTTTTATTTTTTTAATGCATATAATGAACATATTTTTCTACAAAGTAGACTACTTTTATACAGCTAAAGTTAGTATTTTTAATGCAATTAATTTTTATATATCGCATATAAAATATATTGAAATTTGATCAATATTTCATGAGTCATTTTCTTTAATTTTATACCTAAGGGCATCATTGTATCTACTTTATGCATATATGCATGTAAAATTAGTGTAAAAAATTTCAGCTTTCTATCTCTAATGGTTGTGGAGCTATCTAACAATATGTGTGAAAAATAAGAGTTACCTGGAAATTCAATTTTAAGTTCATAGTGAATAGTAGCTCAGAGCATCCAAACATATTTAAATGTCCATTTAAATGGCACCAATAATTTCTAAACCTAAATAAACTATATACCAATGGATGCAGAAAATTCAGCACAATATTTTAGTGCTATAAACAAAAAAACATAAATTTCAAAATAATTCACGTACATAGGCCTATACCCTTAATTTATATATTAACAATGTTATCTGTTAGTGGAAACAACAAATAAATATTAATAGGTGGTAGGCCCATAAAAAGGACTTTATCACGATACTCCTATATGCAGATGACCTGGTGATTATTTCTGATAATGAAGGCCCATTACAGAAAAGTATATATGTGTTACATGAATTGGGAAAACATGTTGTAATATATGAATCGCCCCGAACAAAACCAAAGTGATGGCTTTCAGAGGCAATACTCTAATATGGTCAAACATAATTATTGAAGAACAAATTATAGAACAGGTATACAGTTTTAATTATCTCGGATGCAAAATATAAAATGAAGGAGAGATAGTTGTCCAACATAAAAAGAACTATTTAATCCTGTTTGTGGCACAATAAGAACACTTAAAAACAAAACAAAGAGAGATAAATCATTAAATATTACAAAACAATGGCCTAACCCATATGTTTATATAGTAGAGAAAGATGACCTTGAAAGAAAAGAGAGGTAGGCCTAAGGAGAATACAAGAAACCGACTTGAGATTTTTGCGGTCAGTAATGAGAGTGGCAAAAAATGATGGAATAAAAATGAAACAATATGACAGGAATTAAATACAAATAAAGGAAAGAATTGTTAATTTTATATATAAATGGCTGGAACACATACAACTTATACCAGAAGGAAGATACCCAAAAAGAGCTCTAAGGTATAAACCGAGAGGATGGAGAAACAGAGGAAGGCCTAAGAAGAGGTGGATGGATTAATTTGGAGACGAATTAGGCTAATAAGTGTAATGCATGCAGTGGAAGAAGAAGATAACAGTTCATTGTTAGAAACTCTTCGCTTAGAACATTTTCTTCTGATAGAATTTTCTGCAGCATCTCCCAAACGGTTTCATAAAGCAATTCATTCCGTTTCGTGGTACCGAATGACATTTATAGGCCTACATTAGCTATTGTTAATGGCGCTGCCAACAGTTAAGCACTCGTTTTAATTCATCATAACCAAAATATATATTTTTTTCATTATAGGGCTAAATCATTTTTACAGGAGGGAGAAACAAAATTGTTTGTATGAAAATATAGTGGAAGTAGGGACTCTTTAAAACACTTCAAATTTGATGGTTGCACCAATTGGCTTGCTCATCCCAAGACTTTAGTGGGTTATGCCTACTTACTCCTTAGTACCTTCGAGTTGTATGGTGCAGATATTACCCCATGGTGGTTACTCCTACTGGCCAGTTTGGATTCGAGACCTTTCAGAAAAAAAAAACTTGTAATTATTTTAAAGTTTCTTACTCATCAAGGAATTTTTTTAGGGTAATCTCCTTTAGCCAGGATAATGTAAGTTATTTCAATGCCAGCTATCTGTAGCATAACCACAGTTTCTAAAAATATATGATTGTGACATTTAGCCTTGACACAGTCGATTGTTATCAATAAGTTTTTTCAAGTAATCTTCGTTTCATTTACGACTCATGTTCTATTAAGCACGAATGCATCACATTTATCATCTCTTATGCTATTCATGAACAGATACTCGTACCGCGAGAATATAATCATTTTAAATCGCAGGTTTGTTAGTTTTTTCTTCTTGTTTTGATGAAGATTGCCACCTCTTGAAGTACTGAATACTTCTTACCACTTTGTATACACACGAACACAATCACTAGAAATGTTGAGTTGTAGTGTACCCTTACTCTTTGACATCATGTTAGCCATACTCCTAGACTTGATATAGGCCTTACTCATGATCGTAGTATTGACCGTACTGCACGACATAATATATGCACTACTCTTAGATATAATAATAATCTTACTCCAGGATATATTTCACGCCCAGGTTTTTGTTTATGTTAATGGTAAAAGTATGAAATCAGATGTATGCGAATGCGAAAAAGGTATAATGTGTGCTTGAGTTAAAAGTTCTTATCAATCTCTTACCTTCATTGAAAATAATTTTATGAAATCGTAGTAATACATGTTTAAGTTAGTGATGATGGTGTGAATACATTTGCATAGGAATGCAAAATGTTAATTAACATGTCTGCTTGAGCTAAGGAAAATATAGGTAGTCATTTGCATCCATGGAAACAATTTTATTATAACATAGCACTGCTTGTTTAAGTTAGAGATAAACGTATCAAATCATTTGCATGAGAAGACAAAAATCTTATAATGTGTGCTTGAGCAAAAGAAAATTCTGGTAAACACTTCCACCCATAGAAATAATTTTATGAAAACGTCGCCCTGCTTGAAACATGTAAAAACAGTTTTATGACCCGACAAAAGCGTTAAGAAAATTCTGGTAAACACTTTCATCCATTGAAATAATTTTATGAAAACTTCGTACTGCTTGTTCACGTTAGCAATATACGCGTGAAAACAGTTGTATGCAAAGACAAAAATATTATAAAGTGTGTTTGCGCATAAAATTTAAACACTTCGATGGGAATAATTTTTTGACAACGTCTCATGGCTTGTTTAAGTTAGAGACAAACGCGTGAAAACAGTTTCATACGAAAAGGAAAATGTTATAATGTGTTGTAATGGATTAAATCTTTTTGGTATAGGTATAATTGGAACACTGGAAAGGTTTAGCTTACTTTATTATTAAGTTTAATTAAAATCACTCTTGTTATTATAAACCTTCCTTACATTCTTAGTACCAATAGTATATCTTTTTATCTTGGTTTCTCTTTATCTATAATCTCGTAATTTATGTAGTACCAGAAAATCTATCTTCTCTTACTATAGAAATTCGGAATAGTAATTGAACCAAGACTCAAACTGAACTCACAACTAAAAAATGAAACTCAGAATAATCAAACATAGAAACCAAAATATAGTAGTATACTGAATAACCTGACTCTAAAATGAAACACTTCAAGGAAATGATTGGAAGCAAGGATGGGTCCATCCCAAGAGGTCCATGGGATCGAACACAACTCGGAGGTGGCCCTGACATTGGGCTGGTCACTCATCCCGGGAGGCCCTCCATGTCCTTGTCTGGCAAAAAGTATGTATGTAATCCAATGATAATCCCTCTCCCGACAGGTTGCAACCCTGTAAGGTCCAGACGGCTTGGGTCGCTTAAATCCTAAAACAAAGAGGTAAAACTACGACAAAGCTAGAAGAAGAAAGTAAAGGGTCACTATTTAACTTACATTAGGACTTTCATTTATGTATATACTGGCCACACAATAATAATGGCTTATAAATGTTTTTACAAAAGTTTGCTGCTGAATTGAAATTAATATCAATGTAGAGGGTCACTATTTAACTTACATTAGGCCTATCATTTATGGCCACAAAATAAGAATGGCTTATAAATGCTTTTACAAAAGTTTACGGCTTAGTTAAAATTAATAAGAATGCAAAGGGTAACTATTTAACTTACATTAGGGCTATCATTTATGTATATTCTGGCCACACAACAAGAATGGCTTATAAATGCTTTTACAAGTGTTTACTGCTTAATTAAAATTAATATCAATGTAAAGGGTCACTATTTAACTTACAATAGTCCTATCATTTATATATCGTCTGGCCACACAATATGAATGGCTTATAAATGTTTTTACAAAAGTTTACTGCTTAATTGAAATTAATATCAATGTAACGGGTCACTATTTAACTTACATTAGGCTTATCATTTATGTATATTCTGGCCACAAAATAAGAATGGCTTACAATTCTTTTACAAAAGTTTACTGCTTCATTGAAATGAATATCAATGAAAAGGGTCACTATTTTACTTACATTTGGCCTATCATTTATGTATATTCTGGCCAAACACTATGAATGGCTTATAGGCCTATATGCATTTACAAGAGTTTACTGCTTAATTGAAATTAATATCAATGTAAAGGGTCACTATTTCACTTACATTAGGCCTATCGTGTATGTATATTCTGCCCACACAATAAGAATGGCGTATAAATGCTTTTGCAAAAGTTTACTGCTTAAGTGAAATTAATATCAATGTAAAGGGTCAGTATTTAAATTACATTAGGCCTATCATTTATGTATATTCTTGCTTAGAAATGCTTTTACAAAAGTTTACTGCTTAATTGAAACTAATAACAATGTAAAGGGTAACTATTTAAATTACATTAGGCCTATCATTTATGTATATTCTGGCCACACAATAAGAATGGCTTATAAATGCCTTTACAAGAGTTTTTTGCTTAATTGAAATTAATATCAATGTAAAGGGTCACTATTTAACTTACATTATGCCTATCATTTATGATTCGTCTGGCTACACAATATGAATGGCCTGTAAATGCTTTCACAAAAGTTTACTGCTTAATTGAAATTAATATCAATGTAGGCTAAAGGGTCACTATTTAACTTACATTAGGCCTATCATTTATGTATATTCTGGTCACACAATAAGAATGGCTTATAATTGTTTTTGCAAAGGTATAATGCTTACTTAAAATTAATATCAATGTAAAGGTTATTATTTAACTTACATTAGGCCTATCATTTATTTATATTCTGGCCACACAATAAGAATGGCTTATAAATGCGTTTGCAAAGGTATACTGCTTACTTAAAATTATTATCAATGTAAAGGTTACTATATAACTTTCATTATGCCTATCATTTATGTATATTCTGGCCACACAATAAGAATGGCTTATAAATGTTTTTAAGGCGGATTTGAAAATCCTGCCTCCGTTGGTTCTCCGTTTGCTCGCTGTAGCTTCCTATTTTTTCTTTTGGGCTACCCTCTAGAATTTATTCCGGTTGGCAGACATTACGCTCGAAAATTTAATAAGTATAGTAAGTTCGGAGCTTTTGTTGTGATACGTTCGTCTGGATTTCGCTTGCGACATCGTGAGTAGCTTGATACTTCACTGAAAATAGCCTATATACAATTTTGACTTGAGCCATTTAATGAGTTAGATAAATTAACGATATCAGTCTTTTCCATTACCCAAGTAGTATGAAACATTGAAATAGTCTTGCGTGATGTTTCTCGAGCCATCGTCTGGTAAAGCACGTTAACGGTGTTTAATAACTTCTGTCAAGTAATTTGGGATTAATTGCTTAACTCTTGTAGTAAATTTCTGAAGTTTAGGTTGGGATTAATTGGGAGTGCTGGATATGACTTATTATTCAATAGCCGCCATGTTAGCTAGACGAACTGTCACGTCGCATTTGCTTATTCACTATGAAAATTATTCTTTAGTTTTGCTGAGAAGCATGTTACTGGAATTATGAAATTTGTTGGTTTTTCTCCTTTTTCGGGTATTGTGCGTATTCTGCTCAGTTTGTTCGTTGTCAAATAAAGTACAAGCGGTGTCTTGGTTCTAGTGTTAACCACACCCATTCCTGCTGGCTGTACCTAATGGTTATTTTTTAGCTTGTGCCTTGCAGTAGGCTAGCTTCTTTCAAAAATTGCATTAAATGAATATTGTTCTTGTACGGTTAAAAGGTCAGTCATATTAGATAAATTCCAATTAGATATGTATGTATATAGTTTCTGTTGGTTAATTATCCTGGAAAATATATAATTATTATTTAAACTATTTTATAATTCTTAAATAGGTTCATTTCTGTCTAAATTCCTTGGATATTGAATTATCTTTAAAGTTTTTGTAAATTCTTAATATAGGCCTACATCTGGTTGAATTGACCCAAGTAATTCTAGAAATAAAATTTATTGCCCTCTGGTAAAAAGAAATAGTTGTGAGATTACATAATTCCCTCGTACTATATTTTTAGTTACTGTTGGTAAATATTCTGTAACTTATAGTAAAGTTCTTGGAGTTTTTGGGCTATGAGTATCATACAGTTGAGGTTAGTTATTTTGTATTGATGTAACATATTCAAGTTATATACTTTGGAAATTTATTAAAATTGTTACCGTAAGCCATATTCAAATTTTCTTGGGATTGGAGTAAAGTGCATGGCTCCCTTTCCTTCCTCCCCTCAGACGATCTATTCTGCATTTGGGTCCCACACCTTCCTTCCACGATCCATTGAGGCATTCCTGGAGATCCGGCTAAGACCCTAACCACAAAATTTGTCTAGCAGCTGGATTCTATCTAACCTGGTGTTGAGTGGTTCACATTTCATATCCTGTTGTGCCCTAATAGTCCAGTCAAAAAACCTCAAAAAATGACCCAACCTCTAAAAAAATTCGAAAGTTTTGAAACGTTGTACACTTATTTAAAGGTACCTAGGGATGAATATACCAAAAGTCCTCATGAATATGAGGCGAGCTCTAGCGGAAATAAGCGAAAACAGGGCACTTGTTTTGGTTTTTCGTTAATATCTCGAGAACCGTTGGTCTGAGGTAAAAGTTGATTATATACATAATTAAAGCTTATTAAATTTGCAACAAAAATGAATATGCATCTTTTTCTTATATTCCTAATGTTTACCGAGTTATAGGGCGCTAAAGGATAGCTTTTCTTCTAAAACCGTCGAGGAGCGCGCGATATGAAAAACCTCAAAAGATGACCCAACCTCCTAAAATATTCGAAAGTTTTGAAACTTTGTACACTTATTTAAAGGTACCTAGGGATGAATATACCAAAAGTCCTCATAAATATGAGGCGAGCTTTAACGGCAATAAGCGAAAACAGGGCACATCTTTTGGTTTTTTCGAGGAGCGCACAATGGTGCAAATTAAAGTAGGTACCAACCGTACTATTTCACCATTTTGATCGTCCAAACAGCACTCGTGAAATCCTTCACTTGTGACAAAGTAGCAATAGTCGGAAGATGTAGATCTTATTATTCTCCTCATGGTCTTAACTCCGACTGAACAGAACATATTATTTGTGAAACCAAGCCATGGCAAAGTAGGAAGGAAAGTATATTCAAGTCAGCAATTGCAAACTTTGGGAATGAAGGACAGCATACTTCTTGTGCATGCGTTCAGCGGATGCGATACGACTTCGGCTGCATATCGAAATGAGAAACTTTCCTGTTTCAAATTGTTCAAGAAGCAAGCTGTACTGCAAGGTGTTGTTGATATATTTAACAGCCCAAGTTCATCCCGTGAGGCTGTAGCTGCTGCTGGAAACAAAAATATTCCTGGCATTGTACAATGCGCCCAGGAAGCAACCCTCTCTTAACATGCACCGCTACAATGCTTTCACCAAATCTGTAACCAATGCTAAACCCAACCTTTCTGCTCTGCCGCCCACAGAAGGAGCAGCAAGACAACACACATTTCGAGTGTACCACCAAATTCAATTTTGGCTTGGGAATGAACTTCCTCCTGTGCAGTGGAGTTGGAAGTTGGAAAGCGATCAGATGATCCCTGTGACAACAGAGAATCCAGCAGCACCTGAAGCTGTCCTCAACCTCATTTGTTGCAAATGTACAGGTGGATGTGGGAACAGAATGTGGCTGTCGAAAGTCAGGAATAATGTGTACAAGCATTAGTCACAACTGCCATGGCGAATGCTTGAATGGTGTTCCTTCCACTCTCGAAAAAGACTGATGACCCTGATGATTCCGATGTCATAAACCTTGAAGAAACAGACCATTCAGTGCAAAGAACAAACACTGAACATTTGGTACATGAAGATCAAAACACTGTGCTTGCTGGACGCTTAACCAGAAGTCAGGTAAGATTGCACATTTGTATTTTTTTGTTATTCATTTACCTTGCAATAGTATACATAAATCGGTCGTCATGTTCATACGTTGTTTTACTGCTCGCTTACCTACTTTCTTTTACCTGCATGTTCTTATCTGTATAATGGTTCTCTCACATCATCATATCATGCATAGTTACTGTCTGGCAGCGAGCTGAAGGTCGAGCTAGCGTTCCCCCACTACCTTACCATGCGCTTGCATTTACTGTTTATGCCTTTCCCTCACTATGCCACCAGCTCGGCCTTCCACTCACCGCTAGACAGTACCTCTTCTTACTGCGTTTCAGGCAGCAAGTTCAGAAGCTGACCAAGATGAGCAGATTGTAAGGCCTTCTACCAAGAAGCGATCAAGAGTTGATTGATTTTTCTGTACACAATTTTCCTTGGAATATCCTCAGCTTTTTTTTTCACGTATTTCATTGTTTAATATATATCATGTCTTCCTTTTTATACAAAGCTGTGAAGTTTATCTCCTCAATCATCCTTGGTATCCAAGAAAATTGGTAAACCATTGTCAAACATTATCAGAAATGCCATATCGTACCGCGCTAGCTATCCTTTAGCGGCATATAACTCGGTAACCATTGGGACTACAAGAAAAATGTATATAATCATTTTTGTTGCAAATGTAATAAGCTCCAATTATGTATATAGCAAACTTTTACCTCCCACCAACGGTTCTCGAGGTATTAACAAAAAACAAAAAAACGTGCCCTGTTTTCGCTAATTGCCGCTAGAGCTCGCCTCATATTCATGAGGACTTTTGGTATATTCATCCCTAGGCACCTTTAAATAAGTGTGCAAAGTTTCAACACTTTCGGATTTTTTATGAGGTTAAACCTTGTTTTGACTGGACTGTAAGTCATATTATATACATATCTCTCCCCATTGAGACTTGAGGCAATCTGAAAACTAACTTTTCTACGTCTCACTTTAAAGAAATACTTCTTAAATGAAATTAATATCAATGTATAGGGTCACATTTAACTTACATTAGGCCTATCATTAATGTATATTCTGGCCACACAATAAGAATGGCTTATAAATGCTTTTACAAAAGTTTGCTTCTTAATTGAAATTAATATCAATACAAAGGGTCACCAATGAACATACATTAGGCCTATCATTTATGTATTTTCTGGCCACACAATAAGAATGCCTTATAAATACTTTTACAAAACTTTACTACTTAATTGAAATTAATATCAATGTAAAGGATTATAAATGCTTCTACAAAACTTTACCGCTTAATTGAAATTAATATCAATGTAAAGGGTCACTATTTCACTTACATTAGGCCTATCATTTATGTATATTGTGGCCACACAATAATAATGGCTTATAAATGCTTTTCCAAAAGTTTACAGCTTAATTGAAATTAATATCAATATAAAGGGTCACCATTTAAATTACATTAGGCCTATCATTTATGTATTTTCTGGCCACACAACAAGAATGGCTTACAAATGCTTTTACGAATGTTTACTGCTTAATTTAAATTAATATGAATGTAAAAGGACACTATTTAACTTACATTGGGCCTATCATTTATGTAATTTAATATTTAATATATATAATATAATACAACCCCAAAGAGCAAAGCTCATGCGAGGGGTGACATAAATACTTGGTTCAAAGGAAAAAAAATCACTACACATACTACAATTATCTTAAGGCTATAACAAATTCACTGTGACAAACACAATACAAATCACAAAAGAAACTTGAAATATACTAAGCACTTTTGAAATATGCATTTTTTTATACGACTTCACAGAAATATATTATAACTATCCTACTGACTAAAGTACACATCTAAAAAATATGATAATGCTTTTGGATTAAAATTTCTAATGGAACTGGACACACTTTCAGGTAACATGTTATACAATTTTATAGCATGAGGTAATATTCCATTTAGGTCATACGTAGTGGATTCGCTATGAGTTACAAAATGATGAGTGACTTGTCTTGTGTTATGGAAATGAACATCTACGGGTGTAATTAAGGTGGTATTGGATTTAATAAGTTTATATTTGATAGAATGTAAGTGACTGACTATTGCTGCATTTGTAGAGACAGAAAGTGACTTGATTCCAGAACTTTTGAATATATCACTAGTATGGGTTCTAAAGGGAATATTAAACATAATTTTAATCGCTCTATTTTAAATTACTTCTAGCTCATGAAATAGGCTAAGTAAGATGACTGTGGACTAAAGAAAAATATACCATTTCAGAAGTTGACTGGACATTCCTGAAAGACGTAATCTGTTTATAATACCGACTACGGGGAGAATTTTCATCTAAATTTTGTCATTTTGAGATTCCCAAGAAAGGATACTGTCAATATTTAGTCCTAATAAATAAATAAATTAAATTCTCTCTATTGTCTTATTATTTATGTTTAAGTGTATATTGGTTTGAAGTCTGTGCGATCGCTTGTGAAAGAACATGAATTTATTTTTATCTTCGTTTATTGGTAATTTATTATAATTAAACCAATTGATTAGGTCTTTCATGGCATGTTGCATTTCATATGCTAAGTCTTCTTTTGTTCGTCCTGTATAGAGAATATTTGTGTCATCGGCATAGAAAAGCATTTTACCAAACAATTTTAAATTAAACAATTCGTTTACATATATATTGAACAGGAGTGGACTCAGGATAGATCCTTGAGGTACTCCGCACTTAATATTTGCTATTTCACTATTATATTGATTTACACTAACGTATTTCTTTCGATTACTCAAATAACTTTCAAACCATGCTAACGATAATCCTCTTATCCCTGCGTAATTCCATTTCTCTAGTAATAAATCATAGTCTACAGTGTCGAAAGCTTTTCTTAGGTCCAAGAATAGCCCTGGTGCTAAGCTATTTCCGTCAACTGATTTTTGTATTTGATCAAGAATGTCAAATAGAGCAAAGGCTGTACTACTTTTTTATGTAAACCCATATTGCATGGGATGAAAGAATGTAATCCTACGTAAAAAGTTTGTAGTATTATTCTAACAACTCTTTCAAGGATTTTAGCCAAAACCGGTAAAATACTAATTGGTCTATAATTACAAGGGTCTGTGTCATTTCCTCCTTTTGAAATGGGCACTACTCTCGCAAATTTTACATTTAGAAGGTACAATTCCCGAGCTTAGAGAGAGATTTACAAATTGGACGATATAGGGAGTTATCCAAATTCTGTTGTTTTTAATAAGTTTGTTGGTAAGAAAACCATCTGTACGGTTCCCAAAGTTTTTTAGTTCACTTATTTTTTTAAAATTTCATATTCATTTGTAGGAGTAAGGAATAAACTTCCAATAGGAGTGTTGCTGTATGAGGATTTACAAGAATCGTTATTTCTGGGTATATTCTTGGCCAAGTTTAGAGCAACATTAACAAAATAAGTGTTTAGGCTTTGCGAAATTTCAACTGGGTCCTTGATAGATTTATTATCAACCATTAGTTCAACCAAGGAAGTATTTTTGGTCCTATTTGGAATATTCAGAAGTTCATTTACAATTTCCCATGAATGTATGGAAATTTTAGTACTTGAAAACATTTTCGTATAATATTCTTGTTTTAATTCCCTCTTTTTTTTTAGTAACTAAATTACGAAGTCGTTTATATTCTATTAATGTATATTCTGAACAATATAATGATTTGGTTTTCTTATACTATTGATCTTTACTATGAATTAGTTCCATGAGTTCAGAAGTTATCCCCTTACAAGAAGAATGAGATACCTTTTTAGATTTAAACCTTTGTTTGTGAACAGTACAAGCGACAACTCCACTTTTTATATAATCTAAAAGTTCATCATAATAAATTTCTGGATCATCAAAGGAACTTATGAAAGTAGTGGTTTTAAAATAATAAGATAGTTTCTTGTAATCAATATTTTCCACAACTTCTAAATTATCTGAATCTAGTTTAAATTTGGTTGTTTGTGAGACAAGATTCATAATTAGTATATTGTGATCACTAAAGTCTGACTTTATATTAGCTATTTTTACCATCGAAATTACATACTTATTCATATATATGTGATCTAATAACGATTTTTTAATTCCTTGTATTCTAGTTGGTAATTTATTATAACGCATTAAACTAAAGCTTTCTGTTAATGGCTCACATAATGTAGTGGCTTTGCTGGAAGAATATATATATATATATTAAAATCACCTGCAAGTATTACTGAATCCCTGTTTACTTTCATTAAAATTAATTATAAATCATTTAGGAAGTTTTCATACATTAATTCATGAGGATTGTATACTCCTATTATATTAAAAGTAGTGCTCCCTTTAATCATGATATGAATTATGCTGTATGAAGCATTAACACACTGAATAACCTCACTGTGGAAACTATCACGTAGCACATAAATTGAAACACCTCCCCCTCTAGAATTTCGGATAATACGGTGTTCATAATATTTAGGAAGGTCAAAAAACCTTTCATCACCAGGCCGTAACCAATTTTCGGATATTACCAAAACTTCTCGAAAATTTAATCTAGGGGTATTTGCGAGAATTTCTAAACCCTCAAACTTATTATACAAACTTCTGGCATTTATACAGCATAACGAAAAACAACAAAAGCTATCTAAATAATCATTGATCGTGTCAAAACTGTGTTCCATAACTAGAACAGGAATTGTACCTGTATGTGCTATGCATATTCAGTTACATTGCCTCCAACTTTAAAACATCATCAAGTGATTTTATAACCATTGCTTGTGACGCTTCATCTTTCCTAACAAAAATCTTGACGTCCCTGCTCCATACATATTTGAATCCCTTATTCCTAAGGTCTTTGGCTTTCCTTAAGATGCCCTTTGTCTTAGGCGTGAGGTGGTCATTGATGAAAATGGGCTTCTCAGGTGAAGGGATACCAATAGATGATGTCAGCAATTTTTTGTTCCTTTTGGCAATCCTAATTTCTCCTTTCTGCCATCTATTGATACATTTCTAAGAAGAGATTTATTGTATACTAGCTGAAAAGGCCCGGCGTTGCCCGGACTTTGTATTTTGTAATTTGAAATTAACTTATGGAGGACTTTCGATTTTGAAACTTTAGGTCCTTATACAATATGTATGTAAAACTTGAAATGAAGAAAAAGATTTATCACACTCAAACTATTCCATCAGAAAACGCTAGACATAGCTTTCTATGGCTCATAGAGGATGTCGAATGCTGCATTCCGTTGCTTCTACACATCATGCCTGGGAGGGGTTGAAATAAGAAGAAACATAAATTACATAAGATTGTATTGACTTGACGGAAAATGTTATTTCTCACTCTCATGTTACCATACAACCGTTTCGGGGCTGAAATAGAAGAGAAATGCAGTATCACTTTCATACTTTCCTCCCCTAAAACCCGGGATACAATATAGTGCGAGCATAGGACTCAAAATGTTCCATCCCATGCTTAGGGCCTATGATAAACATCCCTATTTCTCTACCAATACAAAGCCTACAGCTATGGATAACGTATCAGCGGAAAGGATTATTTACCTACTTCCGATATAGCATACTCACACACTTAAGTTGTCCCTGCAATAGACCTCTTATTCTACATCAAAATGTGAAGTAAGAAAATATTTCTTATGTCAAGGGTAAAGAAAGTTATGTGACTGCATCGCACTGTGCTTTATTTTCCTGGATTTCATTTTTCAGTAATTATTTTCGCGAATATATTACATCGATGGAATCATAATTCGTTAAAGTCCAGTATTATATAGTTGCCAAGGCCCTATGTGATCACAGTAAACAATACACTGTTGTCATGTGAACTGAACTGCATTTCATTTTTTTCAGTATCATGTACTCATAAATTATATAATTTTCAAGGGAAGGACTGATTTGTTTCAATTTTAATGTTGACCGCGTTACTTTCCGGGCTTAACAGGGTATGTGTGCAAAATTTCGTACAAATTGGTCAAGAAATGTAGAATTGTATAGGGAACATACATACATACATACATACATACATACATACATACATACATACATACATACATACATACAAACATACCCATATATCCACACACTTTCGATTTTATATATTAGATTCTGCCCACACAATAAGAATGGCTTATAAATGCTTTTACAAAAGTTTACTGCTTAATTGAAATTAATATCAATATAAAGGGTCACCATTTAACTTACATTAGGCCTATCATTTATGTATTTTCTGGCCGCACAATAAGAATGGCTTATAAATACTTTTACAAAACTTTACTGCTTAATTGAAATTAATATCAATGTGAAGGCTTATTAATGCTTTTACAAAACTTTACTGCTTAATTGAAATTAATATCAATGTAAAGGGTCACTATTTAACTTACATTAGGCCTATCATTTGTGAATATTCTGGCCACACAATAAGAATGGCTTATAAATGCTTTTACAAAAGTTTACTGCCTATCATCTATGTATTTGCTGGCAACACAATAAGAATGACTTATAAATGCTTTTACAAAACTTTACGGCTTAATTGATATTAATATCAATGTAAAGAGGCACTATTTAACTTACATTAGGCCTATCATTTATGTACTTTCTTGCCACACAATAAGAATGGCTTATAAATGCCTTTACAGAATTTTACTGCTCAATTTGAAATTAATATCAATGTCAAGAGTCAGTATTTAACTTACATTAGGTCTATCATATATTTATACAAAACCCTTTTTAGAAAATAATCTAAATGGCATATTGCAACCGTTCAAACACTCGAAATATGACCACAAGCATACGTATAATTTAAATTAAACAGTATCTATAGGATATTTTAACCTGAATTAATTTATCCAAATGCAATAAGGAATGCAGTGTAGGCCCTAATTTTTCTCTTACGAGAATAAGATAAGTAATCGAAGTATACGTCTAAAATTCACATATGCAAACTAACCTTTCATGGTCGAAGGTCAAAACAAATTTGTTCACAATGAATCATTGATAGAAAAGTATTCCAGGCCTAGTCATGTTCCTTTTTTTTCAAAGCCTGATTAACAGATAATATGAACATGGGTTATATAATTACGCCAAGTATTTAACAATATGGTACCTAAGCATGAACTGCCCAATTTCTTTTACGGCGTTTGATTAACATACATGGGTTGCGAAGTCAAGGATTTATCATGTAAGCTATTTTTAACATACTACTCTACTGGGCTGCCAGTAATCACATAGCCTCTAAACATTGAAACATTATTAACATCTATAAAATAGAGACTTTATATGTACAATTGACGAATACGGATTAAAACGTAACCTATTTGTTCTAGGGATGCTTTCAAGAGATTTTACCAAGTACATACAGAAAACTCAATTTTAGATTCACAAGTTTCATTTCCTTTTGCAAGAACATCGAGAAAATGACACGCCTTAAACAATGGCGACCAACAGAACCTATCATTCTCAACTAGATTCTATCATACAAAATTGAGTTATATTTGGTGAAGAAATGAAATCGTTAAATGGCTTTAAGAAAATACATTATAAGGGAAAATTTACAATTTTAACTCACACAAACCACGTCCATCCATAGTCGGTCGAAACCAGAGCAGTAAACACAGGCACAATTAGATCGTTCACTCGTCACTCAGAATGAGAACCACGAAAACGAGAGCAACGGCCCCCGGACCCGCGCATGCGCAAGGCAACCAACGAGCTATTCAGAAACCAAGCGGGAAACAAAATAGAACAGAATAAAGGTGACGTCACATTACAGTGTGCTTGACCAAAACAAAATGTTGGTAAACAATTACATCTATAGAAATAATTTTATGAAATAGTCGCAAGGCTAGTTTTACGTTCGAGACAAACGTGTGAAAAAATTTCATCCAAAACCAAAAAAGTTGTAACTGTGCTTGAGCAAAATAATTTTTTTATGGTAAACACATACATCTATGAGCATAATTTTATAATATTGTCGTTCTGCTCTTTTAAGATGCAGATAAACGTGTGAAAACCGTTGTACGCAAACAGAATAATATTATGTGTGCTTGAGAAAAAGAAAATTCTGGTTATCACTTGCATCTATAGAAATAATTTTATTAAAACGACGCACTGCTTGTTGAGCCGGTATGAGAAATGGTAGGGGACATTGTATGAGCAGGCTCATCCCAGCTCTTTAGGCTCATTGCCAAACAATAGATTACGTCGGAAAAGCAATACGTCATCCCATTATTGGACTCGGTTGCTGGACAGACAATTGCAGTCTAGCGAATGCGGGCTTAATCCTTCCGGTTACGTCGGAAGGGGTTGGGATGGTGATCTGGAAAGATATTCGTTTTGTTGCTCTTACGTTTTAAGGGGCCCTTGCACGATCAATATTATTGACAATACCAGTATTGTCAATACAGTCGTTAACTTCTTGAGGGCACCACCGTCAATATCGCCATACCCTACACGGTCAATATTATTGTCAATAATTGTATCAATAAATATGCTCAGTACGTTTGTTTCCACCATTCGGACAAGCGAAATTATATCTTTCCAAGTGAATTTTCGTGGCGTTTTGTGTTTTGCAAACATGGACAATCGCAAAAAAAAGGTTGTGTAGCCATAATTATGGATATCGGAAGTATTCGTCGAGTTCAGCGAAATCGATGGATGAGAGAGTGGTTGAAAAAACGTGAAGAATATTCTCATGTGAGGCTGCTGAGGGAAATCAGATTGACAGATGCGGAAGATTATTTCAGAATGAAAGAAATGACGTTCATAAAATTATTACAGATGGTGGAACCTCTCTTCACTAGGCAGTACACAAACATGAGGGAATGCATCCCTGTAATGCGAGATTAGCCTCAACCCTGAGGTACTTAGCTACAGTTGAAGTTCTCTGTCATCATGTCGCCTGCAACTATCAGCGAAGCTACGAGTATAATTGAAACGTGTAAAACTCTTGTTCATGTTCTACGAGACTACATGAAAATAAGTGTTTTAAATATATTTTCCAGATACCTTCCTTCTTACCTAAGTATATCAGTCTGTCATTGCACAGAACCTCTTCACTACCTATATGAAAGTAGGAGTAGGGAAACGCATATTGAATAATTTACAGCAAAAGATGATAGTAATTATGTATTGATTAGACAGCAAATAAAAATACAACAAGAAATAAGGCAATGAAAATTCAAAATCCTCAATCTGAGGAAGGTGTTGAAACAAGTCGCCGCTGATAATTCCTGATGTTGGTTGTTGATTAGTTGTGGTGGATTATCACTGGTTGTAGGAGAAGAGCAATTAAATGTTGAGAAGGATGAAGTGCTGCCACGACTTGTTCCCGGTTGTGTGGTACTTAGAGGGCTTGGACATTGACATACTTCATTTATTTTTACGGAGTTGCAATGGAGAGTGCCCAAGCTTGCTTCAAAAAGCATGTCATTTATTGCTTTCTTAGCAAACTGTCTCTGCCTGGCATCCCAAGTGAGCAGTTTTTCTCCACAAACTTTTGAGATAGTCGGTACGATGCTGCCAGGGTTCGTCGATTTTTCTAAATATGAGCTTTTGTAGAAGCTCATTTTGTTTAGCAATCGGACCTTGCGCTCTAGCTTTTTTTATTTTATTTCAAGATCTTCAGATATTTTCTCAAGGTCACTTGTATAATCCATAATACTCCGAACAAAGATCACTTCCGCTCCCTACAAAAGCACGGCAACAACTGAGTATTGACAATATTATTGACGTCCACCCCAAGACGCTCCATAATAATGACAATATCTCCTCCACTTTTAAATATTGACGCCCCGAGATCAGAAAATCTGGATTTCATCAATATCGCTTCAATATCGACCGTCAATACTCTTTTTTTTCACCTTACATGATCAATATTATTGTCAATATCATACTGTATTGTCAATATTATTGATCGTCTAAGGGCCGCTTTAGGCTTGTAACTGAATTTAATAGGTATTTTAAAGTTTTTATTGTGCGAATGTGTGCAGACGGGCGTATGGAAGCAGCGTAAATAATAAATTAGTCAGTCATTCTTCTGATAATGCATGTTTAAGAAATAGCCCAGATCTTTCTCTAGCCACCATATTGATAATTTTGAATTCAGTATATTTCAATTTGTAATTGTAAAAGGATATAAACTTCCCCGTCTGCATGTAATGTAATTTTATTGTGTTATACTGGTCGCAAATTCAGATTAGATAATTATTTGGAGCAACCGAGCTTTATATTTTAATTTAGTGAAATACGCTTCTCCTCACGGCTTGAGAATTTAGTAATAAAGGCTTCACAAGAGTGAGTATTGTGTGTTAGGCCTTCAGAATCTTCGGTATGTATTTAGTTGATCACCGTATGCTGATTGTGGATGGGCTGCAAATTTGGGGTGAGTGGACTTTAAGTATTATTAACCAATGTCTAGAGTATGATTTGTGAAAGGCAAAGAGCGCATGTGTTCATATAATGTATTATTATGGCCCAGCATATTATTTTATGTTAATGGAATATATTGTTATTGCAAAGTGAAAATGTAGTTTGCATTTCTTGTGATTGTTCCCTCCTTCTAAGACACAGGTATTCCTCTGGGTTTGTAGCATCTTCCACGAATGTCCAGTGACGAGAGAGAGAGAGAGGAAAAGAAGAAGAGACGATAAAAGGAGGTAATATAAAAGAAGGACGAAGAAGGGGGACAATATTGGTATCAGTTTGCGTGGTTGACGGCCACAATAGTAGATGGTATGGCTAACTGCCTCGATTTTGAAACTATAATTGTGCTCTAGATAACAAGCTATTTTACTCCGAATAAAATTTTGCCGAAATTTGAATTAATTTGTACATCCTTTGTTCTCTGCCTTTTAATCAGTATGTGTGTTGATATAAATTATTACTTTTCAGGACAAAGATTGCGAATAGGACAATTTTTTATTTTAGGTAGGCCTACAAGAGGTCTTTGTTTTTAATGATGTCTTTATGATGTCACAACGTATGATGCCCTAATATTAAAGGCCACTTTGATTGTTGCGCTTTGTATGAATTAATTTAAAAATTGTATATTGCAGAGATGCCTTATGAATTTAATTTAATTACATTTTTTACAAGGGATATTTTTGTGCATATTATGTTACCCAATTTTAATGTATGTAACTAACATCGCCTGCATCATGTGTTACATGTGTTATATGATGTGAAAATCAGTGTGAGGCATCCACAAAGTCCTGTTGCATTGAGGAGATCTGTGAATCCAGAATGGTTGTTAAAGGACGATGTTAAGTATGAGTTGCAGACTAGAGGGATACAGGTTGGTGAAAAGCAGAATGTAGCCGTCTTTGGGAAATTGTTAGCAGAAAACCGAGAAGCTGCGGGTCTTGAAAATCTAGGCGAGATTGATTGTAGTTCTATTACTGAAAATATATAAGAAAAAATTAATGATTTAGCATAAGTTGTGAATAGTGAAGAGAAAATGTTGCCATTACAGGTATATAAAGTAAATAGTATTTTAGATCAGACTTATAATCAGTGTTAAATGTGTTAACAGTGGCAACAGATATTGAAGTGCGTGGAAAGTGCGCTAAAATCGATTAGACAAAGATTATGTTGCGAAATAAAGTGATAAATATAAGTGAGACCCATATGACTGACACAGTGAACAGACCCAAAAATAAGTGTAATGTAAATCTTGCTCATTCCGAGAATAGTATGTTGATGGCATTTCCGCAGAACATTGCAGGTGAGAACATTAACAGTAATACCACTGCATCTTTCGCTTATGGATAAAGCAAACTGCAGCATCCTATGCCTCAGCTATTGCACCAAGCTGGGCTGTTTGATGATAATTCATTGCAGAAAGTAATTTCATTTTAAGTTCCTATGCTTGCTGAAAGAGCAAGTGGCTGTTTTCAGTCTAAACGAAAAGGCTTTTCTAGCAGTAGTTTCTTTTTAATTAAATGGCAGTTTAAAGGATCTTGCTTAGTAATGTACCTAGGTACTTATGACTGACGAGAGCCTTGACGTATTTCACGAAAAGATTTTGTCTAGATATCCCCTATAAAAGCTAGGAGTTCACTTCTGAATGAATATTTTTAAAGAGTCCAACAGCCCACTGAACCGTTTTTTGAACACGTCAAACCAGTGAAATTGTATGCCTCAGTTTTTAAGTTGGAATTAAGCGAATATGAGATTATTCAGATCATAATTAATGGCATGAGTCCTGCAAGTAGATTGCAGGCCCGTTTTTCATGTTAGGCCGACTACATTTGACCAGTTAAAAAGATTGCGTCGTCGCCTAATTGCTATTAGCGTTTCTGATTCAGTGCGCGCAGAGAATAGTAAAGAATCAAGTGCCAGTGTTAATCGAAGTGAGGTTAAGAGAGTAACATTTTACGAAGAACAGAGAGGAAATAATAATAATCCGAGCGAGGTTAGGGGATCTGTTGAGCCTAGAAAATATTTTGAGTGTGGTAGGCCAGGGCATGTTAGGAAAAATTCTTTCATACTGACTCCTGGGCGTGGTGGTATTCGAGGTGGTGGTCATGGTGCTGGTCATACAGGCTCTTAAAGAGGTAAATGTTGAAAACAGGTATGGTAATTTGTATTAGTTTAGGGTATTGTTAGTTTATTTTTGTTATTAATAAATAGGATGGTTAGTTGTAGTTTTGTCGATGTTCTTGCTGCATGAGTTGATTTCATTTTCATTAGTGTGGGTTGCTGTCCCGTTGGCCTGGGGTAAAAAGGTGGAGGAGATGAGCTAGGGGTGAAGTTGTCGTCTTTAGAAAAGTACTGGCTTTTGTGGCGGTAGTGAGTACATCCTCGGATGTGCTGTTGGTTAGTTCATTTAGGGGAAGTTGTCTTTCTTTTTCAGCTGGAGCGACTGGCAGCCTGTGTAATATCACTGAATTCTAGGATTTCTTATATGGTTTGAAATTTTTATTTTTTCCGGATATGACATAGTGAAAGTTTAACCAGATGGGAGTTATTTGAAGAAGAGTTAGGTGAAACTTTGAAGTTAAGTAGCTGTAGACTGGTATAAAACGGAAGTAGTGCTAATAAACAGATTATTTTGTCTGAATATTAAGAAACTGTGAGGTGAAGGAAAATTCTGAGAAATCAGAGAAGTAGGACTAATAAAATATTATTTTGTCCGAAATATGAGGCAGCATAGTATAATAGATACATCTTCGTGTATTAGTACTGGACATAGGCCAACCTCGGATTAATAGGGTAAAAGGCGCCCTCCCATTGTAGTGCGTATGTTGTTATGAAATAGTCTGGTGGGAAGACAAACTTCTTACAGAGGTTGCAGTGAAGTAGGATTAATAGCCAGTGTTTTAAAGTGTTAATGCTGCAAGAAATTATATTAGAAAGTAGTCGTTCTGACCTTCACAGAGTAAGGTTTATGATAGATGAGAGAATAAATAAGTTATAGGCTGGTTCACAGAGATTAAGTATTTGAAACAGAAATTTGAGGGATTTCAAGAGATTTAAGATCGTAGATAAAGGTAGAAATGAAGTAAACAAGAGAATTGTAAGATAGGAGATAGTGATGGAAATGAGAATATGAGAAGTTCTTGTCAGGAAATCTGATCAAGACGGATTTTATCAGAGGAGATTAAAATAAAATTATTAATAAGTGAAAGATTGAATAGCATTTGAAAGGGAAGATGATGAAGTTTGACAGATTTTAGATCCACTGCATTGTTCAAGGATTAATGGGTATGATAACATATTTTAGGAGATTAAGACTAAAAATGAATGAAATCTGTGTTATTGGGATGTAAACAGTTATGATATGTGTGTGATGTCTGTATTTTAATGCGAGAGTTTGATTTACGGGGATTTTTTTATTATTGTTGTATGTGGTATGAATTAGGAGAGTTTTTATTGATATATTTATTGTAGTAGTAGGCCTAAAGTCTGTAATTAAGAGAATATTATGAAATTTTAAAGAAAACCAAAGAAATTTGTTACAGAAGAATGAAATAATTGAAAATGTTAGGCATCTGTGATTAATTTTAATGAAAAAAGGGCGTTTAACATAATTGTTGTATGGCCCATGAATTAAGAGATTTTAATCAAACATTAACAAGGGAATTTTGTTACAGAATGAAGGAAAGAAACTGAGTCCCATTTATGGTATGTATGTTTTGTCCCTGGTGCTTGGACTTTTTCAGCCGCTCGTCTTCGTTTTTCAACTGCAAGAGGAGCGAGGAGAGGCGGAAACCCTACGATACTGCTGAGACTGCATGCGGAGATGGAGACAAACCTGAGTGCTCACAGCTATGTATGCAGGGAATTTGGCTGTGGTCGGGGGCTCACCCAGCTGAATCAAAGACTATACATCACCAACAATGTCGGAAATGGTATATGGAGATGCTGTGATCATCGGCTGAAATGTGACACTGAGTCAACATAGGTGCTCACCCAGCCAAATATGATTCACTATTCCTCTCTAAGTACCGTAGTATAGACATCATCACCGTGAGAAGTATATAGTCTCCTGGTTGTAGTGCTTCGGACTCTTAAGCACGTGAAAGGCTGCGTGTTTTAACTATGAGCCGGTGCTTCAATGACAGTTGTAGCTATATACTGTTCTGTTCGGTTCGGTGAAAGCTGTGTATGTGCTACTCGGTCAAGAACTGTTGTAGAAATGAACATTGTTCGTGAGAATTTTGGTTGAACATAGAATGTCGTAAGTCTCATCAAGGCAGTGCATTCGTGTGGTCCCCTTATTCCTTTCGGATGTAATAATGATGTAATAATTAAAAACTGGAACAGTGAAAGTGCAAACGATCTTGTCTTTTTGCAATGAGGTCTACTTAAATAAAAACAAAAGATGAATTCGAATATTGTTGGAAATAAAGGATATTATCAATTAAAAGGAAATCGTAGGGACTTGCAACATTGAATTTCGGCTATACTGTAATTAAAACTGAGGACTCAAGAAGAAAGACTAGATGGAAATGCAAAGTATTGATGTAAACTGATGAAATGGGACATTTTAAGATGTAAATATTGTATGGAGTGTTTTTATACATTGTATTATGTTATGAAGTGTGTAAAAGATAGATTAATCTATGTGGTGTGCTGTATGATAGGTAAACAAAAATGTTAAATTGAGATCAAACTTCAGTATTAAACCTCCGTTTTAATTCCAGGGGTGAGTGGGTGAGACGGTATAAGAAATGGTAGAAGAAATTTTATGAGCAAGCTCATCCCGGCTCCTTAGTCTCATTGCCAACAATAGATTACGTCGGAAAAGCAATACATCATCGCATCATTGGCCTCGCTTGGTGGACAGACAATTGCAGTCTAGCGCATGAATGGTTACGTCAGAACCGGTTCGGATGGCGAAGCCGAAAGATGTTCCTTTTGGTGCTCCGTTCGATTTAAGATTTGATCCGTCAATTCGGATCATATATTAGGTATGAGGCGCCACTACTGGCTAATTTAGCTATTAACAAAGATCATTAATAAATTTTTCTTCGGTCTGCGTTTAACAGTGGTTACCATTGGTAATTTATGAACGTGTACCGCGGACGGGGTATCTGGCAGCTCGCGTGTAGTTAAGCATAGTTGACAGTTGAGTTGCACCGCGTGAGCATGTAGTGAAGAAGTTTGTGTTTGGCGAGGGGCGTGTCAGCATTCTCCGATGTCGCGTAACTGCTGTTTGGTGAGATGATTCCATTTTCTTACTATAGCAATATGATTTAAATTTTTTGTAATTCAGACATCTCACCCTTTTGGCTCCTCTAAATTTCGTTGTTTGTAATGAATATTGGTTTAGTAAATTCTCGTCATTTTTTATGTTACGTGCTTTTGGCTATTTGAAATTTCGCTCCCTCTTTTCTTTGGGTAATTCAGTATGTTTTCAATTTCGTTGAATTCCGTCCAGCCGTTTTTCTATTCTGCAGTTCTCTTGAAGCGGAACAGTTTTACTTCTGGTAACCAACCGTTAAAATTTAAATTAATAGTTTTGACCAGCATCTTACTTCAAATTTTTTTGTTAATTTTACAAGTAGAAGATTTTCAGGATTGAAAAGGGCGTAGATTAAGATACAGATCGTAAGCCTTCTTATGCACAAATCACGTGTTCTGAAAAAGTCGTAATCCAGGGATTGTAAAGCATAGATTATCATATCTGATAATTGGTATTTTATTACTTGCGATTTGGATGACTATAAATTGGTACAGAAAGATAGCATAAATGCAGGGAGATTAGTATCTATTGTTCAGTATAATGGACTGATTGTAACTACATCCTGTAATTGGTGGTTTAGTGATCAGAAAGAATAAATACAGAGTGATTAGTATGTTTCGTCAGAATATTACAATAGTATCCTGATTGAAATTTTAGCTTTCAGAAAAAAGAAATACAGAGTGATTAACAAGTATTGTCAAAAATTATGATGAACAGATTATAATTATTTCCTGTGATTAGGGCTTTAAGTAATCAAATAGAGTGAATCGGTTTTAAATAACTAGATAGTGAAACAATTTTGTGCGCTGATTATATATAGTGTGATCTGCTGTCACATGAAGATGACCTTGCTGGAATAAATCCAAAATTAGGTTTCTTGATAGACTTATGTAATCAGAGTGTATGTACTGAATATTATTTTATGGTAATATCTGCGCACCTGTTTAGATCGCGTGAATGCTAATTTGTGCATATTTGAATTTTTAATTAATTTATTGAGAGTTGTTATATTATTGGTCTTTATTGGATGCTGAAATTTATGCAGTTATGAGCTATTAAACTTTAAATTAGGAATTTCAAATAATAAATTTGTTACCAAAACTTCACTTGTATTTTATGGTAGAAATTGTGCCCTATTTTTCCTTCAATTCACACTTCAAGGTTTTCATGATTATCTCAGGGATTAGCGGGTACCAGCGTAAACTTGTAGCAGAGTGTTTACTAAATTTATTTAAGAATGTTCAAAATCAGATCTACTTCACAAGTCGTACGGTACCTTCCAGCGTACGCAATAACGTCCTTCATTAAGTAGCGGCTCAACAAAAAGTCGTAGCAGAGCGTATTTAGATTTTGAGTACCATTTTTCTATATTTTGCGCTCTGTTCCAGTTGACTCGAATCTTGAAGTTTTGTATGCTTTTTTCAAAATTTACTTGTACAAATTTATGCATTATTATCTTTCCATTTTTTCGATCTGCTTCCTAAGTGTAGGGTGGATCAGCTTTTTTGTACTGGCATTGATGGTAGTTCTGCTTTTCAACTTACTATAATTAAACTTACCTCCATTTTTCACTTAACTAGGCGTTGTTTTTAGATTATTACCTTCATTTATTTTTCATAATTATCTTTACCTAGCATTTAATTCCGCAAAATCTTTGTTTTCCATAATTCTAACCTAACGTTGATCAATTTTTGCATTTAGCTTATTCTAATCTAACTTTAAAATATTTTCTGGCCGGTTTTCTTTGCTATCAGTTTCCATCATGAGTAAGAGAATTCATGTACGTAAAGAATTTCTTTTGGAAGTTGATATTATTTATGAATTACTTATTCCCGGAATCAAAGTGAATTCAGATGATTCAGTTTCAAACTTGCCTAAGATGTTAAAAGATAACTTATCGACTCCCGTAGATCCCTTAAATTTAAAAGATGTCAACGTTGATAGGGAAATACAGGGTTTAGCTTCTAATGTCGAAGAAATTTCTGATCAGTCTCGTGGACTTGCGGAGGATGGACAAATTTCCCAAAAGCAGGCAAGACGTCTTATAGCTTAATTATACCATATTTCAAATAGATTTTCCGATTTACTACAAATAGGTCTTTCTCTTGATTACAGTCAGATATTAAATTCACTCAGTATGGAAATTGGATTAGAAAAGGATAAAATTAAATCTTAATGAACTGAAAATCTTAATAGAAATTTTGAAGCTAATCATTCGGCAGTCATTACGGCTACGGATATAGGATCTCCTAACCTGTTTCTTAACAATGATCTGTTAGCAACTGATGAAATTCAGGATTCACCACCGCCGGTTGTTACCAAATTACAGTTTGACCTTAGTATGGATATTTGTGAACTTCCGCACCCTTTAGGTAAACTCTTGGATAAGTTCAGTTCAGTTCAGCGATAGAGCATTGCAGGAAATAGTTCGGTTTTTGCTTTTTTCTGTGAGCTTAACACCTGGTTGAAATGTTTGGATTTCCCAGAAGCAGATTATGGCTTTGTGCTTTGCACGATTGGATGGCGGTTTAAAGCAATTAGCCGGTAGAGCAGTTAAACTAGATCAAGATTTGAATTATTTTCATGAATCTATTCTTGAGTATTATCTTCCATCCAGAGCTCGCGTGGGATTTATGAATGAATTATATTACAGAGTTCTAAAAGAAAGGGAAGCCTTTTCAGATTATGTAAAAGATATTAGGTCTTATGCCCAAGTTTTTCGTGTCGATTATTCTGAAGCTCAGATAGTCGAGAATATTTTGGTAGGAATGTCACCGAAAGCTAGGAACATGTGTATGTTCGAGAGTAAGCCTTCCTCCTTTCAACAATTAGACTTGTTATGTGCTAGGTTACATATGATTGATTTTTCTGACTCTTTAAGATCTGAGAAGGTAGGCCGTGCTCCCGCTATTTCTACATCGGATGCTTGGAGTAATCGTCAAGAAGTAAAAACTTCTGCCAATCACATAGACCGTAGGACCTGTTATGTTTGTAAGCAACAAGGCCACGTTCGTAGATTTTGTACCAATAGGCCAGCTGGGGGCTGTAGGCAGAAAACTTATGATTTTAGTCGGACATCTCATTGTGGGCCTGAGATTACTTGTTTTTCTGTGAATAATGCTGGACAGTCTGCGCGGGTTCAGGGATTTACTGGGCGATGTTTACCTTATATTAGTTGGGAATGTGGGAACTTGGATGTGGTTGGTCTCTTAGATAGTGGATCCACAATAAATATTATGTCGGAATTTATCTACAATAACTTGAGTAATAAACATAAGAAATCGTATTTAAACAATGAAAAAATTGCTTGATTGGTAGCTAATTTATCACCGATGAAATTTATAGGGTGGACTATTTTGAAAATCAAAATTGATAGGTTTTCCCGGAAGGTTATATTCTTGATTGCTCCGCACTTGTCTGTCTCTTTGATTTTGGGAGTCCATTTTGGGGAAGATTCCGGAGCTGTTTTGGATTTCGCTAAGGAACAAGTTTATTTCAAGTTTTCCCCGGATGTTAAAATTCCGTTTTACAAAGGGCCTTTCGCAGAGAAGCCTGTCTCTTGTAAAAAGGGGGACGTTTTGTTAACTGCCGATTCTGGGACCCATTCTCGTTGGGATACTAGGTCATGGGGTTTGTCGTTGAATCATTTATCACCTGAACAAAAAGAAATCTTAAGTGGGATTTTGGAGCTCTTTCCCGAAGTCCTGACTACTAAGTTGGGGCTTACTCATTTATTGAATATGAGATCGAGTTATTAGACACTACTCCAGTGCGTAGACCACCGTATAGACTTTCTCCACCCAAAATCAGAGTTGTGAAAGAGTTAATTCAGGGAATGTTGAACGACGGTGTAATTACCACATCAAATTTCAATTATAGTAGTCCCATGTTTCTTGTGGAAAAAGGGGAAGGGAAGTATAGACCGGTAGTTGACTATAGATATTTAAATTCTAAAATAAAGATAGATTCTGTACCGTTACCGGATATTCATTTTCTTTCTGTTGGTTTGGTAAAGCTAAGTACTTTACCTCGTTTAATTTGAACCAGGCCTACTACCAGAAACCCTTGTCACCTAAATCTCGTAAATTAACTGCTTTTAACACTGACTGGAACTTATATGAATTCACCAGAGTTCCCTTCGGGTTAGCCACCGGCGCCCAGGTCCTACAAAGACTATTAGACAAAATTTTTGGGGATGTGAAATTTGACTTCGTATTCCACTATTTGGATGAATTGGTAATCTATTCCAATGGATTCAAAGAACACATGGGTCACATAGTGTTAGTGCTGAAACGTTTGAGAGAAACCGGATTAACTGTAAATCCCGTCAAGGTCACACTAGCTACTTCCCGGCTATCTTTCTTGGGGCATGTTGTATCATCGGATGGGGTTACCATTGATCCCGATAGAACTAAGTTTATCAGGGAGTATCTTCCACCTAAGGACGTTAAGGGAGTTGCTAGATTTCTTGGGATGATTAATTGTTTTCATCGATTCATCCCAAACCTGGCGCATCTTGCTTATTCTTTAAATATTCTCCGGAAGAAGGGCACTAAGTTTCAGTGGGGTGAGGAATAACAAAAGGCTATTGACACTTTAAAACAGATGGTCATGAATCCTCCCATACTTAGAATTCCGGATTTCTCTAAGTGGTTCATACTACAGACCGATGCTTCCTCTGTGGCTCTGGGGGCAGTTCTCCTTCAAAATTTTGAAGAAGGGAGGAAACCGGTAGCTTATGCATCTAGAACCCTCACAAGTCAGGAAAGAGCCTACTCTGCCTATGAACTGGAAGCTTTAGCTGTCCTTTTTGCTGTAGAAAAATTTAAAATGTACCTGGAACATACAGAATTTGATCTAGAAACGGATTGTCAAGCGCTGAGCTGGGCCTTGGCAAAACCCAGAACTACGGGACGTCTTGCTCGTTGGGCTGTACGCCTCTCTGCCTTTAAGTACTCGGCAAGCCATATCAGAGCTTCTGAGAACGGTGTGGCTGATGCGTTATCCCGCATGTTTTCTGTTTCCAGCGAAAGCAAGGAACACGAAAGCGATTTCGATCGGTTGGAAAAGGTCCCTTGACAGCGCAGTCAACCTGTCTTTGGGGAACGAGAATTTAGTGAGTGGAATTCTCTCTGATTTTCCGCTGGCTTTCAAATCTATAGCCTTGCATCAGGAGTCTGATCCTGAACTAAGCCCTATCATTAAGGATTTGCAAGATGGCCGTCCTAAACATGGATATATTTTAAGGAAAGGGGTTTTGTATAGTGCTGACCGCAGACTTCAGGTTGGGAGGATTATTTTGCCGTCGGTATTGATTGACATGGTGTTCAAATTCTTTCACGAATCCCCGGTGGGAGGCCATTTGGGACTTTTCAAGACCAGAACTAAGATCCGAGAGAATTTCCTGTGGAAGGGGATGGAATCAGATATTCGAGCACGTATTGGAGCGTGTGACCGGTGTGCTTCGGCTAAGCCTACTCTGGCGAGCAAGTTGGGATTCTTAAGTTCCCAAGTCCCGAAGGCTCCGTTGGACCGGCTGTACATTGATTACGTAGGCAAATTCCACAGATCACGTAATGGGAATCAGTATATTCTGGTGGTAGTGGACGCCTTCACCAAATTTGTTTGGCTTTTCCCGGTTCGTGACGCTAATACCGGTAATACCGTTGAATATCTGAAGAGGATTTTCTCAGTGTTTGGGTTTCCGAAGAATTTGGTCTCGGATAATGATAGTTATTTTGTGTCGGCCTCCTTTCCGCAAGTTTTGTTTTGACTTGGGGATTTGTCACTGCACCACTTCTCCGTACTATCCCCAGCCATCGTTAGCGGAAGGAGTGAACCGTAATTTGAAGAGTGCCTTCATAGCCTATCATGCCCAGGATCAGACGTCTTGGGATGAGATTTTATTCTGGCTCCAATACGCCTTTATCTCGGCTTGTCACGAGGCTCGTGGGTTTGCTCCGATTTCTCTTGTCCTCGGGTTTACTCCCAATAACCCGTTGGCCAACTTATGGTCCATTAACGAATTGCTGCCGGAACCAGGTAGAGCGGAACTGGTCAAACAGATATGAAAAAGAGCCGCTAATAATCTTCAGATTTCTCATGATAGGTCTGTTCAAAGATACAATAAGCGGAGAAAGCCTGTTCCTTTCAAGGAAGGTGATGCGGTGTGGGTAAAAAATTTCCCTAAGAGCAATGCGGCCAATAAGATGGCGGCCAAGTTGTCGGAACGTTTTGTAGGGCCTTATCGCATTTTGACCTTTCTCACTCCTGTAACAGTTTTGTTACAGAAATGTCACGATGGAACGCGGCGCAGATGCCATGTTTCACACCTGAAGCCGGGTTTGGTTCAACCTTAGATGTATACTAATGTCATATTTTGGTGTTTGGGGTTAAAATTTAGCTATTTTGTCAAAACATTCTTTGGTTATTGTCTGGTGTTAAATGGGGGATACTCTAATGCTTAAGCTTATGTTAATTTTGTAGTTTATATTAACTTTTGCGGGGTTGTTTTGGCTCCCTCTTACTTTTTGCTGGGAGGAAAGTTGGATCCACGAACCCGTTTTGACGGCTTTGTGCTAATTCCGGTAAAGAGGTTTCGTTTTCAGATATCTCGCCTCGGGCGGCTCACTGGTAATTCCAGAAGCCACTGAGCTGGACGTCGCGATTTTGTTTAGTTGTCAGGTTGCAATTCAATGAATTTCCTAGACGTCAAATGTTTAGTTTCCTTATTTTGGGACCCTTTTTATAAATTCCCCGCATTGTTATTATAGATATTATGTAAGATGCTGGCTCTTCTTCGATCTAGGTGAATCTGAAAAGGAAAGGAAGTGTTGCATTGATTATTTATTCAGGAGAAACTGGATGTTTATTTCGGGATTTGTTTTTTATATAAATGAACATCAACTCTCAACTTTTATCAATCTAATTTATTTTAAAAGATAAGCTTGGTCAGTAAAATTTTGCTTGGACGCAGACTGTGCTGTTTGATTTGTGTTACAGTTTGTGGTGTTCTCCCAGAGAGACATGGATTTTGTTGGAGTGTCTCGACCCAAATGCAGTGGACCTCGTATTTGGCGGGGGGGCTATTCCTCTCTTTTCGGCCCGCTACCTGTCTGAGTCCCGTCTTGTGCCATGTCCGTCATCTTGGTTCCTGCTCTGGAGACGTCCGGAATACTGGTTCCTGTAAAGCAAAAGAGGAAGCTTCCATTAGCGACGACGCCTTACTGCGGAAGAAGATGGGTTGCAGAAATATGGTGCTGCATCCGGGAAAGCTAAGATAACTATTAGAATTGGGAATGAGCAGTTTCTACAAGGAGGGAGCTTATGGAAGGAATATGGAAGAGTGCTGGTCTCAATCATGCTGTGTGAATTCTGGACACATGCTGAAGGATAGCAAAACCACTAACCGGAAGCCAGTTTCATTCTACTCGATAGAGCCTACATTTCCAAGCCATGCATTCCGCCCGTATCTGGAAGTGAGAGCTTATTTCGAGGAGTGCACTATGAATACAAATGGCGGATCCGAACAGTAGCAAACTGACATTAATTTTTACCGTTCATAGAGGTGCTGGTAATCTGCTCACGATGCTGACGTCAGAACTGCTTGCGAGCTTCTCACATCTAAGACCGTTTCCCTTTCCCTAAAATCCTGTCTGTTCTTCTATCTTATCTCCGAATTCTCCTTTCGTGCCTTCCTGGGCGAGACTTGCCATCCTTCGACCCATTTTTGGTAATCTACTTGAGTCATGTATCGGCTCTTGTGGCAGATAGTTCTTCCACGGATGACTATAACTTGGCTGGCCAACATGTATCTGGCAGAATGCATTTCTACTATCATATCTCATTCTGGATTTTGCTACTCTTCGCTCCTTCTGTTCAACTGTAGAAATTTTCTGGCCTCTCCCGATCGAACTGTTGTTTGGAGGAGACATCCTTGTTCGCTACTCCCAAGGATCTTCGTCGGGCACTCCTGTGGTACTGGGTCTGAGAGGAATGCTGTTCTGTTCCTGTTCTCGAAAGCTGGGTGCGTTTGGGCTATGATATTGGTGCTTCCCCTCTTCAGTTGGTGCTGGCATTTATCTCCAACCCCGGGAGGAAGTTAAATGGGATGGTTTGTGTGATGGAACACTGAGGAGTACTAGAATCTCTGAATTTTCGGCGGCACGGGCCAAGACGTGGAACGCTCGACGGTGGTTGAACAGGAAAGAGTGTGTTTAGTGTTTTGTATATTTAAAATGTTATGTGTAGTGCTATTAAATGTTTGAGGGGCATTATTTTAAAGGTCCAGGTACAAGAGGTAAATTATAAATAAAGTCTTCGACTTTATTTGGTGAGTGGGGGAAGTATGATCCGTGAATTCGGATCATGTATTAGGTACGAGGCGCCACTACTGGCTAATTTAGCTATTAACAAAAATCATTAATAAATTTTTCTTCCGTCTGCGTTTAACAGTGGTTACCATTGGTAATTTATGAACGTGTTCCGCGGACGGGGTATCTGGCAGCTCGCGTGTAGTTAAGCACAGTTGAGAGTTGAGTTGCACCGCGTGAGCATGTAGTGAAGAAGTTTTTGTTTGGCGAGGGGCGTGTCAATATTCTCCGATGTCGCGTGACTGCTGTTTGGTGAGATGATTCCATTTTCTTACTATAGCAATATGATTTATAGCAATATGAATTCAAATTTTTTGTAAATCAGACATCTCACCCATTTGGCTCATCTAAATTTCGTTGTTTGTAATGAATATTGGTTTGGTAAATTCTCGTCATTTTTTATGTTACGTGCTTTTTGCTATTTGAAATTTCGCCCCCCTCTTTTCTTTGCGTAATTCAGTATGTTTTCAATTTCGTTGAATTCCGTCCAGTTTTTCTATTCTCCAGTTCTCTTGAAGCGGAACCGTTTTACTTCTGGTAACCAACCGTTAAAATTTAAATTATTAGTTTTGACCAGCATCTTACTTCAAATTTAATTTATTAATTTTACAAGTAGAAGATTTCCAGGATTGAAAAGGGCGTAGATTAAGATAGAGATCGTAAGCCTTCTTATGCACATATCACGTGTTTAGAAAAAGTTGAAATCCAGGGATTGTAAAGCATAGATTATCATATCTGATAATTGGTATTTTAATACTTGCGATTTGGATGACTATAAATTGGTACAGAAAGATAGCATAAATGCAGGGAGATTAGTATCTATTCTTCAGTATAATGGACTGATTGTAATTACATCCTGTAATTGGTGGTTTAGTGATCAGAAAGAATAAATACAGAGAGATTAGTATCTTTCGTCAGAACATTACAATAGTATCCTAATTGAAATTTTAGCTTTCAGAAAAAAGAAATACAGAGTGATTAACAAGTATTGTCAAAAATTATTATGAACAGATTATAATTATTTCCTGTGATTAGGGCTTTAAGTAATCAAATATAGTGAATCAGTTTTAAATAACTAGATAGTGAAACAATTTTGTGCGCTGATTATATATAGTGTGATCTGCTGTCACATGAAGATGACCTTGCTGGAATAAATCCAAAATTAGGTTTCTTGATAGACTTATGTAATCAGAGTGTATGTACTGAATATTATTTTATGGTAATATCTGCGCACCTGTTTAGATCGCGTGAATGCTAATTTGTGCATATTTGAATTTTTAATTAATTTATTGAGAGTTGTTATATTATTGGTCTTTATTGGATGCTGAAATTTATGCAGTTATGAGCTATTAAACTTTAAATTAGGAATTTCAAATAATAAATATATTACCAAAACTTCACTTGTATTTTATGATAGAAATTGTGGCCTATTTTTCCTTCAAATCACACTTCAAGGTTTTCATGATTATCTCAGGGATTCGGTGGTACCAGCGTAAACTTGTAGCAGAGTGTTTACTAAATTTATTTAAGAATGTTCAAAATCAGATCTACTTCACAAGTCGTACGTTACCTTCCAGCGTACGCAATAACGTCCTTCATTAAGTAGCGGCGCAACAGATTTTAACTGAATTTAATAAGAATTTTTAAAGTTGTTATTGTGCGAATGCGTGGGGATGGGAATATAGAAGCAGCGTAAGTGATTTGTCTGGGCAGACGGTAAGTCATTCTTCCGATAATGCATGTTTAAGAAATAGCCTAGGGTATTCTCTAGCCACCACATTGATAATTTTGAATTAGTATATTTTAATTTGTAATTTTAAAATGATATAAACTTCCCATTCTGCATGTAATGTAATTTTATTATGTTACATGATCGCAAATTCAGATTAGATAATTATTTGGAGCAACCGAGCTTTATATTTTAATTTAGTGAAATACGGCTTGGTAATTTAGTAGTGAAGGCATCCCAAGAGTGAGTATTGTGTGATAAGCCTTCAGAATCTCTGGTATGTATTTAGGTGTATTTAGGTGTGCTGATTGTTGGTGGATGGAATGTAGATTTGGGGTGAGTGAGTTTGAAATACTATTAACGAATGTCTAGAGTATGATTTGTAAAAGGAAAGAGCGCGTGTGATTATTTAATGTATTATTTTGGCCCAGCATATTATACTGTGTTAATGTAATGTATTGTTATCTCAAACAGAAAACGTAGCAGAGATTTTATTGTAGTTTGCATTTCTTGTGATTGTTCCCTCCTTCCTCTAGTTTAGTAGCATCTTCCACGAGTGTCCAGTGATGAGATAGGGAGTAAGAGAAGGAAAGACGATAAAAGGAGGTAAAATAAGATAAGGAGGAATAAGGGGTACATTGTTTACATTAGAAATAAATGTGTGAAAACAGATTTTGCAAAGACAAAAATGTTTTAATGTTTGCTTGCGTAAAATACTTTTTTTAAACAATTACATTGGTGGGAATAATTCTATGATAAGGTCGCACGACTTGTTTAAGTTAGAGAAAAGCGTGAAAACAGTGGCATAAGAAGACAAAAATGCTATAATGTGTGCTTCAGCAAAAGAAAATTCTTGTTAACACTTGTATCCTTAAGGAAAATTTTATGAAGACGTCACACTGCTTGTTCAAGTTAGAGCTTAACGTGTGAATATAGTTGTTTGGAAGTACAAAAATGCTTTAATGTGTGCTTGAAGAAACGAAAATCACTTGCATTCATGGAAATAATTTTATGAAAACGTGGCAGTGCTTCTTCAAGTTATAGACAAGCGTGTAAAAACAGTTGTATGCAAAGACAAAAATGTTCTATTGTGTGCTTGCACAAAACGTTTTTTTACGACGAGTGATGTCATTAAGTGTTGCACGCAATGTTTAAGTTAGAGATAAACGTGTTAAAACATTTTCATGCGAAGAGTAAAATATTATAATATGTTCTTGAGCAAAAGAAAATCACTTGCATTCTGCACCACCTCCTTCGGTCTTGAAGATCTTAATGATGCTCGGTCCATGTACGCCAGAGCCTGAAAGTGTATGAGAACTAGGCGATGCAAATTTGAAACGAGGACACCGGGAAGTTAATGCAAGGGTACTCGCGTAAAAATGTGTTTTATTTAAAGATCACTGTGGAAGTTATTTTCATAAATGATTGTTAAAAGAACAAAATACATAGAACTTAACCTGAGCTTATAAATGATTAAAAAAGCAGGATTGCTTCGAACTAAACTTCACAAATTTTCTCTTTCTTTTAAATTAATGTATTTTGTACTTTAAAATTAGTTTTCGCTATTCATTGTCCTACACTGAAAGATTTATAGTAATTCAGATGACCTATTCCACTTTACAAGAACAATGCTTTTATAACATTTATACAGCTTAACATTATTCAAAATCTCGACTTAGTTTTTATTTTGGTTCCCAATTACAGTTCATTTGAGGCTAACAGTTCATCTATGAAGGAGCTAGAATCATATATGGTAAATAAAACAAATAAATCCAGAAGATTTATACTTCTCAGTTGATTCAGTTTTAAAGCTTTGGTGTACGCCTACATGCCAAAATACATTTTATATAACCAACACATACCTTAAACTTGCCAAAGATTAGTTAATGTTTTATTTAAAATACAGAAATGTTCTTCAAAACATGACATGTTTCCTCTTAAAGTAGGTGTAGTTAAACAATTCATTCATTATGTTTTTAAAGTTTTTAAAGCTGCTGTTTGAAATTATAAAGTAACTGGTCTCCAGAACAATTCATAACTTTTTTCAAACAATTTATTGCTTTTAAGGGAGACGTCAGTTAAATGAAACATTCTAAACATAAATTATTTACACAGTATTTTCAGTAAAATAAAATTTCTGTTTAGTTCACGTTTGCCTATAACTTGAAAGCGCAGAACGAGAATTTCATCAAATTATTTTAATGATGTTGAGGAAAATTATCTTTTGCTGTAGCACACATTATACTTTTTTGTCTTTTCATTCAACTTTTTTCCCACCTTTCTCTATAACTTAAAGAAGCAGTCCCACGTTTTCATAAAATTACTTCCACGTTTTCATAAAATTACTTCCACGAATTGTGACGGTATTTAAATTGTTATGTAAGCTTATATTAATGTTAGGCCTACCGTCACGAGTAATTAGTATAGAGTTTTAGGCTAATCTCAGTATGGGTTATTGTCGACAACAATCTGTTAGTCCACGAAAGAGCCATGACGTAACAAAGATATCAGAGATTAGACCACCCAAGCAGTGAATTTATTCTGTATCAGAATTTAATTCCCGGGCTCAGCTCGTTGTCATGTCAACCGAGCGTGTGGAGGGTGGAGCAATTCGCTGCCAGCGTACTCTGCATGCGGCTGCCTGTAGCCCGAGCCGCCGGTGAGCTCTGCCAGGGAAAGTGTGTGTAGCCAAACGCTCGTTTATTCTGTGGATTCATTCGCTAAAATACCTCGATCACAGCTTTCTTTTGTCTCAAAATGTAATGAAACATGTCATTGGAGCTATCCATGGAGTATCTGGGACCCAAAGGGTTGCTGGAGTATACAAACAGTTGCAAAGCGCTATATCGTTCATGTTTGATGGACGTTTATCATAATGGCTGCTAGCGAAAATACCGTTTTGTTCGTTACAAAGCATTCTGCCTCAATGTGGCTCTGTTGCTCTCGTGCTTTTCACAGGAAGGTACGTTGATCCATTTTCATCAAGCTTTATCTCATACATCAGATTATAATATATTATTTGTGGGCCTGTTTATCCTTTAATATTTATTGCTTGACCAGCCTAGGTCATTTTCTTTACATCAATGAATCTTATTTTTTTAATAACTTGTCTGGGCCCTTGATTTTTCTGTGATTCTAATTTTAATTTATTATTGGTGCAAGGTTTAAGAAAATACGTTTCTCTGTCGGTGGTCTGTTCCTTGAGCCCCAATTTGCCACCTAGATTAATTCTTTGACCAGACAACATGGCGGTTGGGATGTTTTATTTACTTAATGATGGGTTATTTTAAATAAACTGGGGTTAATTCTGTTTCCATTTTAATTATTTCTGGAGTGATATCATTGTCAATTTAATTCATCTGCCGGTTTCCCTTGTTTTATTTTGTGTAATAATTTATTTGTGTTTTGCCATGTTGTTTTAAATTTTTCTTCCGGCGGTCATTAGTTTCCCTTGGTTTCTTTGACCTTTGTGCAGGCTCCTTTCCCCTTGTATGGTCTGTACCTTGTTGCGAAGCAGACATTTTCGTGTTTAGGTTCTAGATTTGAAGATGCTGTATTACTCTGTACTAGCAACAATCCTACCTTGGTTTATACCGGGATTAAAGGTAGTAAAAATAAGCCCATGTTTGGTGAGTGTGTTTGCCGGTTTTTAAAGGGATGTGAGTGCACTTACAAAGGTATTTACAGAAATTTTATTTTATTGAAAATTCTGTATAAATAATTTCTGTTTAGAATGTTTTATTTAAACTGGCGTCTCCCTTAAAAGTCATAAATTGTTTGAAAAAAGTTATGAATTGTTCTGGAGACCATTTACTTTATAATTTCAAACAGGAGCTTTAAAAATTTTAAAAACATAATGAGTGAATTGTTTAACTACACCTACGTTAAGAGGAAACATGTCATGTTTTGAAGAACATTCTGTATTTTAAATAAGACATTAACTAATCTTTGGCAAGTTTAAGGTAAGTGTTGGTTATATAAAATGTATTTTGGCATGTAGGCGTACACCAAAGCTTTAAAACTGTATTGTAATATTGTAAGGTTCAATTGTATTAATCCTGGTCGAATGGAAGAGAAGGCCTAATGGCCTTAATTCGAACAGGAGTGTCGTATAATTATAGGTGATTCCCGTCCGGTTGGACGAGTTGCTCCAATAATACACGCCAATGTGTATGCTGGTAGCTGATGATGTTAATTCTACAGATGTAGAGTTGAACCTGCAATCTGTAGGAAGGCTTGCACACACGTAAATCGTAGGTTTATTTCCTCAGAAATAATACAAGTACTGTTGAAGTGTAGAAAAGTGATTTATTGTATAGCACAAGTTACAAGTTGATGCCGTTGTTGACCACGATGAAAATCCACTAAATTTACATTAATCTGCGTATTTATAACTTCGTAAGGAGGAGGAGCTAGATCAAAGTTATTATGGTTATTATCCAAGAGTTTAATAGAAATTGGTGTTGACTCGACAATAGTAATTATATTGATTATGTTCTACATATGACTAACTCAGCAATCCTCGCATATGACTGCTCCTCCGTCATCATTCTGTCGTTTATTGAACTTCAAGACTAAACAATTTAACTTCCGCGTACACAGCAATTCATTTCCTTGTTTTCAAACAATACAGTTTATTAACTTTTAATCTAACTTCTCTTCCTCTTTAGTTCATTGCCTTTCTTTTACTTAATTTACACAACATCCCTCTTATTTTCTGAATATAATAATAATTATACAACATCCCCTCCCTTATTTTTTAAAAAGCTGGGGTTTACACCACAGATTTTTAAACCTTAATTTGTGTCCAGTGAGTTTTTCTTGAAATAGAACTACTTTCTTCTATCTCTGTTTCTGGTACTATGTTTAAACTACTTTTTACTTCTTTTACACTTTCTTTCCTTGTACCTGAATGACTATTACATACTAATACTTCACTTGACATTTCTAAGCCTTCAGTTTGTATTTCTATAGTTCTAACCCTTTTTCTAATTTATTAGTTAACTCTATTTCACCATTGTTTATGTTATTATGGCTTTGCTTATATTTACAGCATCTAAAATTTACAACGATCAATTTACAAAATTGATACATACATAATTTAATTTTCTGTACATGAGTAAGACAACAGCAGGATATCATTCCTCCTATCCATAAAAATATTACTAAAAATACAACATGATACCACTGAAAATTATCATCTTTTTCATTTTTTTTAACGTTTACTTTCTTCTTTTCCTCATTAATAAACCTTTTAACTTCATCTAAATGATAGCCTGTTCTTCGTAATTCATCTATATTAGACAAAATATTTTGAAAAGGTAACTCCATTTTAACTTCAGCAAAATCTTTCTGAGTTTGAAAATCCATACAACATGAATTGTTGAAACTAGCAAGTGGTATTACGTCAAACTGAAAATTATTGTAAGTTTTCTTTTGTAACGGATAAATGACTCCTGTGGTTGTGATACCCTTACAATGTTCTCCTAAGTTTAATTTACCTCGACCTATGACTTTCTTGGTATATTTATTCTTAAAACAAATACCTGTAAAAATTTCGGTTTTAGGGGAAATATAAAGCCATTCATTGCTTCCAGATAACGGTATCCATAACGTCTTTTGACTATTTAAAAACACAACAGATTTTTTAAACAACTCGTCGGTATTACCTGTGTTGTGGGGTGCAAAACGGTGGAAATACAATCTTGCCCCGGTATATAATTAGATATTAACACATTTTCTTTACACACGTTAGTTAAATCATTGGGTTTCTTACAGTCTCCTATTTCCTTTTGTGATAAATAAGCATACTTTGTCTTATATTTATCAATAGCTATATATTCCTGTTTTGTTTGTATGTATTGTACAGTCATATTGTTTTTCATGACTATCGGAAAAGGTATTACATGATATACATTAAATTTTTGTTGATAAAGTAACGGAATTCGTATTACATACACTAATAAATTATTTTGAACATAAATTACTGGTTCTAATAATTTCATAGCTTGGCTAGTTACAAAAGGAGGAATCACATTCTCTTGTGACTCAATTTCCTTTAAAATGTTCTTTATTTGGCTGTAAGTGATGATTTGAGGTTGAATTACTCCTGACTGTGCATGAAGAAATGTTTCAATTAATAATTCATAACTATGTTGACATTCATCCAACCCGATCTCAATGTGTCTATTTAAATTAGTTAACATTATTGCTATTTCAGCTTCATATTTCTGTTTAATTAATTCCACACTGAAATTCGTTGTAATATCATTAAGTTGCTGTGAAAGCTTTTTCTCATTGCTTACGATATTTACTAGAGTAGAATTTATGCTGACTAACATAGATTTCACAACTGACATTTGTTAATAATAAGGTTTTATTTTGCCTGGCAGAGTTAAGGCCATAGGGCCTTATCTTCCACTCAACCAGGATAAATACAAAATACATTAAAGTAATACCTACAAAAAAACAAATACACTAGATACCATATATAATAGTAACGAGATGCTAGCAATAGAATATTAAAATATAAGAAAATAATGAGTCCAATAATGAAAAGAGAAAACAAAGTGAATTAAGAATTACATATACTCGTACTTGGGTGTGTGTATATAATCCTAATATAATAATATAATATACACTAAAACTGGAACCTAAAACTAAGAAATTAACAAATTTAGGCAATATATGCTAAGTGATATAAAATATTGTACAATGTAAATTAACCTAGGTTGTGTAACGAAGATACCTCAGTAACTTAGACTTAAAAATCTGTAGACTCCGACTACCCCTGATGTCCGGCGGAAGGGAGTTCCAGGTGCGGGTCATGGCTATAGTGAACGAGGCAGAGTACAGAGATGTCTGATGGCGTGGAATTGAAAGTAGGCTGTTATTCTGAGATCGCGTGTCGCGGTTATGTTGGGAAGATAACAGTGAGAAACGAGAGACTAAATAATTAGGTGCAGATTTATTAAGTATTTGATAGAGAAGAGTTAGGGAGTGTAGTTGGCGTCTGTCCTTTAGTCGAAGCCAGGATAATTGCTCAAAATAACCTGAGACATGATCATATCGACGTATGTTGAATATATGACGGACACAAGAATTCTGAACACGTTGTAGCTTACAGGATAATTCAACACTTAGGTCGGTGAACAAGACATCACAATAGTCGAAGTGTGGCATCACTAGTGACTGTACTAACGTCTGTTTTAGTTTAGTAGGTAGGAAATTTTTTAGTCTATTTAGCGCATGCATAATAGAAAATACTTTTTTACATATACGTTTAATTTGTGTATTCCAGGTCATGTCAGAGTCAAAGTACACCCCAAGATTTTTTACTGTTTTACTGTAAGGAATAATCACGTTGTTCAAGGTCACAGGCAAAAGTTCCGTGTGGTTAATATAAGATAGTAATCTGTTTTTTCCAATCAGAATGGCTTGTGTCTTGTCTGGGTTCAAATTTAGTCCAAATTTTGCTGACCATTTACTGATCGAGATTAAGTCGTCATTGAACTTTGCAAGAGAGTCATTGATTATATCAGGCCGAAAATGTAAATATATTTGAAGGTCGTCTGCATACAGATGATGTCGGCAATGTTTTAGTACTGTAGAAATGTCATTTATATAGATTGCAAAAAGCAAGGGACTTAATACAGAGCCCTGTGGTACACCTGACCTCACGAGACGCCACGAAGAAGATAGATTGTTGTGAGAAACACATTGTTGGCGTCCTGAGAGGTATGATTGTACCCACGTGACTACTGCATTGGATAAGTGTAGTGACCTCAGTTTAGCAATTAACAGGTCTGCGTCAACGGTGTCAAAGGCTCGCGAAAAATCAAGTAGGGTTAGAGCAGTCACTTCACGTCGGTCCATGGCCTCACGAATATCTTCACTGACCTTGAGAAGGGCAGTGGAGGTACTGTGATTTGATCTGAAACCAGATTGTAATGGGTCAAGTAGATTATAAGTGTTTAGATACTCAGTCAGCTGCTTGTGGACAATGCGTTCGAGGGTTTTCGATAAAGTCGGAAGTATACTGATAGGTCTATAGTGCTTGGGGGTGTTTGGAAGATTTACTTTAGGAAGAGGTCGGATGAGAGCATTTTTCCATTGTTGCGGGAAGGTGGATGTGATGAGAGAGGCGTTGTAAATATGGGTTAAGGTAGGAAGAATAACATCGATTATTTTGTTTAGCATTAATATATTAATGCCATCCGTGCCTTCTGCTTTCGATTTATTTTGGGAGAGTGCCTTTTTTACTTGTAAGGGCGTTACATTGGAGAAAAAGAATCTTTCATGGTGTGGAGGAAGGGGTATGGTTGACAGATAATTAATAGTATTTTGTTTGGTGAGGTCATCTAGGGTATTGGTTGGTACGGTAGTGAAATATTCGTTCAAATCATTGAGAGGGATGTTGACAGCATGGGCTTGATTTTTTTGTTTTCCTAAACCCATTGCTTTTAAGTTACTCCATAAGTCGCGTGTAGTCGTAGTGGGGTCAATCAATCTATGGCAGTGCTGGATCTTGGCGTTTCGTATCATTTGCGTAGTTTTGTTTCTTAACTGCTTATAGTATGTCCAATTTTCGTCGGTTTTACTGCGCCGGAAAGTACGGTATGCCGCATCACGGTGAGCCATGTGTTCTCGTATGGTCGAAGATAACCAAGGGGCAGAAGGTCGTGTAATTCGTCTAGTCTTTAGTGGTGCATGTCTGTCATATAATTGGAGTATCATATCATTAAATGCTTTTAACTTTTCGTCAACAGAACGTAAATGCCAAATTGTGTGCCAAGGCTGTTGTTTAGCGTCTTCAGTCAGTTGGTTGTCGTCTATGTTTTTTAAGTCTCTATATGATATTAATTTAGATGGGCGTTTAGGGCATTGAAGTGAATATTCCATGTAAATGAGGTCATGGGCTGGGATACCAGGAACCGGCATCTGACCATGTCTTAATACTCTTTGTGGTTGAGTAGTCACGATTAAATCCAGTAAGGTCTCAGAAGTGTTAGTATGATGAGTCGGTAGAAGAGGTAGGATAGTCATGTTGCAAGACTGAAACGTATTGATTAGTTGTGTGGTAAGCGTTGAATTTGTGTTAAGGAGATTGATGTTGAGATCACCCATAAGAACAACGTGTTCATAGTTCGGAATTAAATTAATTAGGGCATCTTCTAGATTGGAAAGCTGACCACTTTTAGGGGGCCTGTAAATTACGCAAATTAGACATTTTTGCGTGCTGGCAAGGATTTCAACAAACATTAATTCTGGGGTTGCTGAATACTCGGAGGGGGAGGCATGCACAACTTTTGGGTGAAGGTCATTTCGTATGTAGGCAGCGACCCCTCCTCCACGCTTACCCGTCCTGTCATTGCGGAAAAGTGAAAAACCATTCAGCTCAACAAGTGAGGAAGGAAGGGAGGGTTGGAGCCAGGATTCAGACAGCAGTAAACAGTGAAGATCGAGACCGGAAACAATAGAAGAGAATTCTTGGAAATGGGAAAGTATGCTTTGAGAGTTGACGTGAATAATTTTGAGAGTAGTAGGATTAGGGGTGAAGGAGAGTTTTAACAGATCTGAAGTGGAGGGGGACTGTGGAGTGGGCTGGCCGCTGTTTTCACCAATGAAGTCTGTACTGTCATAAAGAACTTGAGGGTAGATGGAGAACGGGTTTTTGTTAGAGCTATTATCAGGGGTAGGTGGAGAAACATTCCCTGGACTTAGTGGGTCAATGTTACCAACCGAATTTTAACAGATAGAAAGAGAGAGAAAAAAAAAAGAGAAACGAAGTTACGGATTACTAATAATTCTACGGATTACTAATAGTTCTACAGTTAGTCTAAATATTACTCTAATACTAGGATTTAAAGTCAGTATATAATTTTAAGAGTATATAAAATTAAAGGGGTTAGAAAGAAATCAAACAGAGCTAGACCTTGTGTCGTGGGTTCCCGACTTCTACACTATATTAAGGTCACTACTGCGTGTCACTCGTCGCTTGGTGCCTTGGAGGTTCACGATTATCACACCATCCTGAGTCCAACAACATTTGTTCTTCATCAATTCTTAATAAATCATTCTCTGAATCTTTTAACTTGTTAATCTGTCTATCATAATTTTTTAATTCGTTTTCAGTTGCTGTTCCAAACAAAATACGAGAAATTTCTCCTATAAAATTAAAAATAGCTCTTTTCTTCATACTATTATTAGTTTCTGTTCTTCTGAAAGTTATTACCTCACCAGTTCCTAATCCTGATACTTCTTTGAACACATTTTCTAATCTCAAAACCCTATTTGACTTTGATTCAAAATATCTTAGACTTGAAGCACAATCTGTGACTTCATACCATGGTTTACTTGAAATACTCCTACACATGTTCTGAAACTGTTCTAACTGTTTCTTTACACTTAACCATACTTTATTTATTTCATTGCTATCCACATAAGTTACAATTTCCCACTGTGTTGGAGAGAACCATAACTCTCCTAGCTCATCAAAATAAATTCCAGCTTCTCCTTTTATTTCACTTATCTCTATCCCTTCTTTCTGATTGGTACTCTTATAATCTGTTTCTCTTAATATTACCTCTTGCATTGCAATCAATTGCACTAACATTATTATCCACATCTTAAACATTCTCTGCGAACAAATCTGAAACACATGGTTTCGTTCTGTTAATATGGGTATACATTTTTTTCTTTCCACTTGTTCCTACCTTTCTTAACTCTAGGTTTTTACCTTTGGTTTCCTCAATTTGCCATGGGCCACTATACCAACTATCTAATTTTCTCCTTTGTTCATTTCGAACAAACACATAATCTCCCCTCTTATACTGAGGTTCTCGTGCACATTTATCTCTTTTTTCTATTTCGGCTTCCTTACTTTTCACTAAGTTAAGTCTAGCCTCCTCCTATGTTTTCTGGAACCGTTGCTTGATACCCAATATGAAGTCGTCATAATTATATAACACTTCCGCTCTTCTCTGTAACGCGCCCGGCAAGTTTGCCTGTCTCCCATATAAAACTTCATATGGCGTAAACTTAAGCTTTGTGTGGGGAGTAATGTTGTATGTAAACACAGCAAATTGGATCCATTTGTCCCATTCCTCCTGTTTATTTTGACAAAAACATCTTAAATATTCCACCAAAACTTTATGGGATCGTTCTAAACTGCCGTTACTTTCCGGATGATACACGCTTGTATGTACCTTCTCTATCTTTAATAATTTACACAATCTTTTCATTACATTACCCATAAATTGTGTGCCCTGATCTGTAAGGATCGCATTTGAAATACCGTATTTCAAAACTACCTCATTTACAAATGCCTCCGCTACTGTTTCTGCAGTTTGATTTGGAATGGGGATACCTATCACATATTTGCTTAGATTGTCTTGGCAAGTTAACAAATATTTATTTCCCCTTTCTGACATAGTAAAAGGACCTACTATGTCTAAATAAATTTTATCACATGCACTTTGACTAGTGTCTGTTTGTTCAAAAGCTGCTTTTACGGGTGGTACTGTATCCTTATTTCTTTGACAAATTTGACATTTTCGAATATAGTTTTCGACATCACGAAATAAATTTGGCCAGTTACAGTGCATCTTTATTCTTTCGTAAGTTCTCTGAATTCCTGAATGTCCACCGATTGGGGAATCGTGCATTTCCTTTAATATCTTTTGTTTCTTTTCATTAGTCAAAGAATCAGTTACAAAAGCTACTGCTGGATAACGAGATAAGGCATCCGCGTTTATCAAGCTCTTTCCAGGCCGATGAACTACTTCGTAATCAAATTCCTCTAACAATAATCTCCATCTTAAAATCCTTGATCCTGGATCTTTTACTCCTACCATCCATTTTAAAGCTTTATGATCGGTGACGATAGTAAACTTCCTACCTAATAGATAGTTTCTAAAATGCTTGCATGACCATACTATAGCTAATAATTCTTTGTCTGTTATTCCATAATTTATTTCATGTTTATTTAAAATACGGCTAGCGTATGCTATAGGATTATCTTTCCCTAATTCACCTTGACTCAGTATGCTTCCAATAGCAAAATTGCTAGAGTCCGTGGTCAGCAGAAAAGGTTTGCTAAAGTCCGGAAATTGAAGTACGGGTTCTGACATCAAACACTGTTTTAATACATTAAAAGCTTCTTCCTGTTTTTCAGTCCATTCCCACTTAATTCCTTTCTTTAACAACTCATTTAATTGTTTTGCCTTTTTGCTAAAATCAGGTATAAATTTTCTATAGTAACCCACTAACCCTAAACATGATTTAACATCTTTTTCTGTTTTAGGTTTAGGAAAATCTTGTATTGCTCTGACCTTTTCTGGGTCTGGATACACTCCTTCAGCTGTTACTACATGCCCTAAATAATTTAATTCATTCTTTAAAAATTCGCATTTATCCGGTTCTAACTGCACATTAAATTCTCTCATTTTCTCAAATACTTCCCTTAATTTATCATTATGTTCTCTCAGATCAGCCCCAAATAAAATAATATCATCTAAATAAACAAAAACCCTTGACCCTATCAGTCCTGAAAGAATCATATTCATGGTTCTCTGAAAAGATGAAGGTCCGTTCTTCAACCCGAATGGTAATCGTTGAAAATCAAATTTTCCTTTTTGAGTGCTAAATGATGCTTTACATTTATCTTCCTCAGCTAACGGTATTTGCCAATATCCACTAGCACAGTCTAATGCAGAAAAAAATCTAGCTCTACCTAATTTATCAAGAATCTCTTGTATATTTGGCAAAGGGTAGCTATCTCCGATTGTTGATTCATTTAATTTCCGAAAATCTATACAAATGCGCCATTTCTTTTTCCCTGAAGCGTCTACTTTTTTAGGTACGACTAAAAGTGGAAAATTCCAAGATGATTCACTGGGTCTGATAATATCTTGTGCTAACATATCATCAACTTGTTTATTTACTTCCTCCTGATAATGATGTGGTATTCGATATGGTTTTACTGCAATCGGTCTTACGTTGTCAGCTGTTGGTGTGGGAATATAATGCTTAGCATGCTTTATTTCTGTTAAGCGATCTCCCGGTAATCGAAAAATATCATTGTATTCTAAACAAATTTCTTTAATTGAATCTGCTCCTTCCTTAATATGTGATAATCTCAATTTTTCTTGCAATACTCGCTTCCTTTCTCGGCCATCTCTCATTATTTTATTTTCTTTAAAAGAAAAATTCTCTAATTGTGGAATATTTTCAATGTCATATTCATCCTCATTTAAATTAATAATTAAACAGCAAAATTTATTCTCTTTACACAATACTACTCCCTCACAACAATAAACATTTGACCCAAACATTTGTTTATTACAATATTTTACTCCGTTTTCCGTGGTGGGAAAAGCTACTAATGTTTCTGAACAAGCGGGTATCCTGGTATTCACTTTTACATGTCTTGGTAATGTTACTTTTACTTCATTTTCTCTCACCCAGTCTTGCCCTAAAATTATATCATATTGCTCTGGTAAATTTTCCATTACATAAAATTTACATGGCTGACTGCCTTGTAATTCCATCATTATACTTCCTAGTACCGTGAAATTTTCTCCAGTTACTGATTTAAATTGCAATCTATTTTGGCAATCTATTTTATGATATTCTTTTAAACTTGTTTTCTTTACTAGCGATACAGAGGAGCTAGTATCAAGCAACACCAATCCAATTCCTTCATGCAAATCCTCAGATGTTGCATAAAATGAAAAAGGATTATATATGCAGTCTTTACTGCCAGAGGTTGTACCCGACTGCTCGGTCATACCCTCTATTCGTTTCCCGGGGAGGTTCTACGCAATCCATTGTCAGAGCCGAGTCGCGACCTACGCACCCTGCAATCCTTTGCTACGTGCCCTAACTTATTACAAGTTATGCATCTAATTACACTTCGGCAATCTTTTCTGATATGCCCTTCTTTATGACAATTATAACATGTCATCCTCGTTACAGAGTTTACACTCTAACTTTTTACTTGTGGATTTCCCATATTCTTGTATTGTGGTTTATTATTTGATGTTCTTGCATTAGATTTCCGATCACATTCCTCAGCTGCGGCTTTGTCGATCGTTTCCTTCATTGACAATTCCTCTGAATGGATCCTAACCGCCTCACGTACTGCTTCATCAAAAATCCCGTTTATGAATACGGTACGACCTAATCTTACTATGATTTTACGTCCTCCTGATCTCTCTTCCTCAGACCAGTTTTGCGTAAATTTCCTTGTACTCTCAATAGTCAACTGCTCTATTCTAGTACCCCACTGTGTCACTCCTTCGTTAGGCTTTTGTTTCACCTGACATAGTTGGTTACAATAATAATTGAACGTTCTTTGTACTGAATAATGAACCTCTAATTTCTGTTTTACCTCTTCCCATTTTAAACCTGCTTGATCTCTAATGCTTAAAGTTCTTTTTGCTTCCCCCGTGATCTTGGCTAAAACATAACGAAATAAAATAGCATGATGAGTTGGATCTACTAAAGTGTATGCAGCTTCTACGTTATCAATGAAATCTTGCAATTCTTTAGATTCTCCTGTAAATCCGCGTTCAAACAATTTGGCTGCAGCCGTTATCGTTAATGATCCATGTTGCATGTTTGCTCTTAACAAAGTTTGAATCTGCTCTTCTAATATCTCGATTCTAGCTCGTGCTTCACTGTTTGCTACTTGTTCTACTTCTTCTTGCCCTTCCATTATTCAAATTATCTCAATTTATTCCTAACTTAACTTCATTAATTAATTAATTAACTTTCTTAATTACTCTTTTAATTAATTATTATTTAATTAATTTAATTACTTATTTATATATTTGCATTAGCGGCAACTGAGGATGTTCGAATATCTAATGGGGATTTCTACAACTTTCACAACTCTGTACTTACAATTTGAAGATATGTGAAGGGAAGATACTATTCCTCGGAACTCGCGGCGTTGCTCCTCCCGAACCCAAGACAGAGAGTTCGTTGACGAAGTGGCCTCCACCCTGGTGATAGTCCTCGGACCTCAGGTTGGCTTCGTCTGGAAGAGGCACTGCTGGGAGTATCTTCGACGGGAAGTACCGGAATTCGGGCACTCCTTAGTGGAAGGAAGACTGGTGCTGTCCGTTCCCTCGGGCTGCGACGTCACCAGTTAGAAAAGAAGATGAAGAAGAAGATGATGCTGCCGTTATCCTTTCCCTAGAGGACTCTTGTCCAAATTATTGTCGTTGCAACTTCTTTTTGAATTTGTTTATTTAAATTCCAAAATATCCTCTAGTTCTTGGGATTCTTGCAGTGAAGAATTTAGACCAGTACTTATATCTTTATCCACGACGCTGCCACCATGTCGTATAATTATAGGTGTTTCCCGTCCGGTTGGACGAGTTGCTCCAATAATACACGCCAATGTGTATGCTGGTAGCTGATGATGTTAATTCTACAGATGTAGAGTTGAACCTGCAATCTGTAGGAAGGCTTGCACACACGTAAATCGTAGGTTTATTTCCTCAGAAATAATACAAGTACTGTTGAAGTGTAGAAAAGTGATTTATTGTATAGCACAAGTTACAAGTTGATGCCGTTGTTGACCACGATGAAAATCCACTAAATTTACATTAATCTGCGTATTTATAACTTCGTAAGGAGGAGGAGCTAGATCAAAGTTATTATGGTTATTATCCAAGAGTTTAATAGAAATTGGTGTTGACTCGACAATAGTAATTATATTGATTATGTTCTACATATGACTAACTCAGCAATCCTCGCATATGACTGCTCCTCCGTCATCATTCTGTCGTTTATTGAACTTCAAGACTAAACAATTTAACTTCCGCGTACACAGCAATTCATTTCCTTGTTTTCAAACAATACAGTTTATTAACTTTTAATCTAACTTCTCTTCCTCTTTAGTTCATTGCCTTTCTTTTACTTAATTTACACAACATCCCTCTTATTTTCTGAATATAATAATAATTATACAACAGGAGAAATAAAATAATTCTAATTCTAATTCCAAACACGTGCATGCAAAGACAAAATGGATATAATGTGTGTTTGAGCAAAATAAAGTTTTTGTAAAAACTTGCATCCATGGGAATAATTTTTTGATATTATTCTGTTCTTTTAGGGTATAGACAAATGTATAAACCAGATATATGCTTAGACATAAATGTTATTATGTGTGCTTGAGCAAAACAAAATTTTGGCCAACACTTGGATTCATGGAATTATTTTATGAAAACGATGCACCGCCTCTTTAAGTTATGGAGAAAATTTAGGGAAAAAGTAACACGCAAAGACGAAAATGATATAACGTGTGCTTGAGGAAAGAAAAATTTTAGTAAACACATGCATTTTGTAAATAATTTTATGATATCCTCGTTTTACTCCTGTAAGTTAGTTATATACGTGTGAACATTAAACAGTGTGTAAACACATCTACCACCATCGCTTTTATCATCCGTGTTTCATAGCGTTCGTGAACAATACAATCATTGTCTTCATTTTGTTCTGGTTTACACGGTAAGAGTTATGTGATGCCTAATTTCTGGTAAACATTACTTTACATTATACATTTCTAAATAGCATGATAATGTTTTAGAACGTTGGTCTTCTATTTATACCCTACTATATAAAAAATAAGTACAAACATTTTAGTAGACCCTTGCTTGCACAAACATGTACAAGATATGCTTTAAACCGTGCAGATTTCTACAGTATGTTTGCATAAGGATGTATTAACTTGTACAGAATGCTTGTAATACCATGCGTAAGTCTTGTACGGAATGCTTGCACAAGCATGTATAAGTCTTGTACATTCTTCCATAAGCATGAGTATGCTTGTACATAATCCTTGCACAGAGATGAATATGCTTCCGCAACCATGCATAAGACTTGTACAGAATGCTTGCACAAGCATAAGTATGCCTGAACAAGCATTATATGGCTTTTATACAATGTTTGCAAAAGCAATAGTATGCTCGTTCAAAATGCTTGCAGAAGCATGTATAAGGCTTGCACAGAATGCTTGCACAAGCAAGAGCATGCTTGTACAGAATGCTTGCGCAAGAATAAGTATGCTTGCACAAGCATGTATAAGGCTTGTACAGAATGCTTGTACAACCATGTATAAGACTTGTACAAGCATTATAAGGCTTTCCAAGAATGCTTGCACAAAAATGAGTACGGTTATTCAGAATGCATGCAAAGCATGTGTAAGGGTTGTACAGAACGCCCTTCACTAGCATGAATGTTATTTCCGTGCATGTGATAACCAAACATTTTCTTTTGCTCAAGCACACATGATAACATTTATCCATGCATATATCTGGTTTTACACGTTTGTCTATACCTTAAAAGAGCAGAACGACTATCATAAAAGTTTTCCCATGGATACAGTTTTTTACCAAAACTTTATTTGCTCAAACATACATTTTAACATTTTGTCTTCGTCTGCATGTGTTTATAACACGTTTGCCTATAACCGAAAAGACCAGAACGACAATATAAAATTATTTCCAAGGTGTTTAGCAAAATTTTATTTTAATCTAACACACATTATAGCATTTATTATTTGTATGGTATTTTTTCACACCTTTGTCTATAACTTAAAGAGGCAGTGCCACGTTTTCATAAAATTATATCCATAAATGCAAGTGATCTCCTTCTGCTCAAGCACACATTATAACATTTTTGTCTTCACATGCAACTGTTTTCACACAATTTAAAAAATCCGTGCGATGTTTTCATAACATTATTCCCATCGATGTAAATGTTTTAAAAAATCGTTTACGCAAGCACACATTTCACCATTTTTGTCTTTGCATACAACTTTTTTACACGCTTGATAATTATGTCAGTCGTAGTTTTGCACATTTAGGTCCTTTTTGCCAACTTGACATAAAGATAACATTTGAGGAAAATATTTTAATGTTTGGTTAAGCGTATAGACTGTCTCCTAGTTAACTATTTAATTCACATAGCAAATAAGCGCGCGCTAGTGAGCATACCTTCACCTGGGCCTTGTCCTTCACCTAAGCCTTGGTCGTGGTCTTGACCTTGGACTTGGTCTAGGCCTTGGCCGTGGTCTTGGACTAGGTTTTAGCCTCGGTCGTAACAGTGCTTTAGACATTGTAACGTCGTAAGTTGGATGTCAGTTTTCAAATCTCCCTTAAGACGCCATTTTGAACACGAATTTTAACCATTTTAACACGAAGTTATTCATTTGAAATACGAGGAATGGAGGAATTCAGAAACATACAATTTTCAAATCTCCCTCAAGACACCATTTTGAAATTCTGCCATTTGCAATAAGATTTGCACACTATTGAAAATATACAATTTTTAATCTTCCGTCAGATGCCATTTTGAATTTCCACCATTTGAAATAAGTATTACGCACTACTTCATAATATACGCAATTTTAAAATCTCCCGCCAGACGCCATTTACAATAGGTACCGGAAGTGCCGCAATTTTAAACCGGAGCCGGAAGTGCCGCCATCTTAAACGACGTCAGAGGGGAGGGGATGGAGAGGAAGTGATGATGTCAACCCCACCCCTCCCGTTTCCCCTACCAGATCAAATGGGGGATATAAATACTTGTGCCAACATTGCAACAAAGTGGTAAGTTTATGAATGAGAATATTTCTAATTTAAATTATTGATATATTATGCTTTGAGAAATATTAACTTTTGGCAATTTCATAAGAGTAAAAAATAATTTTGACCAGTGAGATGCAATCAGCAGTGTAGTTACTTCTCGTTTATTGTAACACACTTCGAAATGTGGGAAACAGTTTGAAATAGGCCTATATTTTGCTTTATAAAATCTTTAAGTGTCAAAATATTTTTTGTTTTTTAGTTATTACGTTTCTTCTCTTGAACAGTATTCCCTAATTCAATTTAATGAATCAATTTAATACATCATAACAATGGAAGGGGTATTTCCAAGAACGTCATGCAGATCCGTGTTCTAAAAACATGAGGATTCTATGAGGATATGTTTGAAACCATAATGCTGCTAAAGAGAACACTGAATTGAAATAACTCCCTCTTTACTAAAAATGAATCTCTCCACGATCAAGATACCAGACAAAAATCAAATTTTCATATCCCTCAAGTAAACACTGGTCTTTTTTTAAAAAAATAGGTACCCTAACCTTAGGAATTAAATTATATAATAACCTCCCCATGACAATTAAATCCATTCAAAATTATAAAAAATTTAAAGCATCTAGCTAGGCATGTTTAGTAGATCACTGCTTTTACTCATCAGAAGAATTTATGCAATCAACTCCTCTATTATCTTAATTCTTTATTTTCTATCATCACGATGATATATATTTTTTTCTTTATTTAAGTTTAGTAATGCTGTGCTAGTGTAATAATCTTTTTAATTTTAGAATGTTTGTGTTATTGTTATAATGCTTTTATTATTGATTTAACGTACCCCATATCTATTGTATTTTGTACTATATGACGTTAGTCGATCATTAAAGTGAATATGAATAATATGATACGCAACCACATCATTTTCTACGCCTAATATTGAATTCTTATTCAATTTACCTGTTCCGATTTTAAAAAGAAGGACCTGAGGGACCCAATACAATAATAAACATGATTTCATATTAGATTTTAAAATTTTTAAAACATCTGAAAGCTAAAAAAAATGATTTATTAAAATACCCTGATTATGAAATCATTAATTGAATTTCCAACGTGCTAGTGTTCAGTAGTGAACTTCCTGAGGTGTTTAACGTTGCAAGGATGACACTATTTAAGCGTGTTCATCACATAATTGAATGCTGAGAGATCTTTATCAGCATACAATCTCATTTTGTCCAGTAAACGTCACAGAAGGCTGTCCGTTCATCTTCAAAAGTTGCTTATGGTTTATTACAATTCAAATAATGGACTTGTCAATGTAGAAGAGTATGCCCTAAGTGTAAATGAAATACTTCTATGTAAAAAGTAAACTACTTCCAGTGTGTTTCTTGTGGTGTTAAAACATACTGTGTGTTTATATCTGTGATTTTGAAGATTTATTATTGATTCATAAATAGTTATAGCTTAATTTTTCGAACGCAGCTGTGTTACGATACTGTTGTGCGTATCGACTTTTTTGTTGAATATAATTTTAAGCCGTTTTTGTCCTATTTTCACTTTTTAGTGCCTTTTTAGGGGCTTAAAACACTATTTTTAGTGCTTTAACTTCCGAAGCCTAGTAATAAAGAAGGGACGTAAGAAGTGGTCGGTTTTGCGGGAGAAACAAGCAAGCGAGACGCGAGTTGTAATAAATGATGATGTGGAGTTTTCCGAAAAGTCGGCAACAGGTCGAAACCGATGAGTTATGTTGCCGAGCCTCACCGAGGGGGGTTAAGTGGGGGTGAATGAGCCAACTCTCTTTTCAGTATTACATACGGTTCACAGCAGCGGGGGCCCTTAATCAAGCTCTACTCCACTCTCAATTCACTGATGCCCAACTTACTGTGCAGGTTAAAATAAACCTGGCCTTGTAAAGCCACCAAATTAATTAACACTTTAAATGTAAATATAACAGAAACGGACGGAGACCCGTCATCTGTCAAACAGAACCTAAGTTAATTTCTTAAGTTATGTTTCAGCAAACAAACTGATTAATTGAGGGTTTAGCGGGGTGAATTCGCTATATAGTCTGACGAATTTTCCTTTCTGTCTATTATAAACCAATATTAATTTCATGTTGTAACACAAACATCTCAGGGTCAATGAGAATCAGACTTTGTAGGAAATTTTGTTGTTACAACCTACTGATCAGGAACATCGGGTGAGTAGTCAGAATTATGGGTTGCGGCTGCTGGAACAGCTCACCTGCTCAAGGAAACGCCCATGTGGGGCATTAGATTGCAGTTTTATAAATACTGCTGGATCAGACCTATAATAACGAGGAGGATTTTCATGTATGACAATGAAAGGAACATTTAGCCAAGCTTATTGTTTCCTAGCAAGTGTTCAGTATTGAACTTTTAGTGCGGAAAGGTTAATGTTAAAAATTTAAAACAGTAGTCTCAAATCGAACATTGTGTTTCACCAATGAGATCTCCTCATTTGGAGTACCATAGATGTCTGCGCTTCCATACGGATACGACACTCAGCACTCTGACCTAATGACATTTCAAAATTAATTAAAAAGTACAGTACGGTATTTCAACTTGGTAGGGGCATCTGAACTTAGTGCAGGTAATGTAGGCCTAGATATGACCGTTCATCTTGCTAGTAGCCTATGGATGGAAGCAGGATCGGTAGAACGATGGTTTAGTTAATAGATTTAGTCGTCACGGTGGCTCATGCTTAGCGCGTGGGCCTTGCATTCAAGCGGTCCCGGGTTCAAATCCAGGGGAAGGCGGGTGTGTCATTGGTGGTGGACGAAGCCGTGAAGTTGTTTTTTTTTTCGGGGATCCTTCCGCTTCCACCTTTCATTCATTCATTTCACCAACACTCTCCACTTCAACTTCCTTTCTCCCTTCATTGCATCCCGTTCCCCTTTCCTGGTTTCGAACCAGCTCCCGCTGCAGACTCTGCTACTGGTTTCCCTTGCCCTGCTCCGTGGCTTGTGGTCGGGAAGTTGCTGATGGTGTACCGTGAATCTGGGGCTCTTATGAAGAAGGGACCAAGGGGTATGGGGCACGTTGGTACTTGTTGGATGTAGGGGAGCTCCTTGGGGGCTCGTGGTGGAGTCTGTTGACCGGAGAGCCTTAGGGGAGGTACATCATTCCGTCTGCTAGGGGTGCACAATAGGCCTACAGCCTCCTTGCGCGAGTGCGTGAGCGCTCACCCCCTGAACCTCAAGTCAGTGAAGTTCATAGATTTAGACCTACATAGCTAGGCTAAGAATCAGGGCCCTACTTATGACATGTGAACCATTGATCGTTCCATTTGTTTGCAATGCTCTTCTTCAAAACATTTTTTAACAATAAATTTCTTATTTCGTCAGCACGATCGTTGCCCTAAACCATGTTAATCACATGTGGTTTTCACTACTATCTAATATAACTATAGCTTCGTCTGATATAGTGTTATCAAAATGTACTTATCATTGATTGCTTGTAGAGCTGATCTGAGTTACTAAAAATGCATGCACCCTGGCTGTTTTCATTAGGCTTACAACATTACCTTTCCTTAATGGCAGATATTCTGCTTGAAATACAGTGCAATGCCATCCTAGCCTGAGCATGGCTATATTAATATGAGCAGTTTCTAAACATCACATAAGCACATCCTTCTTTTCCTTCTTTCGATTCTTCTAATTGAGAAAGATTGTGATGTGATGATAGTTTTTCTTTCAGGTTTCTTACAAAAAGATCTGAAAGAAGCTAGATGTCAGTTGTGGTTGCACGACCTCTTTCTATGTTAAATAAATTTGATTTTAGAATATCTTATATATGCAGTGGTTCATTTCCGGCTATTATTTTATTAATGCGCATCCATGGAGATTGTTCAATACACTTAACATAAATCCATACTGTATTTGTGGAAGTTTCTTCTGAGCCCACTTCTTGTGCTACGAACTTTGGAAATATGCTTATAAATATTCGCCTTGCTGTAAGCAAATTGTTTTCAATTGATTATTGAATACTGAGAACATGGCAGCTGTGAAAATAAAACCAAATCCACATTGTCGCAAAATAACTTTTTCTTCATTCACCCAACAGTCTAAGCAGTAATGGGTAAATGTCTTGATGAACTTTTAATAGTCATATAGGCTGTGCGTAGGCCTATATTACGGATGATACACATTTATATACACTTGACCGTAGGTGCATTAATTTCATTTCTTACAATAGCTACTAACGGGATTTGTCCTACAAGCCAGGCTCGCCGTAGGGGTTGCAGAAATGGTTCGATGTTCATACAACATCTTCTGTTGCAATTATTTAAACTTACAAAACCAAAGTAGGCTAAATGTTTTTCCTCTATTCAACTGATGACAACTAGCATACAATGAGAACTGCAATGAGTAGAGTACAAAAGATTAAAGAGAAGAAATTACATCCTCCTCCCCGCTGTGCTGTGCTCCCAACATAATATATTGTGTATTAACAAATTGAATGGCCGCAGGGTTTAGACTGTGTGTACTTGCTTAACGAACCTAATGAGCCAGAGACGCTTCTCTGCCGGCAACAGGTTTCCGGCTGGCCGGGCAACAAAGATATGAAGAGAATATCAAGAAACACAGATAATTACAACATTATCTATAGCTCACGTCCATCAGGTATTTAATAATTATCCCGCAATTAGAACCAGTGTACCACTAATTACGTTTTATTAATTTCGTGATCGCTTTTGTCACTAGTTAATTGCAGTTATGGAAGTTAGAACTATGCATGCATTTTGTTAAAATTTATGATTCGTGCTATAATAATAAAAAAGTATTCTTGTACTTCATTATAAATATATGATTACAAATAAGTGACAACACCTTCTATAACATTTAAAAATAAAAGAATAGGCCTACAAATTTGCAGATTTTAGATATAGCTTTATTGAAGCATTGCAGGCAATTGAGTTGTTGAATTGTGCTTGAAAATTTTTACTTTTCTATCAATTTAGGTTATTAGAGCGTACATAGCTTACTTTTCTTTAATGGCTCGTTTTGTTTACGTCTATTGGGTCTCTTACCAGAGGACTCTGCTTCACTTGATATTAACTAGGTTGATAAATACATATTATATAGCCAGCATATAACCCTGTTCTTCAAGACGTGAAGTCTGCTTAAAAGGAAAAGTACGCTGGCTTTACGCCACCAAGTTCGCGGGTTCGCACTCGGTCCAGATCGATAGCAGGTGTGCGTAAATGCGAAGTCCCATGTGTATAGTTCTGCAGGCAAGTCGAGGACAAAAATTCCGGTACACTGGGCACAATTTCTATCACAATAGATAGCAGTTCACAACAGTCGTTAATTAACCATAAAAAACCAAAAGAAACAAACAATACACGAACTTCATTCAGTTAATGCAATTTTAAATCCTGAAATATAATACGATAACATAGGAACAGGCAATACTTCTATTCTATAAAGAGAATAAAGCCTTTAGCCCGAAATTCTGAGTTGAATTACCTTTGTAATCCCTATTATCCAATTAGGTGATGTATACAAGTGATTGATAAGAACAGCCATTTTTCTTCTTCGCTCCAAGTAAAAGAACTCGGGACCAATTAGAGAAAAAGAAAATATTTACATATGCCGCCTTTTTGTTCGTGTTAACATGCGCCCGGCGGGTTTCCGGACAGCTTATAATATATTCCCTAAATTCAGTTTCCTTACTCACCGATACACTTGATGTTAATTGTGACGTATCACAAGTGGAATCCATCATTCACCTTATCACCATCTTCTATATCAGCGGTTCCCTAACTTTTTTGTCCTGGGACCCACCATCACCAAGAAATCTTTTTCGCGACCCACTACTACATAGCGATAACCAATATAGGCTATATAAAATACAGCACATGTTTTTCATATGCCCTTCAATAGTTTTATTGTGTTCAAATGCCCTGCAACGTAGAAAATGTTTAGTTAATAGAATTATATTTATAATGTTGTTGCTAATACAGAGAAACTGGGAAAGTATTATCTTATATCTTTGAATAAGTAGATACAATAATCTAAAATCTCAGAATAAACTTGGTTAAATATCATAAATGAAGTTTGGAATATAATTATTTATATATAAATCTAGATGCTGACTAGAACTCTTATTTCTTTTCAGAAAGTTTAATTTCAAAAACTCAGAAGGAGAGAGTGGACAATCCCATGAGGGCGCAGAACGATTTCTCACAGAACAGGGCAATATAGGAGGCAGGATAATAATGCAGCATAGAAAACAGGCAATATTTCATAATGGCAGTAACAAATTTAATAAATAAGCATCAACGACTATCATAAAGGACAGTCAAACTGCATAACAGTTAATTGTAACTGAGAAAATATAAATTTAAATGCTATATACAATTATAAAATAAATCTGAATCTCTAACATACACTCTCTAATAATTATTCCCAATGAAGGATTAAATTCCACATCCTATTCCACAATTCCTACAGGTGCAATTCCAAATGGATGAGAGCTAACCTAACCTAACTCATTAACTAGCTAGGTAAACATCGAATAATAACCTTTGGCAAATGTAAATGATGTGAAAGGCAACGATAAATTTCTAACTGAATTTGTCAGGCTAATACCAAAAAAGCAAGTAGCTGAATGAGCAAGTATCAAACGAAAAAGATTCAAAATAATTATAAGTAATATGACTCGAAGAGAAAAAGAGAAATTTTAATACAAGAGAATAAGCAGAATAAGTTTTATATGCGTATTTAATTTACCAAGAATAAATTAGAAAAATTTAAATGGAGAAAAGGTATTTACTGAGAGATATAAATACACAAGCAAACTATGTAACAGCAGGACAGAAAATAAAATGAAAACTAACCAGAAGAATAAAAAAAGGGAAAATGCAAATCAGTTACCGTTAGGCTTGAATTAATTTAGAATAATGCAAAAGGCAAGACAATAAATATGTAATAATAGAAAAGGGGGGAGAGCAGATGAATTAATGTAATATACAATATTGGAAATCTGTATAAATGGGGAAAACTAATTTACATAAACAGGCCAACGAATATACATATAATGATAATGATAATGGAACGAACAGAAATATACCTACGCAAGGGGAAGAGATGCCAAAGCGTAGAATTTAAATAGAATAATAATAAATATGAAATACAGGAACACATGTACAAATCTGAAAAGCAAGGGAATTTGAATATGCTGTAACCTAGAAAGAATAGGCCTAGATGACCTAGAATGGGTCTAGCCTTTTCCTTTTCTTTTTATATATAATGAGGAATTAACTATGCAAAAATGAAGGGGAGCCTCTACAATATTCAGACCATAATTTTCAAACCTAAGAAAGGTTAAGTAATGATAAATATCACAGGCCAAAATTTATTTTAACATAAGTGCAAACCTGAGTTAAGTAAGTGATGGGAAATTCTAACTCTAGCCGAAAATAGTCCAGAATATATATATGACTTTAAATTTACCTGAAGTGAATATAAAATTGCCAAAATTAGCTAAGTTATACAATTTAACAATATTATCGAAAATTTCGGCATCAGTTCTTAGGCAAAAATATGATTAGAAAATTTTGAAACTAACAATACATACTTGCTAAAAAGGAAATAATACAGAGTGCCTGAATAGAATCTTGGTACCAAAATCAGTAGTTATAAGCACCACAGAAACTATATAGGAACAATAAACTATTTATAGCCGTGGAATTATTCAACATGGCTACCATACGTCAAATGGGAAACGCCCACAAAAAATGGACAGAGAAGAAAACGCACATAAATTATAGTTAGTGAAATCTTGCACATACGCAAGATACATAAGGACTACTGCATATAAATTTACTCAAAACATGAATGCAAGACAAACCTATAGGAGGTCATAATATGAAATCTGGAGGAGAAGGCGTTGTCATATGACAGAGTAGAATGGAATGTGACTTGGTGCACAATAACACTTACGAAACCCTAGTATAAGTTAGCATTGCGATTTATCAAGATACAAGGCACTTAACTAGAAACAACTTTCCTGATGCATGGTTAAAGTAATTTCATATACTGACTGATATAATGCTTTAAAACACACATCCTGACTATATAGTAAGCTTACTCTCGTTATTAATTAATTTATTGGGTTTCTATATTCAAAATGCCTAATTCTCGTTACATTAATGATTACGTGCTTCACGCACACAACAATTTACTAGTATCATAATGTTAACGAATGTTACCTTTCTCTTTATGAATTGTCAAATTTCCTAAGTAGAAGTGTGCTTAAGGCACATATTGTATTTATCGTCAAATCATAGTAATGCATATCGCAACTCACGTGAGAAAACCAGGGAAAATCTCCAAGACAGCCCTCCAACAACCACACTCTTGTAATCACTCGGCAAGACTGGCTGTAGTCTGGTGACAGTGAACTACCTCGGTCTCTCACTTGAAGGCGACACAGTACTAGTGATGACACGACTAGAGAGCATAGAAGGAGCGGCGCGGAATTTTTAATTCCACGTTACAATACTCGTCTCTGTCCCATAAAAAAGTTTTCACCAAAAACATTTTTTTTAAATACAGAAATACTAAAAAATGGAATACTAAACAGCTAGGCAACTATTAACAGACCCCCAAAAAAACTATTACTAATACGACAGGACACTTTACAAAATCAGTAGCATAACACATGTTTTATATGCACGAAATCACCATTTGCATAATTTTCCAGTTCGAAAGTACCTTGGTTATATCTTGATGTGTCATTCCCTTCAAAAAAGTTTTCTTTTATCCAAACAGGAGACCCTGACAGCACATATTACATATCAATAATATATAAATATTAGTTTGTATATGCACAAAATATTTTTATCCAAAGACAGGTTCAAAAAATTATTAATCCAAAAAGAGTCTTAAATCTTAAATCACTTATTCAATCATAGTTATAATCTTGATTCTGAATAAATTACTCAGCATAGACTATATATGAACGCCAAATGTCCATATCCGGTGAACGTAGCAAGATCAGCAAGGTCTATACTTAGCTGGAACACATGAGTGTTGCTGAGCAGAAGATGTAGAGGGCGAAATCAAGAGAACACCATGCATGTTCTATGATAGATAACTGCTGGAAGACTATTGGTGAGGATGTCTCCGGCCACCCACATGGAGTGACAAAGAAGAAGCTAGGGCCGTCGCCCCATGAGGCATCCATAAAGAAAGTCCAGAGGCATAGCGCTAACTACCTCCGAACAAGCCAGCAGGAACTCCATGGCGTCCAGGCCCAGATGAGACACGTGGAAATCATCTTCATAGTCCAGCTCGTACATGAAACACATGTTCAGAATCATAAACGACGTTCAATGCATGCTCACAGGGAGGGGACCGGTACACCAATGTGAGATGTAGAATTTATTGGATTGGATAAATGTCTTTGGCAAAATCACTTACTTTAAAAGTGAGAATTCGCAGCTTTGGGAGATCAATCTTAAGTTTTTTTCTGTGTGTAACTGTCCACTATCAGTTATTGATATGCACTTATATGCTTCAAGAATACTTTGCACTTAATTTCTCTTGAATAGGCGTTGATATTTTCTTCATTTATTTTAACTTGATAAAATTCATTTCTACACATTCGTTATCAGTCTGTTATTAGAGTTAACTTGTTGACAATTAATCATGTCTTTCCAACATAATATTGAAGTCGATGCAGAGTTACTTGTTACCCTTTTTTCTTTTGAAGGGGGTTTTATGCTTTTCTAAGCATATCATCAAAGTTACTGCCGGGTTTTATTTATTTCTTAGTTCTGGTTTTTTTCAAAGGGGGCCCCCTTATTAAGTAATGGAGAGACTGCCGAGGAGGGATTTCCCAGGCCAAAGGTGAGTTGCGATAAAAAAAATTACTAGGAAAAATCTTTATAGAACCAAACTTAAAACATTTAATTCGTAATTAAAGAGAAAGGTAACTAGACAATAACTTAATTACACACTTATATATTTATATACACCTACATATTCTTTACATACTAAATCAATTAATTAATTACTCAATACACAAAAAACCATGGATCTGAAAGGTAACATGAAACTGAGTCTTAACATTTTTTGAGTTGAGATATATGACAACGCCTAACAGATTTATCAGATAGCTGTTCCACTAAGAAGGTGACTCCCCCTGCAAAATGTCCACTATCCTGTATGGATCAACATAGCGTGGAGTCAGCTTCTTGGCGAACTTAGAAATCGCTTTACTTTGAGGGTAATTCCTGCACATGACCCTGTCATTAATGGAAAATGGATTTGGAACTCTTCCTCTATTGTATGTCATAGACAATTAACACACCAAAGTAGACGGTCATTTGGCCACTGCTCCAGTCCGAACGAGGTTTTTGAGGGGTTTCCCTCGTTCTTAGGCGAATGCCGGACTGGTCAATAATCCCCTCAAACAGATACACGCACTACAAATCTCTAGAATACATAACTACATGTCACTAAAAAGAAACACACTCGGAAATATTGCACATAAGACCTATCCGCACTTAGGTCTATCCTGCGCCAATGTACAAAGACACAAGTACTCAGCCCAAACACGTCACACCATCAACATCCCCTACGGATGTACATAAGGGCACAATAGGTATACACACATCACATATGGTTACCAAAATTTGGTCTGACCGGAGGTTTAGGCTTAATTTCTTGGCACTCCGGGGGTAAGGGTGGGCACACACACAAAAAAAGTTGTATGTCATAGCACGCTTATCATGAGCTCTCAATAAATTCCTCTTTGCAGCTTTCCAAGTACTGGTCAAATCTTCAGGAGTCAGGGAATCAGGCAACAAATCAGCGATACGCCAAACGTTACTGAGAGGGTGGTTGAATGAGAAAGAACAAAGCTGAGAGAAGGGGGCAAAATCATGACTCTCGTGTGTTGCAGTGTTGAATGCGAATTGCAGCCACGACAAGTTCACATCCCACTGTGAATGATCGTTGTGGTGGTATGCAATAAGCGCATTCTTCAAATTTCGCATTACCCGCTCAGCATGGGAGGGGTTAGGATAGTGTGGAGTCGTGGTAATGTGAGAGATGCCTGAACGGAAATAGAAGTCTTTGAACTGTCTAGAAATAAATTGGGGACCAATATCTGAGACGATAAACTGCGGAAAGCCGAACACCTGGAAGATGGATGATAAACTGGAAATAACCTTTTCTGTACGAGAATCTCCCATGGGAAACAACCAGGAGAATTTTGAAAAAGCATCGACTACCACAAATACAAATGTATTTCCCTTTTTTGAACGTGGAAGTTTTCCCAGGAAGTCGATGAACAGTTTTTCAAATGGTCTTTGCGAAACAGTAGATGACAAATATCCCATGCGAGTGTTGAGAGAGGGCTTAGACATCGAACAAATAATACATGATCTGACTCGATCACGGACATCCAAGAACATGCCCTTCCACCAAAAGGAGACGTGGATATTGGGGCAGAGTTTTCTTCGTCCGCAAATGGCCACCAATTGGTGAAACATGAAAATACCTGAAAACCATGTCCTTAAGAGAGGAAGGCCGAACAATCTTATGACGCCTAAGTCTCCCCACTTGAATCTGTAAGGTATCTTTAACCAGACAAAATTTGCTAATAGCATATCCACCTTTCAATTTGTCAATGATCACGGACAAATCGGGATCTAATAGTTGCTATTGAGCAACATCAGAGAATGCAAGCGGAAAATCCGTCAACAGAGGAGGAATTACTTCCTGAGAGGGCATAGATGACACACCAGAACCTTGAACTGGAAGAACTTCTTCCACAGAAGCTCTAGTGGAACCTTCAAACATCCGCGACAAGGAGAATGCCAAGACGTTTTCAGAGGAGCGGATGTGAACTGTGGAGAACTTAAACGCAGATAGGCGAACTGCCCATCGAGCAAGTCGGCCCGTCTTACGTGAGCGAACTAAGCACCAAAACAACGCTTGGTTGTCGCACTCTAGGATGAAATTGACGTGCTCGACGTACATGCGAAATTTCTCCAAGGCAAATATATCTGCCAGAGCTTCCATTTCATAGATGGAAAGTTGTTGCTCTTCGGTAGTCAGCGAGCGCGAAGCATACGCAATTGGCTTCCGTCCTTCAGGAAACTCCTGAAGCAATACGGCGCCTAGCCCGGCAGCACAGGCATCAGTTTGAACGATGAACGTACGCGAGAAATCAGCCATGGCCAAGATGGGCGGGTTGGAGATGGCACACTTAATGTCCTCGAAGGCGAGGCGGTGCTCCTCCGTCCACTTGAATTCGACACCTTTGCGTCGTAATCGATTCAAGGGTGCAGCCCGCGCCGAGAAGTTAGGGATGAATTTGGCGAAGAAATTGGCCATGCCGATAAAGCGTGCCACTGTCTTCACATTGCACAAAGGAGGAAAATTCCTGATCGCCACCCTCCTCTCTGGGTCAATAGCGACACCTTCCGGAGAGATCAAATGGCCGTTGAAACTAAGTTGCTGTCCAGCAAACTGCACCTTAGTTGGCTTGACGGTAAGGCCAGCCTCCTGCAAGCGACGAAATACCTCCCGTAGATGCAACATATGGGACGAGAAATCTTTGCTGTAGACAACAAGTTCATCAAGATAGTGATACACATAGACAAACTTAATAACTGAAAAGATCTTGTCCAACAGTCTGGTCAGCACTTGCGCCCCAGTGGCCAGACCGATTGGAAGGGGGAAGAATTGGTTCCATTCTGTGGAAAAGGCAGTAAGATGGCGAGAAGACTCGTGTTTAGGGATCTGGTTGTATGCACTATTAAGATCCAGGGAAGAAAAAACTGTAGCTCCCGCGAACCAGTGGGCAGCAGAATGAATATCTGGTAACGGCATGGATTCTATGATAATTTTCAGGTTGAGAGCACGATAGTCAATGACAGGTCTAATATCCGATTCGCCCTTAAGGACCAAAAATATCGGACTAGAATAGGCGGAAGTAGAAGGTCGAATAATACCTTTATCCAACATTTCATTTATCTTGGATCTCATGATCATGAGCTTAGGAGGTGAAAGTCTGTAAGGAGGGAGACGGACAGGCACCCTATCAGTAACTAGGATTTGGTACTCCAAAGCATTAGTGACCCCGAGCTTGTCACTTAATACTTGAGGGAAATCAGAAATAATTTGGAGAACTTGGGTACGTTGGTCTGGAAGCAAATGACCTAAGTCAACTGGTTGCTCAGACACCTCATCAGTCTGAAGCTAATTCTGGTCGACAAATGCACTGGATAACTGAACTGAAGGCTTAAGAGAAGAGATGGCAAAGCTAATTTGATACGTAGGTTCAAGTGGGAAGTACACGACACTACGTTGGAAATCTAAAGTAAGACCAGAGAAATGGGAAAAATCGGCCCCCAAAATCACCGGAAACACCAGAGAGTGAGCGACCAAAAACATGACCTTCCAAGAAAATTTTGCTATTTTGACCTTGAGAAAAATTTTCCCCAATATAGAAATAAGGGAGGAATTAGCACTAACTGTATTATCAGAATAGGGCAAAAGCGAAGAAACTGGAATGCCAAGGTCAACTAGCGTCTGCCTACTGATACATGATTTGGCAGCACCAGAGTCCAGCAAGGCATTAGTTGAAAATTTATTCAAGGAAATAGAAAGGACCGGCAAATGACTGGGGACTCTACCACAACAACCCATAGATAATAATAAATGTTTATCACGATCTCTGGCATGATCAGGGAATGCCAGTTGGTTGGGAGAAGATTCTAGTCATGGTCGAAAATTCGTCCTATGCGAAGAAGCAGACGATCGGCGGCTCATGTCAGCAATTTTTTCCGACATTCGGCAACCAGATGGCCGGAGCCATCACAATAAGTACATCTACGGACAATTCTCGATTCAGTAGCAGAAGCAGAAGGCTGATGCAGTAGTTCCTTTATACGATTGGACAATTTATGATTAAATGGTCAACCTTACCGCAGTAATGGCAAGAACGAGAATCTTTATTGAAATTAGTTTGAACACTATTACGAGAATCTCTAACAAAATTAGCTTGGGGACTAGCACTAGGAGGGACCAGTTCCAACTGATGGATAGAATTAGATTAAACACGACAGGAATCACCGCTCTCAACCTCTGAAACAGTCGCAACAAGACCGGACAGATCCGAAAATGTGCGAGGTCTCGGGGCAAAAGTCAAAGATGAGCGGGTGATGGGATTCAACCCGGATATGATAACTTCTACAATTTGGTTCTCGGAATCAGAAATTTGGAAAAGAGCCGCATGGAATTTAATATCTAGGACAAAATCAGAAAAGTTTTCACCTATGCGCAGGGGTCTGTAATAATGAGAAGACACTAAAGCTTGTGCGTGGCCTGGAGGGGATGAACTGCCTTAAAATTTCAGAATGGAATAAGCTAATAGACTTTGATGAACTTAACACCGATTGTAAGATATCCAATACACGCCCAGAAACTAAACTGAGTAACATTTGCAATATAAGAAATTCTTGTACAGCAAAAGACTTAGCCAATTCGGAAAACTTTACCAAAAACTTCAGAAATTTGATAGCTTCGTCCATAGTAGAAACAGTGAAATGTTTTTGTAGATCTAACATCTTCTGAAGAGGATGAGCCATTTTAAGAGGCGAGAATAACGGTTGAGAAAAACTTTAAATTTTGAGGGACAGAATCACTAAGCTGCGCCTGCATTAAATTCTCATGTTGTGAAAATGGCTGATAATTTGATACAAAGGAATTTTGAATATAGCCTTGAAGAGGTTGCAAGGGAGAAGTCACAGGTGGTTGTTCCAAAATCGGTGAATTATCCTGAACAATAGGAGCATCCAAGTTTACTAACAGAGCGGATGAGGAGGCCCCACACTGAGATGCGCCCTCAGTCACTACAACTTGATCACTCTCATCAGTATCCCGAACAGAAAATGGGGATAACAAGATTTCCCCCAACTTATTAAGTTCTCCCTGATCCAAACTAGTATCTGGAATCTGCTGAATGAGAATAATCCTGTTTTCTATGTGCTTTGCTCTACGCTTAAGGCGGTTCTTTTGTTTCGTAGAGGCATCCGGATCGGAGAATATTTCTGTTACTGAATCTACTATTTCTGTCACTTTGCGTTTAAGTAAACGGAATTCATTAACCGGATCCTCAAGAATCAATAATTGTGCTCATGGAGGGTGTTGAGTAGCCAATTGCTTAAGAAGAGATAATAATGAGGCAACATCAGCAGTTTTATCAGCTGATACACCTCTTGCTTTTATTTAAAAAAGAATTTTGTCCTTCCGGAGGAAATCCCACGAAAGGTGCAAATTCAGAGACATAATGAATTCAAATAGAATGTCAGAAGATTAATTAATAATCTATGCAAATATATCTATATATGTGAAGCATATATAATCTCCTCCGCCCTGGACTGGAGAGCTGCTGCGAGAGCAACGTAGAAAATGTTTAGTTAATAGATTTATATTTATAATGTTGTTACTAATACAGAGAAACTGGGAAAGTATTATCTTATAACTTTGAATAAGTAGATACAATAATCTAAAATCTCAGAATAAACTTGGTTAAATATCATAAATGAAGTTTGGAATATAATTATTTATATATAAATCTAGATGCTGACTAGAACACTTATTTCTTTTCAGAAAGTTTAATTTCAAAAACTCAGAAAGAGCGAGTGGACAATCCCATAAGGGCGCAGAACGATTTCTCACAGAACAGGGCAATATAGGACGCAGGATAATAATGCAGCACAGAAAACAGGCAATACTTCATAATGGCAGTAACAAATTTAATAAATAAGCATCAACAACTATCATAAAGGACAGTAAAACTGCATAACAGTTAATAGTAACTGAGAAAATATAAATTTAAATGCTATATACAATTATAAAATAAATCTGAATCACTAACATACACTCTCTAATAATTATTCCCAATGAAGGATTAAATTCCACATCCTATTCCACAATTCCTACAAGTGCAATTCCAAATGGATGAGAGCTAACCTAACCTAACTCATTAACTAGCTAGGTAAACATCGAATAATAACCTTTGGCAAATGTAAATGATGTGGAAGGCAACGATAAGTTTCTAACTGAATATGTCAGGCTAATACCAAAAAAGCAAGTAGCTGAATGAGCAAGTATCAAACGAAAAAGATTCAAAATAATTATAAGTAATATGACTCGAAGAGAAAAAGAGAAATTTTAATACAAGAGAATAAGCAGAATAAGTTTTATATGCGTATTTAATTTACCAAGAATAAATTAGAAAAATTTAAATGGAGAAAAGGTATTTACTGAGAGATATAAATACACAAGCAAAATTTGTAACAGCAGGACAGAAAATAAAATGAAAACTAACCAGAAGAATAAAAAAGGGAAAATGCAAATCAGTTACCGTTAGGCTTGAATTAATTTAGAATAATGCAAAAGGCAAGACAATAAATAAGTAATAATAGAAAAGGGGGGAGAGCAATGAATTAATGTAATATACAATATTGGAAATCTGTATAAATGGGGAAAACTAATTTACATAAACAGGCCAACGAATATACACATATATATATAAATGATAATGGAACGAACAGAAATATACCTACGCAAGGGGAAGAGATGCCAAAGCGTAGAATTTAAATAGAATAATAACAAATATGAAATATAGGAACACATGTACTAATCTGAAAAGCAAGGGAATGTGAATATGCTGTAACCTAGAAAGAATAGGCCTAGATGACCTAGAATGGGTCTAGCCTTTTTCCTTTTCTTTTTTATATATAATGAGGAATTAACTATGCAAAAATGAAGGGGAGCCTCTACAATATTCAGACCATAATTTTCGAACCTAAGAACGGTTAAGTAATGATAAATATCACAGGCCAAAATTTATTTTAACATAAGTGCAAACCTGAGTTAAATAAGTGATGGGGAATTCTAACTCTAGCCGAAAATAGTCCAGAATGTATATATGACTTTAAATTTACCTGAAGTGAATATAAAATTGCCAAAATTAGCTAAGTTATACAATTTAACAATATTATCGAAAATTTCGGCATCAGTTCTTAGGCGAAAATATGATTAGAAAATTTATAAACTAACAATACATACTTTCTGAAAAGGAAATAATACAGAGTGCCTGAATAGAATCTTGGTACCAAAATCAGTAGTTATATGCACCACAGAAACTCCATAGGAACAATAAACTATTTATAGCCGTGGAATTATCCAACATGGCTACCATACGTCAAATGGGAAACGCCCACAAAAAATGGACAGAGAAGAAAACGCACATAAATTATAGTTAGTGAAATCTTGCACATACGCAAGATACATAAGGACTACTGCATATAAATTTACTCAAAACATGAATGCAAGACAAACCTATAGGAGGTCATAATAATTATGAAATCTGGAGGAGAAGGCGTTGTAATATGACAGAGTAGAATGGAATGTGACTTGGTGCACAATAACACTTACGAAACCCTAGTATAAGTTAGCATTGCGATTTATCAAGATACAAGGCACTTAACTAGAAACAACTTTCTTGATGCATGGTTAAAGTAATTTCATATACAGACTGATATAATGCTTTAAAGCACACATCCTGAATATATAATAAGCTTAATCTCATTAGGAATTAATGTATTGGGTTTCTATATTCAAAATGCCTAATTCTCGTTACATTAATGAATCCGTGCTTCACGCACACGAAAATTTACTAGTATCATAATGTTAACGAATGTTACCTTTCTCTTTATGAATTGTCAAATTTCCTAAGTAGAAGTGTGCTTAAGGCACATATTGTATTTATCGTCAAATCATAGTAATGTATATCGCAACTCACGTGAGAAAACCAGGGAAAATCTCCAAGACAGCCCTCCAACAACCACACTCTTGTAATCACTCGGCAAGTCTGGCTGTAGTCTGGTGACAGGGTGAACTACCTCGGTCTCTCACGTGAGGGCGGCACAGTACTAGTGACGACACGACCAGAGAGCATAGAAGGACCGCCGCGGAATTTTTAATTCCACGTTATAGTGCAGCTGATAAAACACAGTTGAAATAAAAAGGTAATGGTTATTTCAATAAAGAACATTGTCCAACTAGTACATTTTATTTCTTAAAAATTAATGAGATTTGTGAAACTGTTGTTTTTTATTTACAAGAGATTCGATATCAGGATTAAAAGTTGTTAGTTTTAACCATAAAGTTTATTCCTCAGATTGTTAAAAAAAAAGTGGAAAAAGCCATTTTACATAGGTGTGTGGTCGTAAACCCCATCAGTTCTTTTAATGCTAAGTTTGAAGTAACAGGGTACACCTCCTTGATCTGTATCCAAAAAGGAACGAGGCTTGTCTCTTTAAATTTAGATTTCCGAGCAGAATTGCAATTGAGTTCTATCAAAGAATCTTCATCCTGTGGTGTTTGGACCTTTGCATTTTTATATTTTCATCGTCAAACGGATTTCCTATCCAAAGCAACTCGTCTCGAATTTTTCCCGCCCTTTTCGCAACCCACCGAACTTTCTCCCGCGACCCACCAGTGGGTGGCGACCCATTGTTTGGGAACCACTGTTCTATATCAACCGAACAAATGAAATAGTAACAGTAACGTGTAAACAAATATTATATATGAGTGCAATCTATTGAACAGAGAAAGACTAATATTAAAACAAAACATTACTATAAGAGGTGGTCAGTGGCCAGTAGCAAACCACGAATTAGTTAAGAAATACTTAAAAGAATTTCTACAATTCATTAACACAATAGATTTTCAGAAACTATAAGGTAGAATGGTAATCACAATTTATCTTATGCTATAGGTTAAGAATTGCATGTAGTGTTACTACGTAACGGAGCATGCAGTATTAATAAATTTAAAAAAATATATTATGTACTTTCCGTAATCTCTCCAGTAGTAAGGTCTACGACTGAGGGAATGGGTTAATTATAGTAAAAAAAATTGGATTCCAGTATCTACTGATAATTTCTAAAATTACTCATACAATTTATTAAAGAAAATTTACCTAGGAAGCAGTTCTCGAATATCAAATTAAACAGATGGGCACTGAAATTTCGTGATTGGGTTTTCGCGCGAAACTATTAAAACAAATAGAAAACATAATGTTAAACTAATGTTATAAGTAATAGGCTAATAAATTAGTTTAACCTCGCGGAATTATCCTAGATTTCGTGAGTGAAATTTTTTGTGAAATTACATTTTTTTTTTGCATTTTCTGCTATATTTCTCGCAGAGTAAGACACTGATAGCTTATTTTAAAAACTTAATTTAGCATCGAGAGAGACATTTGTAATTTTTAAAAAGAATTTATACTTTTTAAATCTAAGATTACTCATAGATTTAGGACTAAATGAAACATTCATTACGCCTATGGTGATTATTATCCATCTTCATTCTCGAATAATTAGAATTATTTAGTAATATATAAACTTTACAATATAAGTTCTCAAAACGTGGGTAAATATTTAGTTAGTGAAGAATTATGAAATATTTCAAGAGTCCTTGTGTGCTAAATAAAATTGAATTTTCTAAAGATCTTCAAGAGGACCGTGAAGAAAATACTCCATATAAATGTGGAGAATAGGGCATTGATGCCTTCGAAAGTAAATGTCCGTAGTGAGGTGAATATTATGCAGAAAATAATGGGTTTGATATTCATATAAGCGGAGTTCACCTACTCAACCACTTCAAGAACTGAGTGTACCCCGTCCTAGTTCTCCTTGCCTCAGGAAGTGTCAAGAAGTGATGGGAGTTTTTGAATGAATCGGATTTATTCGATTCTTGAAAGTTCTCGAGATATCATGAGTTGTGTAAAAAGTTTCCAAATGATCATTTGAATGATTTAATGCTAGGATAAATGAGCACGGACCACCAGCATGGTCTTGTGGTTAGCGTCGTTGACTACATATCCGCCGGCCCGGGTTCGATCCCCAGTACCTCGAATTTTTCTGAGGTAGGGAAGTTTGGAACGGGGTGCACTCAGCCTCGTGATTTAAATTGAGGAACTACTTGATAGAGAAGTAGCAGCTCCGGTCATTTAAACCACCATTAACGGCCGTGGGTGTCAGCATGCTACCTTATGTGCCAATCATGTATCTGGCTATGGTTGATGACGCAGCGGTAGGCCTAGTCCCTTCAGAGATTTAGTGCCGCGGATTTTTTTTTTAAAGTGAGCACGAGTTCCCGAATAATCATGCATTCGAATCACTTCGGTTAACTTCGTTAACACCGTACGAGCTTTGCAGGCAAGAAAGGCATACTATGAACGCACAGCTATCAAGCGCACAGGACAAATAAATTTGACGAGCTGAACATTCAAATAACGATTTGAGTTATGAATACAGTAAGTATTTTGTAGTTCTAATTTCTCTGCTGCTAACTCGAGTTCTCACATTTCGCTTCACGAGTATTCGGATCCTGCTTTCATCCGTTAAATATTTCATTCGACTGATCATTCGGTTCTTCATACGATATTCTACAAGAGGCTACTCGATTCTTAAAATCATTCGATTATGTCCTTCACGTATGCCAAGGATCGCACATCAACGGTAGCCACTAGACCACGCAGGTGATCACAATAAATAGGCTAGTCGGTACATTAATATAGTAATAGAACCCTTAAAGAACAGGTTATGGGCTAATATTACTGAGTGAGAATGACAAGCGGCTAGCTTTGAGTTGTGACAATGAAAGCCAACCATTTATATAATTTACAGTGAGTCCCACGCAAGAGTTGGCCAATGACGCGGGTTTCTGTGTCCCGTCGGGCACAGCTCCAACTCCCGAGCGAACGGGTGAAATATCTACGCTAATAAACCCGCGATGGGTGTAATGATTCAGGTTCTCACATTTACAATTGGAATTACAATGAAAATAACCACGTACCTCATCAAAGAGATGTTGGAAATGTTCTCCTCTTGCATCCACACAATACTGACACCTTTTTAGGAAATTTTCTTTCATGCGCATAAGTTCAGCTTCCGAGACAGAGTTAATTTCTCTTGTGATATTGTCTTTAAGTTCTTCTAAGTTCAGTATGTGACTATTAGTTATGGGAAAACTTAAAAACTAAAGTGTATAGGTCAATTTCCCATACATATTGGACTCACTGTATAATGGATCGTTATTGGTTGGTACACAAAGCGCGTCAACTTCGTTTAATCTCAAATATCGTAGGTGATAATGACTCAATAATATACCTCACACCGGTTTCACCGAAGTCTATTAGGTTGACCTGTTAATTGACCAGAATACCCATGGTTAGTCAGAAAACCATTGCACCGGCGATTTGGCCTGCTTCAAATTGAGTAGAATACCCGTGAAATGTAGGTGCAAAATAATGTTCGAGCAGGATTCTGTGAGTAGAAAATATGTGTACGATTGGTTTGCACTCTTTCGCGCGCTGCAAGGAATCGGTGGAAGAGGAACCGCGTTTGGGCCGGTCATCCAAAAGCAGAACACCAGACGACACTGAACGTGTGTGAGTGTTGATAGCAACTTGCACCAACTTTTCATGGGTTTCCGTCTACGGTTTACCCAATTTGAAGTAAAAGTTAACGTTTTGTCGTTGCTCCATTACTGTTCGACGCACACTGCTAGGAACACTCTGTTAACCTGGATGCACTTGCACTGTTGTAACAGCCTCGGGCAATGCCTGAATATGGACAGGTCCAGACATGTCCATGCATGTCCACGCATACAACCGAACTTGTTGCATACCGATAGTTTAAATCATCCACCGAACTTAGTAGACACACCTCGTATACTACCGGTACCTTTCGAAATGTCAATGTTTAAAAGCAATAAATCCTTTTATAATTATATTGATAAATAGAAGAGCTAATACCGTTCCTTGCGAATTAGTAATCTTTACTTCTAGATAGCTGCACCACGTTTTATTTAACCACATGTATAGTCGCTTTAACTTAGGTGATTAAATCGCTACCGATACATACATTACGTACAAAAATAGTTGTGTAACATTAGTTAACACTAGAGAGAAAACATGAAATAGATCAATCAATATATTTTTTTATTTCATTGAGAAGACTTGAGTCCTTCAAGAACTGTAATATTTGATGGCATAATGACGGTCAGTTCAGTGCCGTCTACAGATTATTAGGTATTCTGTTCGTCTGTCGCCATCGGCGGTACAGTGGCCATTCCAGAATGATATGTTTAACTGTTAACATATTGTTAAAAAAGATGCATTAGGAGATTCTTCTCTTTTTAGGAGATAACTATGAGTTGTCTTTCAGTGTACTATTCTGAGTCGTGATTCCAAGATTTTATTTTTGCTTAATAGATTCTGAATTGGGTACTGATTCGTGGAATATTTAATTATTTTATGGAGTTTGCTTGTTGATTTACTGTACCCATTAGTCCTCTACTGCTCCTCCCTTTTAGTATATATAATTAAATCTCTATGTGAGATATTGTGTCACCTAAGTGATGCTTTGCTACATCCTTCACTGCCTGATCTACAGATTCCTTTCCACGCATTTCACTGTGCGAAAGTTGAACCTAAAAATTAGCTTCTCTAATTTACGAAAGCCACATTATGGAAATGTTCTAGCTATTTTTAGCTGAACTGCACCTAATCGCAAAATGTTTATAAAGACTCATTTGAAATTATTATTAATCTAATATTGGTAGGATTGGGATAGAAGCAATTAATTAAGGACAATTTACATTTTAAATAGGCCGTAATGTACATTATTGCTAAGTGTAGAGAAGTAGAATTTCACTTCAGAGATCTCTAGGTCCTCACGGACAGTAATGCACGAGAATACATTAGCCGCTGGTTAGAATTCTGAGAATCACTCACGAAATACAAGTGCTTAGGGAATTTTTCTGTGTCAATTTCATAGAAAACATATTGTATCAAACATTGAGAGATTTCTAAACGCCCTATAGTTAAAGGCAAACTTTGTTGTGCACACGGGAAAGTTTGAAGACCCTACGGACATTATTCACAAAAGCCCTACCGTTAATTCTAAGAACATGTGACGACTAGGAAGTCAATAGTAAAAAGACTTGAAGAAAAATCAGGGTTATGCCACGATCACTGGCTTATGCATATTAGTTTACGTTTTAACCAATGAAAATTAAGGAACTAACTTTTAGGACTACTTGCGGGTTATTGTCGTACAAATTTGATGTTGAACTGTGTGGGCAGAAGGTCTCTCGGCGCAACAAGCAGCGAAAGTGTTTTTTTGATTCTCGGAGGAATATTCTCTGTGGGTGAATATTTGGACTAACACTTTTTCTTGAATATATAGGGAGTCCATTTTATGAGGAAACCTCGCACTGCCGCATTGCCGCGCTAGCATCTCATTGCATCGCAGGTGTATAAAGCATACAAGCGGTTAGTTGCGTCGGTGTGTTGTAATGAGATGCTTGTCTATTGTCGTCCTGTGATACATAAGACAATAATCGAACATGTATACGGTTGAACAGCGAATTTATTTGGTGGAATGTTACTTATTGAGAAATAACAATAGAAGGCGCGTTCGGAGATTTTATCGTAAATATCCTGACTGTACCATCCCTACAAAATGGTGAGTAATAAGCTTCTACATATAGGCCTATTTTGTTAATAAATTCGTTGAGTTATTCTATTTTGTATTGTTTCTAAAGTCTTCATTTGCCGGTTTGCCGGTAGTAACGGAACACGGTCCCCGCCGGTGCAAGCACAACAGCGGAGAAAGTGTGAGCAGGGGCAACGCTGTTAAAAAGTTTCCGCATAAAATGGCCTCCCTGTATAAGTAACTTTTTCTGTTTGGCGAGGATATAGATAATTGATAATTTGATAGTAGAAAATTAAGATCACAGATACAAGGCAATGTAATATTAAGTAATTGTATGGAGTACCCACTTGCGAGTAATCACTTATTAGGTACATGTTAAGAGTGATCTATAACCAAGTGTGGCAACAACACTATCGCTAGCGATTGGAGTATTAAAAAAGTCATTAATTTTATTGTTGTGTTCTTCTTGGTAAATAAGAACCCCTCTTACCAGAACTTGCGATTTCGTCCGTCTGAAATTCCACAAATGCTGTTCTCTGAGAAACAAAGTTTCAATTTAGCCAAGGCAGAAATAAATTTAGGAGCACCTGTACCTTCAGTTGTCTCCAATCGAGACTAGCGCCCACGGTCAGTTTCATCATAGAAAGCGGATATTGGTGAGTACAATATCACAACCGAGGATCTAACTTACTCCTAAATCAACACAGTATACAATATTATTAAAATGACGGCCATCGCCAGTTTCATAAGGACAAATATTATTCCAAATGGCTTCCCAACGTGTTTGAGGATACGTGCAATTAGCTGCAAGTCACAGTAATTAAAAACAACAGCGAGGGACAGGGGACTGAATCAACGACCAACGCAGAATCACGGGAACGTTCTGCAGAAAGTCAACCATGACCGCCCAGGACACGCTGGTTACACGCTGCAGAAATCAGTGAGAAACCTACCAATTGTATTACCAGTTTCATTGTATTTATTTGTATGCTTATTTTAATGGTATTTTCAATTCTTGAACGGTACTTGAACAAATAATGTTTGTGTTCACTATCACGGATGTCTGTAAATATAGAATGAAACTTAGGCATAAAATTATTGGGTTAAATATTATGGATAGTGAGGAAGTTAAATACTGAAGATATGCAGTCAGAAGAACGAGGTCCTTCAGACATCGTATGAATGAATTAGGTCCTTCAGACATTGCTGAGAATACCACAGGTCCTTCAGATATGGAATACAAGGAAAAAAGCTTTGCTACACAGAGTGAAAATGTAGAAATTAGGTCTACCGATACGCAACTAGTAATGTACACCCAGGTTTTCTGTATCTGTATCTGTACCCTATGATCCCCAGGTGGGGCGAAGGGGCCTCCAATGGAGGTTTCATTACCTATACTAATTTGGATATGCTTATTTTCCGAGAGAGGGTAGAGGGACAGGTGGTAAGCCCATCGCCTCGCAACCCCCCTCTGGAAACTAAGTATTTCTTGGACGTGAAAGGGCCGAGAAATTTTGTCCAGAGGCTCTAATTTAGGCTTGGAGTTCTTTTACGACACCCAGGTTTTACGGGGTTAGAATGCCTATTGAACAACTTTTTAACTAGCTTACAGAGTAAATTTTGTGAAGGATTTAAATCTGTTGAGTCTAGTTTAAAAGCAGTAAAGATAAAAATTGAAATCAGTAGAGAGAAAATGGAATCCAGTCTCAAATCTGTAGAGGGTATGCAAAACAAATTAAATTATATTTTAAAATCAGTGGAGGATAAGTTCAAATCAATAGAAACTTGTATTGAAAAGAATTTAGATGAGAATTTAAAATCAGTGGACCTTAAGTTAAAATCAGTAAACAGTAAACTCGATGATAGTCTCAAAACAGCACAAATAAAATAAATTGAGTATAGTTTGAAGGTTGTGTTTACACAAACAAATGTTAAGAAACTAGAAGCAAGCCTAAAATTAGTTGAAAATAATGTAGACAAATTTGAAACTAGGCTAAAAGGAATTCAAGTTGAGATAACTTCTAAAATAAAAGATCTAGGTGAAAATATTAAAAATGAAAATTTTTTAAACAAAATCAGCTAGTCATAAACTATAAACTTCAACATGTAAACAGTCAGTTTGCACAGGTTACCAGTAAAATATCAGAGGTTATGAATTCTGTAGATCAAGCACAGAAAGATACTGGTGAAAATGTTGATAGTCTATACATTCAACTGGATAGTTTAAAAAAATAATATAATAGAACTAGAAAGAAACAACAATCACTTAGATACAATTAGTCAAACAAACAGTATTAACGACAGTTCTACAACAAACGGCAATGTCATATCGCAAGAAAATAGGCCTAGAAATTTTAATATACCATCAATTAGTACAGTTGTAATGACAGAACAAGGGACAAACATGGGTCACGTGTCTATAAGTGGCAATGGCAATGCCAGTTCTAGCAGCATGGAAAATCCGAATTTTAGTGATACTGTACAGTGGAACCCTGATCATCTGCTAAATGAGATTTCTTTCCCAATTTTCAATGAGGGTAAACCATAAATCCTCAATACCATCTCAAAGGGCTTGAAAATTATTTCAAACTAAAATTAATAACCAAAAAACCTGAAAATGTTAATTGTTAAGAATAAGTACTAGAATGACAATCAAAAGAATAAGATAGGGAATGAACTAAACCAGCGTAATTATAGTCGTAATGGGGTAATTACTATGATTGACCACTTTTTACGAATCACACAGAAAGGGCGTATTTTTGACCCGCCATTCAAAGATTATGAAGTCCTTAGCATTGCCATAAATCATTTTCCAGATTACATAAGAAATAGTGTAATTGTAGCACGTCCAAAAATTTTGGGGAGGATAATGGGGGTGGCAGGATAATGGAAAATCAACAAACTACCAGGCGCAACTACAAAGTAAGTTTCCCTGGGGCCATTTGGAGAAACAGAACACAATTTCGTGGATATAAATATTCCAACAGATGCAGGATTTAATTAGGTATTATCAAACACATTCGCCACCGAAATTGAAACATTTGTCATACCGTGGAACCAACTTTTGAATACCTGTGTCGTACAAGTCTGCAGTCAGAGATCTGAACCACTGTGTTACGAACATCTCTCTGTCATTCCCTGCCATTCCCTGTAATTTTTTTTAGATGTAGGAAAAGATGGAATTCACTGGGAACTAGGTCCTGGCTGTATAGTGGATGTTTAAACTCTTCCTAACAAATCCCCTGCAAACATTCAGCGTAAAAGTATTAATTTAACCAAACATTACGTAAATGAAGAAATTAATTAAAAGACCAAAAACCCACCACCAAAGAGAAGATCAAATAAACGTGTTAGGAAACTAAATAAACATCTGCAGAAACCCCGCCACGGGAGGCACAAATAGGTCTCAACACTGCAATGCACTTACACAGACTGACTAACTGACTGCTAGGAAAATCGTCCCCTCTAGAAGCGATGATAGCGACAGAAGAATCGAACGAGGCCAATAATAAAAATGTCTTAGGTGATGAGATTAAAGAAACAACAGAAAAACGATCACACTGTAACCACGCTGTGGTAAATAAAAATTAACTTAGACCGTAGAATCGTAGTCGTGAAGAGATGATCAGAACTGTAAGTACAAAATGTAAATATATATACTATATTAATATTTAAGGGTATCGAGAATATCGCAAACGCAACACCATAACAATAACATCAATGGTAGTTCGGGAAATTCCCTAAATAGCCCCAGGAACCACAATGGTTCCCACCAGGGCGGTAGGCCTAATTTTAGGAGGGGAAATAATGCTCAGAGACAGATCATTCTGTTCAGAGTAGACAACAGAGAACAATAACTATGGGAGAGATAGAAACAACCGAAACAAGAATGTCCCACATTGGATATGAAATGTGGTTTCAGGAATAGCTACTGGATAGGTAATTTCTGTAGGCAAAGGTACAACAGAAATAATGACTGGAGAAATAACAAGGAATTATTTACTTCAATTTAGGTGTGAGGACAGTGCTCAAAACAGAAACACGATGAACACGGAAGGTAGGAGCTTTCAGCCAGAGACTAGGAGAAGGCCTACATCTCGGAAAGCAGTTGAGGAAATTACGCATTCGGAAAATTAATTTCCCAGATTCTCCCGGATTCTGAGACTCTCTATTATATCAGTGGCAATGAGGTGACTAATATAAATGAGTCCACAAATTACATGACTAATAAAAAGACTACCGACGAGATCACCTATCCAAGGACAGACACGCAGAAAGTGACATTAAATGAGACGGGACGCGTTATTATTTCAGAACCACCTAGGATTCAGTGTAATATTTTGTTATATTCAGACTTAGCCAGCAGTGTGTGTAGTTATGAATTTTATCAGAATACTCTCTCCCCGCGTAATATGCAATTTTCTTAGTAGCTGTCCGTAAAAGCCTTGAGAGGGTTAAGAAGCAGTGTATGCTAGTAGATAAAACAGGAAACTGAAAAGTTCAAGTGAAATTTCTAGTAATAAATGAGTTAACTACTGACGTAATATTGGGATGTGATGCATTTTCCGAATGGACTGCAGTCATAAATTTTTAGAGGAATTTCTTGTTTCCGATTGCAAAAACATTAGAGTTCAATGTTCATTTTTATGACACAGAAAATGATGGTGAAGTGGATAAGAGATTAATATATGAAAAAGGGAATCAGGGCGAACTGTTATTTTAGAACTTTTAATGATAGTAGAGAATGAATTAGTTCCGTCACAGACGAAAACAAATATGGAGCAAGTCTGTGCACAGGGGTGGTGGGACTGTGAATTCTGTACACAACAGTCGGTGTCGATGAGGAATATAAATTGTCGTGACATGAATGTCTTAAGCTCGAGCGAACAGATAGAATCACGTGTTCGTGTTAGAGAAAGAGAGCATGAGGAAAGTTTTACGTGACTAGGTGGAACTGGGTCACGGTTTAAAGGCTGATCAGAAGGTGAAACTATGGCAGGTGTTATTGGAGTGTACAACCAATTGGAGTGTTGTCTAAAATGTTGATTCATGTTCTAACTCTCCGGACATATGTACGACTTATACACATATTTTCGCAATTGTAAATATTGAACCTTACAAAGACAAATGTATGAGTGTAAAGCTTAGTATGCGTGGTGGCGCAGACGAAGTAATTAATTATATATTATAGAAAAATATCAGTAAAGACTCAAATTTAATATAAACATAGAAATTAATAAATGCTTTATGGTGGGTGATGAAAGAAAATGGGAGTTTTCGCGTCACACTCGATGCTAGGAAAAATTAACAGTTACACACAGATGGATAACTTTAGGCCAGATGCTGTAGACACATTGTTAGAAACTGAAAGTAAGATAATATTTTTCAGGAATCTACCTCACGTCTTCGTTTCGGCATATTCTACTAGAAGAGAGTTTAAGATTTTCACAGTGTTTGTCCATAATTGAAAACCTATAAGTATACTCACTGCACTTTTGGTTTTTCTACTTCTGGGAGTGCCTTGTTAAGAGCTTTACATAAGTTTTGAGGGAAACTACGAATGATTTTATAATTCAGTACGTGGATGGTTTTTTCGATTTTTGGGGCTAATTTTGACTTGAAAATAGAGAACATTGACTATGTACTAATTAAACTGCGAGATTACGGCATGGCAGTGAAACCAGAAACAACCATCTTTTTTCAAACAACATACAGTTTTGGTCAGGCATGTTATCTCACAAGATTGCATTAGGTCTAACAGACAGAACTGATAGTATTATGCAGATTTCACCACCTAAGACAGTCCAACAGTTTAGGTGATTGTTATGCATTTTGAATTATCAGAGTAGCTTTCTTGTAAACTATGCAGAACATGTCGTTTCATTAACAGAAAAGTTAAGAAAGATTGACATTTAAATTGACATGTAGAACAGGATGCATTTGTGGAGACTAGAGAATTATTTGCTAATTCTACTGGGTTAGAGAGGCCTAAAACCCATTTACCTTACAATTTTTTACACTGACGCATCGTCCAAAGGGCACGGGGAAGTGTTGTATCAGGTGGACGAGCAGGGGAAACGCATGTAACAGGCACGGTTTCGTTAGGCCTATCTTGGTTAGAAATGAACGCATCTGTAACTGAACACAAAATCGGGGCAATTTTCCCCTTGATGAAATTGAAACAATATGTGTTCAAAATAAGAATCATATTGTTCACAAATCACACTAGCTTAGGGTTAATGATTAGCTTTAAACTTTCTACCTCCAGCATCTAGAGATTTGTGCATCAGAGTATGTCATACGACACAGAAATCAGACATATTGACGAGGAGAAAAAACTTTTCGGAGACGGTCTTCCCAGGTTGAATTTCAATCAGGGCTTTTCAAAAACAATAACAGCTCCAAATTATGAGGTAGCAGTAACACAGTTAAAGGCTTCATGAAAACATAACAAATCAGATGTTTAGGTACATAAAACAGCTTCAGGAAAGTGACTCAGATATTCAAAGACTGATACCTGTTACTAAAGAGATCTCAGAAGGCGGTTGTAATACATTCGGCATGAGAGGTGGTGTACTTTATAAGCTTCATAGTAAAGACGCCGGAAAATGGAAAATATTCATTGTAAAATACACGGCAAGAGCTTTAATTTTTAGTTTTCATGATGTTTTTTAAATCATACAGGAAGTGAAAAGATATCCTTCATGGCAGAAAACCTTTACATACAACACTTTTAACTAAAGTAAGGCAGATAACGTACACATGCGAATTATGTTGGAAGGCGAAACCATTGACGGTTCGCTATGTTAATGAAGCGCAGGCTATCATCAAAGATAGTCCTAATGCATTGGTAGCGATTGACAACCATGGTTCTCTGCCAGTCAGTAATTTCGGTTATAAATTTGTTTCATCATGTATGACGTATTTTCGAAATTTGTTGAAGTCTATCCAATGAAGTAAATCACTAGCCATGCAATTCTAAAGAAAATTCTTAATTCGTATATACCAGTTTACGGGCCAATTTCCGGCCTTTCAGTGACAATGCAACTGTTCACACCAGTAAGAGTTTACTGAGACCTTATAAGCCCACAACATAGAACTCTACAATTGTTCAGGATATTTAGATTCTGGGAATTGTTGTGAACTGGCGATAAAATAAGTCTCACAGTAGTTCAGAATATTGTGCCATCAAAATCACAAACACTGGTTCAGGCATTGTGAAGTAATCGAACATGTTATCAACAATTCCATTAGCCCAGTGACTAAAGTGGCTTCAATCAAACTCATGACAGGGAAATATCCGATACGTCTGAAGCTGTACAAGTCGAACAACCTCTCAACGAAGTTGAATTGTGCAACGTGCATTCGACTGCATAAAGCACGCGCTGGGATACGTAAGGAAGAGGCGAGGCGTACAAATGCAAATGGTTTCATGACATAAAAATAAGATACTAATACGTGACGCAGATAATTTAATGCATGTAACATACCCAGAAACATTTCAATAAACTTTCATAGCAGTGTTGATAAATGTTTACATGTTAACATACTTTTCTGATTAAAATCTCTATTTGAGGTTATGTTAATGTTTATATCCTGTTATGAGGTGTTATGGAATCCATATATCTATAGGCTTATAACAGAAACAATGAACAATCAAATTTATTCATAGGCCTATCACATTCGGGGACCAATTTGGTATCATATCCTCCAATAAGTCATTGTTAAAACCTCCAAGTGCAGCAATCTGAAGCAGTTCCTCCATTTTCTCTGTTACCTTTACCGTACCGTATCAATTTACGCTGGCAAAAACTCCGTCGTAGCACAAGACGTTATTCAATTTACCGTATTCGATCACGTGACATTAGTGTGTACCGTATCAGAAAACACGCTATGGCAAAAACTCTCTATGTCGGTGTCACCCTCGTTGATGTTGGTCTCAGGTGAATTTTCTCAAATATTTCCTGCACAATTTTTGCAGATGGCTGAGTACAGGAGTCCTGCTTTTTTGCAGCTGCAAGCCCCGGTGCTACACCCTGTCGTTCACTTGCATTGTAATATTTACAACTTTTCTTCAGCAGCATCCATGGTCATTGTAACTTTTCGTAGCCAAGCCACGTCTGCCCTTGCAGATAGGTACGAAAAGAATGGTACCGGGCAGCATCTTGTGCAGGGGGAAATAAGGCAAGGTTGGATTTGGATTTGCCACGGAGTTGGAAAATATTAGGTAGCGAAGATCGTCCAGAGTATCTGTGTCCATGTTTCCACCGTACAATATCACAAGAAACTTTGCCCCTGCTTTCGAAATTTGGCGTGGTGTTGCTTCGTCATCTTTGAGAACACTAGCGATGTCAGACAGAGAAAGGTTTTTCTCATCAATAATGAAAACTTTCTTCTTTCCTTGTCCAAATGGGTTTGATGTATTGTCACAGCAGCTTGCTGCATGAAGGAAAAGAGCATCCTGAGCATTATATTTGCACGAAGCTACCGAAGACAAAACACTGGGGCATTACCTCTCCCAATCTTTTGAAAATAAACATTCTTTTCAGAAGAACCTAATGCAGTGAGCAATACTAATAGATCGATGTCTTCACCTGTGAAAGTAACACTATCGAAGTCAGCAGCCTTAGATATATGTCACTATAATGATATCGGCATCTTCTATTGCCTGCTTAACCTCGATACCCTTTGCTGCCATTTCAGTCACCAGCATTGAAATAAAGTTGTCGTCAGACAGATATTTTTCTTGTGACAGTGTAACGGCCATTGTTAACTAAAATAAAAGTTTTCTGGACTATTGCAGCAAAGCCCGGCGATATCGTTCAGCTGCTTTGGTGTTCTGATAAGTGACGTCACTAAGGTATCCATCGATTACTACTATGGCATTACACCCAAAGTGTTTCTGTACGTAGTCCATGTAGGTCTTGCACACTGACTCAAACGTGCAACCATATGCAGTCAATTACTGCACATTTTCTGCTACCAAGGTCTTCTTCCTGTAATAGTAGGGTACCTTATGACATCCCGTTGGCTCCTTCGTGAAGAAAGCAACACACCTATATTTTCAGTTTCTATGAAGTCCAAGGATACCCTAACCACTTGATGCTACTCTGGGGGTCGCGTCTGAGTCGCGTGATGACGTCATCAAAATGGCGGACGTAGCGTTTCACAGAAATGACCATAAAGTGAAACGTGTTTGAGATATAGACTTGCGAAGAACGGTTTTGAAATCACAATAAAATGCTTTACATTATTGTTTCTTACACGTATGGAGCTAAGACGGCATATTCTACCGAAAAATTACACTTTTTTTGGAAAATTGAAAAAAATTGTCCTGTAGAATGTGTTCTCTTGAAATTTCAATAGAAGATGATGCCATACCATAAATTACATGCAAACACATTTTTTGAAGAGTTTAATAATGATTCTATTCCCGTTTATCAGAAGTTTCCAATGTCAATAGTTTTAATTCCGTGATAGTTTTTGTAAAACAAACAGCAATCTCCAAATTTCAATATGCTCTTTCCTGAAGAAGGCAACACACCTAGATTTTCAGTTTCTATTAAGTCTAAGGATACCCGAATCACTTGATGGCGGACTTCAATAACGGTTCACAGAAATGAATATAAACCGAAAAGTATTTGTGATGGACTTGAGGAATTTTTATTTTTAATCGGAATAAACTGCTAATGTAATAATAACTTAATAACTTTTGCTGTTGTTGTGTTTCTGCATGCTACACATTAAAATCATGAATTATGATTACACACATGAAACGGAAAGAATGCAATTAAACTGGTAACACTTAGCCTATCCGTAGACTGCTCGGAGTGTATTTCTGTTTTCTGTGATTTTCTTAATAAACGTAAATTTCCACAAACTTGGAAGAAATCAAATAGGATAGTGCCTTGCAGTATTCAACAGAATAACTTTCTGCTCACTGCCCCTATTAAAAAAGGGGTTCATCCTCATCAAAGTCACTATCATCGTCATCATCATCATCGATCTTCGCCTCTTCATACTTCTCCGAACCTTTTTCACACTTCTCTGGATCGCCCTCACATGCACACATTTCAGAACAGGGCAATTTTATCCAAACACATTTGCAGCTATTACATCTCGACTTAACACATGCACCTTTCATTAGTTCGAGCACATCAGAAGGAGCAGGTAGGTTGGTGCACATGATTGGGACCCATCGATTGTTCTCTTGAATCCAACCAAAATCTGCTGGTGGGGCAAATTACATCTATTCCATTCCATTGCTTGCAGATGTGCCCGAAGTATAGCTGGTTCAAGTGATGTTTGTGTGAGAGGAATGAACTCGGTCCCAGATGCTTCCGGGTAAAAACCCACCACCTCAGTTCACCAACTTCCTTTATCTCTGTTTCGGGAACATACACTTGATATATGAACCTTTCATCAGCCGCCGACGTTTCCTTATCCACAGTTTCCGTCTTTCCCAGATTTGCCAGGTCAATGAGAACATCGTCAGCAGCTAGGAAGGCGTACCAGAAGGATATTTTCCCTTTTCTAGAGAAGGAACAGTAATATCTGCTCCTGATAGTACATGGAAATCTAGAAGTCAGTCGGCCGTAGTCGTCCTAGTTCCTCGTCGATTGGTGACAGGGAAACACTTCTCCTTTTACTAGCCTGGCCAGTTACGACACGTGTATCTTTTGGTAGTATTGGATATTTATTTAGTGGCACAATAAAGACATCAGTATCAGGAGAGTAGATTTTCAGCTCTGGACCACCAGCATTTGCCGCATGGATAGCATGCAATATTATTTTTTAGTCAACTTCTTCGGGAGTAGCCTACTGCTAAGGAAACCGGCATCCATGTGTGTCCTTCGTGCAACTTGTTGCCATGCAACCACTAAATTGCCTTTGGTGGCTGCAGCATTTTCTAGAATACACTCTCAAAGGAACATTGAAAGTTCGCCTTTCGTTTTCTCGTGTGAGAGAAGCTTCTTCGTTGCCATAGTTAGTATTCCATCTTTTGCTTCAATGTGATAATGGATTTTCACAGTATGACCCTGACGAAGTTCTCTTGTGGTACTTTTTAGAGAGTCCTTTATCTACGTATGTGTCAAATACCAAATGAAGTTCATCGTATGATCCGTAGTTTTGGTTTAAACTACTTATGAAATGATCGACAAGTTCTGAAGGGTTCTTGATTGTTGGTGGCTTATCGAGTGCATGTAGCTCTGCCATTCCATCAATAACTGCAACACTAACGAAATCCGGTTGTTGGCTCCACTAATAAACTTGACAGTATGCTCTCCGGGTCTTGTAGTTCCCCGGTAACACTGCAACGCCCGGTTAGAGGCTGCACTGAACTTGTGGGTAGTGTGTAAATTGGAAACTTTGATGGTAAAGCCTCAAGTATCCCTAATAGCAAATACTCTCAATAAGTAATACCGTCCACTCCCTGTCTTTTTCCGGGACACGCTACTACTAGCGCTGCCAGTGAGCAGGAATGGGCAGTTACTCGTCAGCTGATATAGTTTACGTTTGTCTGTTGTGTTTTGTGTACGAAAATATAATATAAATTCTAGTAAAACAGGGTGCCCACGGGGGGGGGGGGGGTTAAGACGCAGACTGCGTCATTGAAATTTCTTGGGGGGGGGGAAATATTATCGTGTTATGAATTTTCTGGCCGGGGGTTGAAAATTGTTGCAAAATTAGAGTTTTATATGTTAAAAATAAAAACGGTCAAGTTCTATAACATCAAAAGGTCTCTTTTAATTCTTTATTATAAAGATAAAGATGAAGGATTTCGACAGCCATGGGCGCCCATACCCGGGGGAAGGGGCGCAAGGAAAAAAATTATATTATTAATTATTATAGTCAGGTGTTTTTCTTTTAAGACAGTTATTTGAATTGCAGAAGTTTTACCAAATCGACAACATGGAAGCAGAATCCACAGTGGATTAGGAAAGGGGGTTCAGACCCCCATGAGTCAAAACCTAAAATTCTATATTTGTATTTAAAAAATATATTTATTTAATTAAACAAGATTTGTTGGTGTGTCAAATATGATATAGCAGTTATTTTCTTTTCATAACATAATGAGTAGGCCTATTATGTCCACTGTTCCATGTGCTATTTAACTTTTCTTAAAAATAGTAATAAGTATTATAATTTAGGTAACAATTTCATGTTTAAGTTGCCATGTCTTAGAGTATAGTAAACAAATTTGCTAACTAGTTTTTCAGTGCTAAAATAGCGTAAAATATATCATTTTCATTAGTTCAACATTTAAAAATTTCCCGGGGGTGGACACCCGACTTAGGAAACATTTTCTTGTTTACATTGGCATGTCTTAGAGTATGGTAAACAAATTTCCTAACTAGTTTTTAGTGCTAAAATAGCGTAAAATGTGATTTTCATTAATTCAATATTTGAAAAAATTCCGGGGCTGGACCCCCCACCTAGATAATGATTTCTTATGTACATTGAAATGTCTTAGAGTATGGTAAACAAATTTCATAACTAGTTTTCAGTGCTAAAATAGCGTAAAATGTGATTTTCATTAGTTCAATATTTAAAAATTTCCCGGGATGGACATCCGACTTAGGTAACATTTTCTTGTTTACATTGGCATGTCTTAGAGTATGGTAAACAAATTTCTTAACTAGTTTTTTAGTGCTAAAATAGCGTAAAATGTGATTTTCATTAGTTCAATATTTAAACATTTTCTGGGATGGACCCCCGACCCCTTTTTTGGGGGGTATTCCAAACCCCCCGGCACTTCCGACCCTCCCCGCAATTATTTTCTGGCTACTTATTATATTATTAATATAAAATACAAAGTGGCCCAAGAAGTTAAAGCGACAAAAAATAAATTAATTAAAAAAATTGCCCCCCCCCTAGAAAATATCATATGGGCGCCTTTGTCGACAGGCAATTGGGTTGGGGGTGAGCAATGAAGTTTGGGGGGTGAGCAATGACGTTTTGGGGGGTGGGAACCCCTGAGTAAAATAATTAATACAACATAGGCCTAAAGAAAATGTCCGGTTATGTAGGTGGCATGATATGTGCCGTCTATGTTTGTAATAATTATTATGAGAGTGAAATAAGTAAAATCGTTAATTAGAGTGTGTACAAGACTGATTCATAGAGATGTTCATTGGCTTACCATCCGAATTGTTTTACATGTAAAAATTTCAAATTAAAAAAAAAGTATATATTGTACAAAGTATCTTGCAAATCGTATGAATTAAAATTTAAAGCTGATTTTCATGAAAATGTATTAAAGTGAAACAGTTAGTATTGATACTTATTAAAAGAAAGTGTGTGTGGAACGCCATGCGGCAGAAGTGAAACTTTTTTTTATTTTTTCAATTTTGGATTAGTGGATTTTTCAAATTTTGGATTGTTGGACTTTTTAATATTGGGTTTTTGAACTTTTTAGATTTTGGATTGTTTAAATTTCTGATCTTTTAAAACTTTAATTTTGGATTTTTAATTTTTTTTAAACATTTTAGATCATTGAATTTTTTTAGTTTTTTTTTTTTTAATTGTTTATTTTTAATTTTGGATTTTTTTATTTTTATATTTTAGAATTTTATAATTTTGGATATTTATGTTTTAAATTTTAGATATTAAGATTTTTTAATTTTGGATTTTTTATTTTTTAAATTTTGGACTTATTAATTTTGGTTCCTTCAATTTTTTTATTTTGAAATTTTAGATTATTTAAATGTTGGATCTTTGATTTTTTATATATTTTAATTTTGGATTTTTTAACTTTTTAAAATTTTGGATTTTTTAATTTTTGGACTTTTTCAGTTTTGGATAAGCCTAATCATTGAGTTGATTGATTTCTGTGCAGTCCTTTCCGTCACACCTCACTAATTTCTTGACGATTTTGAGCGTTACACAAGCTCTCGATTTACCCCCTACCGCGGCTAAAGAAGTTTTACTTAAAAAATTAGCGTTATCGTCATTTAATTAAGTTAGTTTAGCGGTAGTGTAAATTATGTTATTTCCCGACCTAATTCCTGCATTATCAAGCACAAAAATAAGTTACTGTGTCATCAGGACTTTGAAAAACAAATTTATTTTGCAGCTATATAGGTTCATTAAGGGTATATGTACGTGAACTACCACAAAAATATAACAAAAATGCAGGTTCTAAAATATTAAAATTTTACAAGAAAATGAACTCAAAAGTGGACTAAAATTACAGAATCCTATAAGAAGGCTTACTAGAACATAACTAGCTGATAAAAGTATAAACAATTGACCAAGTTATTTTTAAATTACATGTTTTATAGGAGCATGAAAAAAATTAATTCAGATGCACTTATCACTTCCTGTAGAGATAGCATTTTTCTGGTTTCTCTAACACCTTTTATTTTTTTAATGCATAGAATGAACATATTTCTCTACAAAGTAGACTACTTTTATACAGCTAAAGTTAGTATTTTTAATGCAATTAATTTTTATATATCGCATATAAAATATATTGAAATTTGATCAATATTTCATGACACATTTTCTTTAATTTTATACCTATGGGCATCATTGTAGTCTACTTTATGCATATATGCATGTAAAATTAGTGTAAAAAATTTCAGCCTTCTATCTCTAATGGTTGTGGAGCTATCTAACAATATGTGTGAAAAATAAGAGTTACCGGGAAATTCAATTTTAAGTTCATAGTGAATAGTAGCTCAGAGCACGTAAACATATTTAAATGTCCATTTAAAAGGTACCAATAATTTCTAAACCTATATAAACTATATACCAATGGATGCAGAAAATTCAGCACGATTTTTTAGTGCTATAAACAAAAAAAGCAATAATTTCAAAATAATTCACGTACATATACCCTTAAGTAGCTTCTGAGACTGCTGCCCATTCCTACTCAACAGATGGCACCTCTGTGCTAGTGGACATTTTGAACAAAGGGAATAGAGTAGAGTGGGCGGTATTCTTATTGAGAGTATTTGCTAATAGTTTGCTCTTGTCGTTGCTGTGCAAGATAGACCCATCTGGGGAAAACAATGACCGAGGAAGAACTGACAGCTAGTAATTGCTCACTGCTTTTCGCAGATCAAACTCCGGTCTTGATTTTGCAACAATCAACATTATTGAGAAAAGGTTTCTGTCCTCCTTCAGTTCCATAATGGCACCTCTCACAGGAATTCGTACCCTCTTCGAAGCTTGACGACAATTTAATTATATACCCTTCTTAGTAACAATTTTGACAGTGTTTCGTTACCTTTTTATCAAACTCTTCCCTAATACATTAATAAATAGTCAATCACAGAGAAGAATTGACACAATTACGCAATAATATGAAGCCCAGATCTCATATCAAATTCCTTTCGGAACAAAATTGAGCCTATTCTGAGCCTAAAATAGTCTAAAATGAGCCTGAACTGGCTAACCATCACAAATAGTTTTCGGTTTATATTCGTTTCTGTAAAACAACACGTTATTGAAGTACGCCATTTTGATGACGTCATCACGTGACTCGGACGCGACCCCCAGAGTAGCATCGGGTATCATTAGACTTAATGGAACTGAAAATCTAGGTGTGTTGCCTTCTTCAGGAAAGAGCATATTGAAATTTGGAGATTGCTGTTTGTTTTACAAAAACTATCACGGAATTAAAACTATTGACATTGGAAACTTCTGGTAAACGGGAATAGAATCATTATTAAACTCTTCAAAAAAATTGTTTGCATGTAATTTATGGCACGGCATCATCTTCTATTGAAATTTCAAGAGAACACATTCTACAGGACAAATTTTTTCAATTTTCCAAAAAAAGGGTAATTTTTCGGTAGAATATGCCGTCTTAGCTCCATACGTATAAGAAACAATAATGTAGAGCATGTTATTGTGATTTCAAAACCGTTTTTCGCAAGTCTCTATCTCTAATAGCTTTCACTTTATGGCCATTTCTGTGAAACGCGACGTCCGCCATTTTGATGACGTCATCACGCGACTCAGACGGGACCCCCAGAGTAGCACCAAGTGGTTCGGGTATTCTTAGACTTCATAGAAACTGAAAATATAGGTGTGTTGCTTTCTTCACGAAGGAGCCCACGGGATGTGATTTTCTTACATAAGGTACCCTACTGTAAGGAGTGAATGCTGAAATGGCAGCAAAGGAGGACATCATCGAAAAGATCATTGCTCAGGAGGAGTTATTGAGAGATGATGCTGATTTGCCATCGGGAGGAAAGAAGTACAGGCTTTTATGATTCAATATTAATGGATAATTTGTAATGATTTATAAATTTTCTACTTACTTAATATATCCACATATCATCACATGTAGTATAAATTTTTATAAAATACATCTTTATACATTGATAATAGTGTACATTATTCTTAAATTAACATCTCATTAAGAATGGGTTTTCTATTGTGTATGTTACTGAACGTTATTCATACAGAAATGTTTAAAAATGAAAGTTACTAGGAAGAATGCTGCATTTTTGGCAATTTTCCAATATTTTGAAAAATTTTCAAAATTTTGAAGTGCCATATTTTGGTACATATTCGGTTTTAGAGACATTTAAACAGTGAAAATAATAGGATATTTTATGCTCTTTAACGTTTGTAATAGAGTGTTTTAGGCTAAAATGCATTATTTAGGAGTTATAAGGAAAACACTGAAAAAGCCCAAAATTTTTGGGGTTTTTCGGCTGCCCTGAAGTTCGCACAGGGTTCTCAAATTGAAAAACTTGGATTCTACACCACAGTATACCCACATACAACATATTAAAAAATCGTTAACTTTGGACCTTTTTCCAGGCAAAAGTACCTTGTGACTGGACTAACAATGAAAATAAGTTAATTAAAACTTCCCTGGTTCTTGAAGGTCAACAACTTCCCAAAGTTTCATGGCGATCGGATGAATGGTGTAGTAATGCATAAAGGACACACACACACACACTCACACACACACATACATTCATTTATATATATATATATAGATTATTAAACTGTAAACTTATTAAGTGCCAATATGATACTTTATGAGATTGTGTGGGGGACGGGAAAATATCTATCCGTCGGTCCGTCCGTCTGTCCGTGTGCCTGTACGCGCGATAACACAAATACGCTTTATCGGATTTTAATGAAATTTGGTATACGCATTTATAATTGTTATGGGAGGAAGCCTATTGATATTGGACCAAATCGGTTGACTGATACTGAAGTAATATCCAAATTAGCGTTAATATTAAAGGCGCGATAACTAAAATACGCTTTATCGAATTCTTATGAAACTCGGTATACACATTTATAATGTCCATGGGAAGACGTCTACTGATACTGGACCAAATCGGTTGACCGGTACGGAATAATACCCAATTTAGTGCCTTTTATGGTAGTATATAACAAAAGGCACAATAACTCAATTACGCTTTAAAGGGTTTTCATGAAACTTGGTATACGCATTTATAGCGTCCATGGAAAAAAGCCTATTTATTTTTAACTAAATCGGTTGACCAGTACCAGAGTAACAGCTAATTAAATGTCACATGTTTTTTTTAAAACCTTGTCTATACTACAATGCTGCATTTTAAATCATTGAGGTCTTTGTCTGCAATTCAGTCAGATGTTTGTTTACTTCGTTGATCTAGTTGAAATTGAGTACTACATGAATTCTGTTATATACAGAAGGTATATTGCTGTGAAATAATTAGCGGAGTTCTTTGCTACTGAATTTTGTGAAATATCGACATATTTTAACAATTACAAGTTGCAATAGATTTACCTTTGAAAAGATCCTTCACATATGGTTATCAAGTTGGACTCGTATTCTGGAGGCACATATGGTTATCAAGTTAGACCGTTAAACTGATCCTGATTGCCATAATGGTAACGTCTTGGACTCGTATTCTGGAGGTCACTGGTTCAAACCCCGGGGCCGGACAATTTTGCATGGATTTTTTTTTTTTTTTTATATATTTTTATGAGAGTGTGCGATTGTCAAAATTTCACAAATCTGTAGTTCTACTGATGCTGGACGACTTTAATCTGATTAAAAATATATTTTTTTCTGCATATAAGTTAATAATTGCAATTATAATTGATTCAACAAAAGCATTCTGGCACTTAGTTACATCAGGTTACCTGATTTTTATTGTTTTTAAAAAGAAAATTACTTAGGATACATTGTTCTGACAATAAGTGAAAAATTATATCATAGGAAAAGGTAATACTTCCCTAGACGGTTCCTAGAATTCCTGGAATTTTACTGAAATGGTTTCATATTAAGGTACCTGGACCGTTAATAAGCAGTAAAACATTCAAAACTAACGATTTTTATAAACGCTCACTTTTGGGATAATATCGTGCTCAAGCAAATTTTATAAATTCCTTCCCACTGGGAATATTTCCGGGCCACATCACTACTGTGCAGTGCAAATGTTTTTTTCTCTCTAAACTTTAGTTACATAAAAAAGTTATATAACCTACACATAACTTGTTACATTTCACACATAACTTGTTAATTGTTACATATAACTTGTTACATGTTACATATAAGTTGTTACATGTACCGTAATAAGTTTATTAAACAAGTTGCATAGTGTAAACGCAGCTTTACTGTTTGTATGTATCGTACAACATAGGCCTATGGCAAGAGTGGATGGAAGTATCGGGCAATACGACTCTATTATTCTACGTTGTAAATATGTTTGTAAATATTCATTTTATCAGGGTATGACGCATGTTAGTTTAACTAGGTACTGTCCGTGCATTTAGACGTGAACACTGTAAACACAACGCGCAGTGGTATCAGTCTCACGTAATCCATACTAGCAACACACTCCCCTTCCGTCCCGCCCTATCTCTGCGGCGCATGCAAGTGTTCACGTCTAAATGCACAGACAGTAATGTTGTTTAGAGAAATAGATATACTTATATTTGTGTAAATGTCAACATGTATATAGAGCTTGCTTTTCAATTACAATTACCACCTATGCTCAGTATTTAAAACCTTAGAAATTTGACCTATTTTTAAAAACATAACTTATTTTAACACATTCAACACATATAAGTAGCATCAGCTACTAGTCTAGAGATATAAAACTTGTGATACATAGGCCTACATTAAATTAGTCATAAGTATTACTAAAAATTCTTAAAATTCTTCTTACTAATACTTGTGACCAATCAAATGTATGTATCACAAATGTTTTATACATCTAAACTAGTAGCTTGTGCTACTTATATATTTTCAATGTGTTAAAATAGGTTATACTTTTCAAAATAAGTTAAATTTCTAATGTTTTAAATACTGAGCATAGGTGGTAATTGTAACTTAAAAGCAAATTGTATAGCTCAGTAGGAAAATGAAATTAAGTGAAATGTATAGAGCTGTTTTGTTTACATTTCTGCGTGACAAGAGAGGTAGTCGGGCAGTTAACATGATAGTTCATGCAAGACCATGCCTACTCAAGACAGTACCGGTACGTATACTGCTTAATGGTAACCGCTTCCAAACTCTAATTGTTTCTCTTAATGGGTAACTATCATTTTACGTTTTATGGCAATACCTTTGAACAAGATTCCCTAATGCATCGTAATCTCTTTTTTAAACGTGGGCAGTTCCAGCGATAATTTAGCTTCTCTAATTGACGAAAACCACATTATGTAATATCCAATAATATATTTCAATTAATGGACAGCAGGAAAATATCAGCACCTAATCGAAACATATTTATAAAGACCCATTTATGACAAGAGTAGGTGCGCTTTGTATTTTTTATAATATTCAACACCTCGTCGCTTAAAGTTCAGGAAATAAACTGAAAAAGCTAAACAAGGAAACTGGAGCCATAGTAACATTGTTGAGTAAGCATCAACAATGGAACAAATTATGGGGTTGGTGCAATAGCTCAAGGTTAAAGCTTCAATAGTGCACAACCTTCAGATCGCAGTTAACAGCACATATACGTAGTACTTAATAATCTTTTTCATGTCCTATGTTAATTTCAGTTTCTATCACTTAATGCTTTTATATAACTAAATCATATTTGTAACAATTAATTTATTTTTTATCATTTAATGTATCTTAATGTATCTTAATGTATCTTAATTATTCAAGTATATATGAATCGGTTATTTATGAAAGGGCTCATGTCATGATTTTTTGAAAAACGAGTTTATCATGAAAATGGATTGTCCCAACATCCACGCATCGTTTACTTATGAAAGATCTCTTGTCACACCAATACTTTGCAAGATACAGCCATTGCAAGTCTGTGTTTAGTTATGAAACGGCTCATGTCAATGACAAGAGCCCTTTCTTAAATAAAGCATGGTTAGCAGCAATGGTCTGGTAACCAGCTGTCTCTGTTCACTTCTCATTGTTATTGGTATTGTTGATTAGGTTCCTACTTTCTCTTACAGACAGTGGACGATTCAAAAAGATTGTGTACAGACTGCCCATAAGGGGCCACTCTTATCTGGCCTGTGACAGAGTCTTTGGCCTTGTCAAAAGAAAATTAAGGAAATGTGACCGATATTACACAAGAAAAGACGTATGTGAAATGATATTAATGTCTTCAGTACAGGGAAAGTTTACTGTTGATTTAATAGAAACAGGAAATATTTTGGATTTTCAAAAAATGGTGGCCTCAGTTCTATAAAAAATGTACTGTTTCCGAAGAAACCAAATATGAAAAGAAGGGAAAAAGATAATATTTTACTATTTCTAACTACCATGAATTCTCGTTCCAGCAATCAAGTAAAGGAAAAGTAACAGTATTATCTTTTATTAGTGGACACATTCAAACTACATGTTTCAAACTACAGTAGCTATCCCGAAACAATCAAGCATTTCTCTACCCTACCCATTTCTCAGAAAAAATACCTATTCCTAAAACGAAAATGGATGATATAAAGAAGCTTGTTCAGTTCGTCCCTGAGGAACATGGTTTCTTTTATGACGAGGTGATTCAGTGGCCTTCAGTTGAAAAAGAACTGTGAAATGTAATGATATGAGACTTTACTGTAAATTGTGTGTTTGTTAAAAACCCATTATTATGTATCTGTTATAGCCAATCTCATTTGTGTATACAATGTTTAATGTAAAATAAGTAGCCTTCGTAAAGTCTCATTCATTGCATTGTTTGTTTTTACTTTTGTCTCTATGAATGGGCGCTTGTCAGCTCTTTGTTTATGAAAGGACTCTTGTCAGACAACTTTGATAAGCCCTATCATGCAACATAAACAACATAATTGTTTTTAGTCATCGTTATTATTAGTGGTTAGTAGAATCAAAATAACTAGAATAAAAAAATCTTTCGTATTTATTACTAGTTGGAAAATAAACAGTTTTTTTTAATTCCCCAACATTTTACTTTTCGTGACAAGAGCCCTTTCATAAATAACCGATTCATATGTTCTAATTTTTTCTTTGTATTTAATGTTCGTTTCTTGTATTCATGTATATCAGTTCTTTTTTAATTTAATTTTAATCATTATTATTGTTATCATTATGTATTTCATATTTTTGCCCTGGCTGGGTGGTAGAGAAGGCCTTTGGCCTTAACTCCGCCAGGTTAAATAAATAAATAAATAAAACTGCTGCTGTTGTGCTTTTTACAACAGCACGCCTGCCGGAGGGAAGTAGAATTTCCGAGGGATGGTTGGATGGTGTTATCTTAGAATAGGGTTGAATTGCGGGCTCTTGTAAGCACCGCATTGAACCCCCGAGTTCCATCAGATAGATAATATTCGTTTAGCTTTCTAAGGAATTGTCTTTGCCATTGAGTAAGTAAGTAATGAATATTACTTTACCGGTGTACAAGTTCATGATGAATAATATTGTGAGTCAGCATGACACACCTCCTGCTCCTGTCACAATAAAGGATTGGATGTAGTCAGGATATGTAAATTCAACTAAAGTTTCGTCATTTTCGAGTTGTAATTTGAGCCCAAATCCTCCTGTACGTCATTTCATGAGACCTGACTCCTAAATCGTTGGGTACTAAAGAAGACTTAGTTGTGAGTAAGAGATTTTTTTTTAAGAAATTGGCTTAAATTTTTTTTTCCACTATTTTTATTTGGACTTTTAAAGTTTATTTGTTAATTAATGCAGTCTAGGTTATTGGGTGCTAGCATACCAAGATCGTGCCCACTTCATTTATTTTTTATATCCGCGTATTACCTCGAAGAATCCACTGTCAGGATCGGCTGCCCCAAATAAAATAAATAAATAACATTAAATTATTAAAGCAATAGCGTGAAATATTATTTCATAACATTAAATTATTCTATTACATAAAATAAATAAGAAAAGAGCAATCTCGGCGCCGACAAAAGGAAACAATGAATATTGTTTATAAGAACTGTCCGATGCGATTATTTAAGGGCGGAAATGTACTGCAACTTAAATCTGTGACCGTCGCCGGTGTGCCGGAATTTATAGACCGTAGAAATTATTTTATATGGCTTTTATATTTACAGATAGGGGCCAGTCACATTTATGCATAAATGCATAAATAAATGTCATCGACCCGGGACCGGATTGAACACGCGACCATGAGCACCCAGGAAGACTGAATCAAAAGAGGATGGTTTTACTTTACAGCCTTCTAACTCGAATGAGTCAAACGAGATTGACTAACCTGGATCGTAGTAGTAATAGTAGTAATTAGGGGCGTATAAATCAAAATGGCCGCCAACCGACGCCGCCCCCAGCGTCGCGACGCCATGACGTCATGGGTATCATATGAAAGCGCGCGTTGTGCCCTTTCGTCCTATGGTGTTCCGACGTCTCCGACGCCGCCCCCGACGCCTAGTTGTGCCCTTTGTACCGGCGATGCCATGACGTCATGGGAGTGGATTCGAATAATGTAATTACGCCCTTTGGCTCTGTGCTATTCCCGATTCATCCAGACTCCTTGTTTAGGATTTAGGCCCTATGGTTAGTATTCCCGTTACGCAACAGGAACAGTCTCTATACTTAAGCCCTTTGATCCGTCACAGTCCCGTGATGTCATGGTAGTCGATTCGAATAATGTAATTAAGCCCTTTGGCTCTGTGCTGTTCCCGATTCATCCAGACGCCCTAGTTGTGCCCTTTTGGCAAAAATACGTCATGGGTGTCATATGAAAGCGTGAGAAGTGCCCTTTCGTCCTGAGATGTTCCGACGCCGCCCCCGACGCCCTAGTTGTGCCCTTTTGCCAAAAATACGTCATGGGTGTCATATGAAAGCGTGAGAAGTGCCCTTTCGTCCTGAGATGTTCCGACGCCGCCCCCCGACGCCCTAGTTGTGCCCTTTTGCCAAAAATACGTCATGGGTGTCATATGAAAGCGTGAGATGTGCCCTTTCGTCCTGAGATGTTCCGACGCCGCCCCCGACGCCCTAGTTGTGCCCTTTTGCCAAAAATACGTCATGGGTGTCATATGAAAGCGTGAGATGTGCCCTTTCGTCCTGTGGTGTTCCGACGCCGCCCCGACGCCCTAGTTGTGCCCTTTTGGCAAAAATACGTCATGGGTGTCATATGAAAGCGTGAGATGTGCCCTTTCGTCCTGTGGTGTTCCGACGCCGCCCCCGACGCCCTAGTTGTGCCCTTTTGCCAAAAATACGTCATGGGTGTCATATGAAAGCGTGAGATGTGCCCTTTCGTCCTGTGGTGTTTCGACGCCGCCCCGACGCCCTAGTTGTGCCCTTTTGGCAAAAATACGTCATGGGTGTCATATGAAAGCGTGCGATGTGCCCTTTCGTCCTATGGTGTTCCGACGCCCTAGTTGTGCCCTTTTGACAAAAATTCCCCACACCCATACTTAGGTCCTTTGCTCTATGACGTCATGGGGTTAGAATTGAAACATGTCACGACATGCACCAACGTGACGCTATTATAGCTAGATAGTGTAATAGTGACATACGTACAATATTGCGCAAGGGCACATGATAGTTATGAAAAGATAAAATAGGTTTATACTTACATAATCAATTCTTCTTCCTTTCAGCATCCTTTCTTCTTCTTCCAGATGAACACTGTTACTATTACTAGCGACTAAGTGAAATGACTTTGTAAGGAATAGGAATTGTTTAAGGTTATAGTTTCATTTCAGAACGTCACAACCTTATTATTATTATTATTATTGTCAATAAGGTTGTCATGCTCCTATGAAATAAAGTGTATAAACAAATGGTTTCACAGTAATAGAGCTGGATGATTTATTTCATCGGTAACCATGTCTAATAAAGACAGAATTTCACAACATGCAGGAACACTTTGTTTGTTGTTTATATAGTTAAACACTTCGCTTTGCGTTAGTACCTAGGCATTAACCAAGGATAGGTTATATGTCCTAGAATTCGGGAAAGTTCCTTTATAAATCAGATCAACCCTGATTTCATCACTGTTTATTCCGCAGATCTCTGTTTCGCTAAATACAGCTGTATATTTTTTAGGTAAGAATACCGATAACATATCTATACTTTCGCTCTTTCGAATATGTAATAACACGCAACGGCCATATCTTGTTTCCTTTACGGCCGCATAAACAATATTGTAAGGCACGTTCTCTACGAGCTCTGACATTCCTACACACCTTGGTAAAGATGATGCTGAGTTAAATTTCGCAACTAGAGAGACCATCTGTAAAAAACGAGAACGAAGTCTGATTAACTATTTATTTATATTAATAATAAAAGTATCACACAAAGCTGTAAAGATTATATCATAAAATAGTGTAGATGTAGTCTTACCTTATAAGTTTTTAAAGTAGGAGAAGAACAAGATGACTGAACAACTGTAGATCCGCTTACACACTTGACATAACCCTGTAAATACATGTCTTTTATACAAAACTCTCAGAGCAACACTATGACGTAGTCATGCTTTCTAAATAACTTTTCGATGACGTGTATAGATATATGTTTCCGTACATTCCTAAGTTAAGATAAGATCTTGTAAATACATGTCTTTTATACAAAACTCTCCGAGCAACACTAGGATGTAGTCATGCTTTCTAAATAACTTTTCGATGACGTGTATAGATACATGTTTCCGTACATTCCTAAGTTAAGATAAGATCTTGTAAATACATGTCTTTTATACAAAACTCTCCGAGCAACACTAGGATGTAGTCATGCTTTCTAAATAACTTTTCGATGACGTGTATAGATACATGTTTCCGTACATTCCTAAGTTAAGATAAGATCTTGTAAATACATGTCTTTTATACAAAACTCTCCGACCAACACTATGACATGGTTATGCTTTCTAAATAACTTTTCGATGACGTAGTAACAGCTATCTTGAGATATCTTTAAGTAAGTAGACAGATAAAACAAACATAACAAATACGTTACAACATAGGAAAATTCGAAAGATTCATACTTTCTGAAAATAACATTTCGACAGCTAGTATAAATAGACACATCTTACCTTCTCTTCTCAGTGTACTACAACGCTTTCTACATATAAGGTGAGTGTTAGTGTGCTTTTAAATACCATACATTTATATGTTAATTATACTGTTACATTCATGTGTTGTATTTTTCCCATTACAGATTCAGTCATATTTGAGTGTAGCAAAAATAATAATAATAATAATGTCAGCCCCTATCTATATTATTTCCTCTGATTCTGAGAGCGAAACGGATAGTGTTACACTATCTGAATCAAGGCCGGAGATTTATACAGTCTCTAGTTCTGATTCAGATGATGGAATAGAGACCGTGACGCTGTCAGACTCGGAGGACGACGCAGTTGAATCTAATGATGAGCTAGCTGCAAGCGAGGAAGAGTTGGATATGATGTCTGACAATGAGGGGGAGGGTACTTCTTCGAATTCGGAGAATCGACCCTCCCCATTGTTTACAGTTGTCGAGAGTACTCGTAAAGAGTACAAAAGGTTCAACTCTGCCGGCTTGCAGCTAGTGGTCCGACTCAAAGAACCAGCTGAAAATGCAGGACCCAACCCCTTTGAGACGGCTCTTAAAGCTGTTATAGACCATGCCCTAGTCGATACGAGAGACCATGACATGGTAGGGATCTCGATTTTCAATGAGGAAAACGAGGTCGATAAGCCGATTGGTATCTCCTTTAGACGTAAAGATCAGATCAGTGTAGATGTGATTTCAGGAGTCGTAAGCAAAGTATGCCAGTCGAACGCCCGTTTCAATGCCACCGACCGTTTGCGTTTGGTTCTGGACATTGTCCGTATGCCTAACGGAAACGGACGAAATAGAGGTGTAGCTATGAAGGGGCGTACGACTGGTGTACTTGCCCATTTGAAGACAAGCGTAGTCTTCGTACAGGCAGTCGTGAACTGTATAGCATTTGCAATAATCATCGCTATTGCTAGAGTAAGCGATCGTAAAATTTATAAATCATATATAGATAACAACATGACAAGCAAAAGACTCAAGGCAGAAGTGGATGACTTGATCAGAAACTCAGGTGTCGATCTCTCGCGAGGTGGAGGTATCCCTGAGCTGGAGAAGATTCAGGCCTATATTAAGGATAGATATAGACTTGTAGTTTACAGCGGCTTTAATCTCGATTCTGTACTGTACGACGGCGGTAATGTGGGGAAAGAAATACTTTATTTACTCTACGACCGAGACACCTTGCATTACCATACCATAACAAACTTGACAGGTGCAATGGCTAAACGATTCGTTTGTCCAGGCTGTCTTAAAGGCTTCGCTAAAGGTGCGCAACATTCCTGTGATTACGTCTGCTTCTGTTGCCGTACGGTGCCTCCTTGCGATTCTAGTAAGGACTTGGTGCGTTGCGATGTTTGCCTGAGAAAGTTCCGCGGACAAGCATGTTTTGATAATCATAAGCGTACCAAAATTGAGGGGCGCTCTGTATGCATGGCTCTGCAGAATTGCGAAAACTGTGGCAAGTTTAAGGCATTTCAGCAGAAGCATGAATGCTTCAAAATTTTTTGTAATATTTGTAATAAATTTCAAGCAGAGACAGGACATGAATGTTACATGGCACCGCTGAAAGAGACTAAATGTTCAAACAAGGTATTGTATGTGATATTCGACATAGAAACAACACAGAATACCCGTATCAAAGACAATACCTTTCTTCACGTCCCCAATCTGATTTGTGCACAGCAGTTTTGTTCTCTTTGCGAGACGTCGCAAGACGAAGAGTGTGCCAGATGCGGGCAACGCAGTCATTCTTTCTGGGAAGATCCCGTCTGTGGATTCATGGACTATCTGAGAATGGATAGAGCGTTCGATAGGATCATTGTTATTGCTCACAATGCTCGAGCGTTCGATCTCCAATTCATTCTCGACTACGCTATTAGGCAACAGTGGACTCCCGACTTGATTATGTCTGGATGCAAGATCCTTTGCATGAAGATGCACCATCTAACTTTTCTAGACAGTCTGAACTTCATTCCGCTGCCTCTGCGTAGTTTCCCTCAGACCTTTGACCTAAAAGACGCTGTTAAGGGCTACTTTCCCCATTTGTGGAATACGGCACAGAACCTCAACAGTATTCTCCCACATCACCCGAACCAAGATCTTTACGGGTCGGACACCATGTCTGTGAAAGATAGAGAAGCTTTCAAGACTTGGTTCGAGACCGTTAAAGAACTGCCGTTCAATACCCGTGTAGAACTGGAGAGGTATTGCCAGGCCGATGTTACTGTACTGAGAGAAGCCTGCACTCTCTTTAAAAATCTGTTCAAACAAATTGCCAATATAGATATTTTCCTAGAGTCTATCACTATTGCATCGGCCTGTAACAGAATATTTAGACAGTTATTCCTTAAACCTCAGACCATTGGCATTGCTCCCTCCTGTGGCTATAGAAAAGCAGACAGGCATTCTAAAAAGTCTTTGATGTTGCTTATCCACGAAGCCAAGGAGAGGAATGTATTTATACGTCATGCGGGTAACGGACGTGAAGTACGGCTTCCCGAACTTCCCCAATGGAAGGTGGACGGTTTCTGTGATGAAACAGGAGAGGTTTTTGAATTTCTCGGCTGTTATTATCATGGCTGTCTCTGTCAACCAAACCGAGATGTACCTATGATGGATTCTTCAGAATCCCATGCCGAGAGGTACGAGAACACCATGGGCCGACTGGACATGATCCGATCAAAGGGTTATGTTGTCAATGTGATGTGGGAATGCAAGTTCGATGTTATTCTCGAACAGTTCCCCGCACTGAGAGACGACCCCTTGGTCTGTGATGTCCCGTTGGTCCTTAGGGACTCTGTCTACGGAGGACGTACAGAAGCCATGCGGCTCTATCGTAAGGCGGATGAGATAAAAGAAGAGAAAATCCTATACAGCGATATAATGTCCCTATACCCATCCGTCTGTAAGTACAACAAGTTTCCTATCGGTCACCCCACTGTTCACGTTAGTGACCAGTGTACAGATATAGATTCAATGATGAAGAAAGAAGGCCTCATTAAATGCACTGTCCTACCACCGCAAGGGCTCTACCATCCCGTTTTACCTTTCAGGTGGAATGGTAGGCTCTTGTTTCCCCTTTGCCGCACCTGTGTTATGACTGTCGAACAAGGTAGCTGCAAACATGCGAAAGAGGAAGAGAGAGTGCTCACTGGTACATGGGTAGTTGATGAAGTGAGACTAGCTGTAAATAAGGGCTATAGGGTGATGGCAATCCACGAATTTCTCGAATACAGTGTCACGCAATACTCGCGTGAAACTCGTGAGGGAGGGTTATTCGTGGATTACATCAACCTTTTCCTCCAGATTAAGACAGAATCCAGCGGATACCCTGGTTGGGTGAAAACAGAGGCCCAGAAACAGGAATATATCGATTTGTTTTACGAACACGAAGGTGTGAAGTTAGACCCAAAACAAATCGTGAAGAACGCTGGAAAAAGGACCATTAGTAAGCTTTGTTTGAATTCCTTCTGGGGAAAGCTCGTGCAAAGGTCTAACATGGGTAAAACAAAGCTTATTACGGAGCCTAAAGAGCTGTATAGGTTCCTCACGACACCCAGAATTGAAATTCAGAGACTACTTTTTGCAAATGACGAAGTCGTGTGGATTAATTGGATCCCTATAGAGGAGGAACAGGACTCTCTTCCTCATACTAGTGTCGTTCACGGTGCTTATGTGACATCGGGAGGTAGAATGAACCTCTACGGCTACCTGGACAAGCTAGATCGTCGAGCCATCTACTGTGACACGGACAGTGTGATTTATACACAGACGCCTGACGACGCTAAAAGATACACTGTGCCTTTAGGCGACTATTTAGGCGACATGACCAGCGAACTTACAGACTACGGGGAGGACGCGTACATTTCGGAGTTTGCAAGCGGGGGCCCTAAGAACTATGGTTTTAGGGTTACCGTTCCTTCCATCAGCACCGCAAATACCTCTGTGTGTAAAATCAGAGGTATTACTCTTAATTATAAGACGTTGCAGGATGTCAACTTCGACGCCATTAAGACCATGGTTTTAAATGGTGATCCTGCAGCAACTATCTCTGTGAGGACAGAGAGGAAAATTAAGAGAAAGCCTGGCCCACAGATCGTGTCTGAAGGCGAGAATAAGATATACCGACTCTGTTTTCGAAAAAGACGCAGAGTTAGCGGAGGGTTCGATTCCCTCCCGTTCGGGTATAAATAGAAACGAGACGAGAGCACCATCTCAGTATGGACTCGTCGTCGTCTCTGGAGTGTGCGTCAATTAGAAAATTATTGGATTTTAGAACGCTTATTCATCACACAGGTGAAGAGTTGGAGGTGTTGTCCCCCTGAACTTTTAACGACATGCGGAGCCGAGAGCATATATTTAGTGTATCATAAATTACCTGAAAGTGTGCAACGTAACGATCTTGTAAAAAAGTGTCTTAGATGCTTTAAACATTACCCTGATTCTCCTTACGATTGCTTTGATGGACCCCCACCTATGATTAAACATTGTTATGGTTGTAATAAAATTTGACCATCCCTTTTCTTTGATTGTATCAGGTCCGTCATTCTCAGGGAAGACAACTTTCTGTGTAAAACTTATTAATAATTTACACCATTTGTGTAACGTGAGCAAATACGAAAGTATTCTGTGGTGCTTTAGTGAAAGTAACGCTGTCCCTCCCCAGACAAAATTCAATACTACCGTGACATACCACGAAGGTCTTCCTGACTTTAAACAAGAACAATGTACTAAACCCAGACTCGTTATTCTAGACGACTTACTGGACAAAGCTTATTCGACAGAAGTGAGTTCTATATTTACAAAAGGTTGTCATCATAGAAACATTTCAGTTATTCTCATAACACAAAACCTGTTCCATCAGTCTGCTCACAGCAGAGACATCTCTTTGAACACAAAGTATATGGTCTTGTTTAGAAACCTGAGAGATAAAAATCAAATTACTTTTCTAGCAAGACAAGTGTATCCTGAAGATTGGAGGTCTTTCTACAGAGCTTTCCAAGACGCAACAAGAAAACCTCACGGTTATTTACTAATAGACTTTTGTCAAAGAACAAACGATTTACTTAGATTTAGAACTAAAATATTTCCCTCGGAGGTTACAAAGGTTTACGTCCCTGTAAAGGATGAAAAGGATAAAATCCAATTACCATATGTTACAAGTTCTTAAAAAGGCAACTCCCGAGGTACGAAAGGTTATTCTAAAAAGTGCAAACAAAAACCTGATACTTGCTATTGTAGACTGTGTTCTTAATGTTTTGAACGGTCAGTGTAAATTATCTTCGTGTTCTAAACGTAAGCTGTTTAAACATAAACATTCCTTAAGACATCTTCTAGATAGGAACGTATCCTTGTCTGAGAAAAAGAAAACTTTGGTACAGAAAGGAGGATTTTTAATTCCTCTCTTGTCGTCCGTGTTATCCGTCTTGGGATCTTTAACATAATGTTACAGAAAATGTTTCTGGTTAGTGCTAAAGAGTACAAGCGTTTAAAACGTTGTGTCGAAGGTTCAAACCCGGCAGTTGATGTTACGGATCCGTACAAAGAGTTGGTTAAAATACGCGAGAGTGAGGATCCTATATTCAAGAGAAAACAGAACAGGATACTCGAACAGGAAGTAGCTGAATCGAGGAAAAGAGTTAGAGATTTATCACCCGAGAAAAAACCCATCTCCGAGGACGAAGCTAAACGTAACGTTATAGGTGATGTAGCAGGTAAATATTTATCGGCTTATGTAACATCGCCAAAGATTGTAGACACACAGTTTGGAATCTATAAAAAGAAAGAGACGGGAGAGTACATGATAGGTAATTTTAAAATTCAATTGTTAAACAATAGTTTGATCATTAACGGTATAAAATACGATGCGAGTGCAGGTTTATGGGAGTTGCTTACTAGGAAGAAGGTGGATATGAATCTTGTTACGCAGGAAGACCTCGACACGTACAAAGACATTTTAACTAGGACCGAAGGACATAAGAGCGATATTAAAACCGCTAAAACAGTTAAATACAAACAAGTCATTGCAAAATTGTTTCCAACGAGAGAGCTTAGGTGGAGTACCTATAAACAAAGGAGATGATGAATGAAACATTACACAAGTTGTATTACGACCCTGAGGCATCTACGGGTTTTTCCACTCTTGCTAAACTTTCACAAGCTTCTAGCATTACAGATAAAAATATCGAGGAATGGTTAGTTGAGCAGGATGTTTACTCCTTACATAAACCAATCAGGAGAAAGTTTCCTAGGAATCCGTATTCTGTAAATAACCTTTACGACGTGTTTGAACTTGATCTAGCCGATGTACAAAGCATTGCACAACATAATGACAACGCAAGATATTTACTTGTTGTTATCGATGTGTTTTCCAAATACGTATGGGTCGTACCTTTAAAATCTAAAAGAGGTAAGGATGTGACAGAGGGATTTAAACAGGTGTTGGAGAAGTCCGCTAGGAATCCTGTCGCTGTAAGAACCGATAGGGGTAAAGAATTTCTAAACAAATCTTTTCAAGACTTGTTAAAGAAGGAGGAAATCGAGTTTCAAGTGTGTAGGAATCCCGATGTTAAATGTTCAGTCGTGGAAAGGTTTAATAGGACTCTAAAAACTAAAATGTACAAATATTTTACTTTCAAGAACAGTTACAAGTATCTCGACGTGTTGGATAAGTTTGTGAAGGGATATAACGATAGCGTACACAATACAACAGGAATGGCCCCTAATATGGTTAGCGATAAAGATGTTTTGAAAATATGGCGACGTATGGCAAAGAAACAGATTCGTGTGAAACCGAGACCTGTAAAGTTTTCGGTAGGGCAAACGGTAAGAATAGATAGAGAGAAAATGAAATTCGCGAAAGGTTTCGAGCAAAACTATTCTACAGAAATATTCAGAATCGTCAAGGTCATTAAACATTCTCCTCAACCTGTATATGAACTAGAAGATCTCAAGGCCAGTCCTATTTTCGGACAGTTTTACAGTTATGAGCTCACACCAGTAACTATTGGGAAAGACACTGTTTACAAGATAGATAAAATTCTACGCAGTCGTAAAGTAAGGGGTAGTACCGAACATCTCGTTCGCTGGAGAGGTTACGGTCCTGAGTTTGATTCCTGGGTTAAAGCTAAGGATTTAGCGTAATGGGAGAAGGAGAATTTTACGTTACTCTCCTGAGCGATGCATCGTACAAATCATTTCCTAGTAACACCCTTGCTAGTTTCCAGGTGCAGTTGGCACAGAGCATAAAGCTGGAGAGGAATCATTGGGATGTGGGCTTGTGCGAAATTAGTTACTCTCAAGGGAATGTATCGGAAACGAAAGCTTCGACACCTAGTGAAACATCGGAATCGAAATCTGTGAAAACAAATCTAAATAGGAAAGAACTTGTTTTTATATACTGTAATATAATAAAACCGCAACTTGTAGGAGATGCGTACGTTAAATGTCTTAGAATTATTCAGTTTCCTTTAAATACAGCAACTCATGTCTTTCCTGAAGTTTATTATGTTCCTGTCGAATCTTCCGAATTTCAGGTGATAGGTATAGAAATGACAACAAAACTAGGAGAACTAGCTAACATAACGGATAGCACTAAACCTACGATGCTCGTTTTACATTTTAAAAAGAGAAGGCAGATGGTGTTATGAGTTAGTTTGCGATGGACCACCTTACAGCATACTACGTGAATCAGTCGGGAGGGCGTCTAGGCAATGTTGGTCCTTTCTACAGCGGCAGCCCCTATGTTCAACACGGTAGTGGAATAGGTAGTTTCTTGGGAGGATTATTTAGAATGATAAAACCAATTCTCTTTTCGGGTGCTAAAGCGGTAGGTCGTGAAACTCTTTCGGCAGGAGCAAATATTTTAACCGATATAGCTAGTAGAAAGGAAGGTGATAAGGTAAAAGATATTATTGCTAATAGAGTAAACGAATCAACTCAGAAACTCGTGAATAAAATGAAGGGTAGGGGTAGAAAGAGAAAAAGGGCGTCTCCTAAGATGCGAGATATATTTAGCGATGTAAAGAGGAGAAAGTAGTCAGTCGTGTAGAGATGTTCGCCGTGACAAAGTCAGAGTTCGACCTTTTCGAGAGGAGCCCTATTCAAACATCGGTGGTGGGAAATGTTACTACATTATGCAAAGCCATTACTCCTGTGGAACAGAGCGTTCTCGAATTCGTGGTTGCTGCAGACAGCGAACATTATACAGATTTAAATGTACAACTCATGGTGGAGGGAAAATTCGTTAAAAGCGACGGGGCAGATATAGGTGAAGGCGATAAGGTTACAGGAGTAAACAACTTGCTTCATTCACTTTTCAGTCATCTCAGCGTTTCCTTGAACGGGACATCAATCACCCCTTCGGAGGACTTGTACAATTACAGGTCTTACCTTGAAACATTGTTTGCATACGGTGAGGATGCTTCTAAAACTCATCTGACAAACGGTTTCTGGTATGCCGATAAAGCTATCGAAGGTTTGACACAACCTAAAGAATTGGTGGCATTAAACGGAACGTTGGGACCTAATGTTAAAAACGACGGTTGGACCGAAAGGTACAACAAGTCTAAGAATTCTAAAGTATTAGTCATGATAGGTAAACTACACGGTGATATTTTCAATCTGTCTAAACTTTTACTGCCTGGAGTAAACATGCATATAAGACTTACGAAAGCAAAGAGAGAGTTTTATCTCTTGGGTGAAAACGACAATTCAAAAGTCTTCTTTAAGTTTCTCGATGCAGGTCTGTACGTGAGGAAAATTAAAGCTTCGCCCAGCATTCTACTAGCACACATCAAAACTCTAGAGAAAGGTCATAATGCTCACTATCCTATCACAAGAGTGGATTTGAAAACATTTACGTTTAGTTCAGGAGCAAGCTCCATTTCTATAGATAATGCATACATTGGTACTCTACCTAAGCGTCTTCTCTTCTCCATGGTGAAAAATTCTTCTTTCTCCGGCACAGTGGAGTCCAATCCCTACGAGTTTCGACATTTTGCTTTGAGTTCTTTTGCTTTGTACGTTAATGGACAACAGATTCCATCGGAAGGATTACACATTTCCACAGATCATGAGAAGACTACTACTCTAGCTTACGATACACTTTTTAAAGGTTCGGGGATCCATCATAGCAATAGCGGGATGCTAATCACTCACGACATGTATATAAATGGGTATTTCACACTGATGTATGATCTTACGCCTGATGTTTCGGCATCGCATGGTCATAGAAGTTTGCCTTGTAGTGGAAACATTAGAATAGAAGCAAAGTTCGATAAGGCTTTAGAACAAGCCATCACTTGTATCCTCTACTCCGAATACGATAACTCTATCGAGATCACTAAAGATAGAAGAGTGATTACAGATTTTTAGAATAATGAATAGTAACCAAATAAACTATGCTTTACGTCACGTAGAAACATTCGATGGGGTTTACCCTAGCGATATGTTACCATCTGTTGTAACGCATAAACCTAAGATTTATGTCATTAACTTTGATCCTCATTCTTCACCTGGTTCTCATTGGGTTGCCGTGTTTTTCAAAAATCAGAATTTTGCCTATTACTTTGATTCTTTTGGCCTACCACCCATCATTCCCGGGATAACAAAATTTATAAAACAAAACTCTATACAATGGCTGTACAACACTCAAAGACTCCAGGGACCGACAACGGCAGTATGTGGACATTATGCCTGTTTGTTCACATACTTCATGAATAATGGCTGGACGATGCAGGAGTTTGTAAACATGTTTACTACGTCTCCAGACATAGAGGTCGTCCGCATCTTCCACAAATTCCTTGGAACTCTCTGTGGAACGAGGAAGGTTGGAGGTCAGAGATGTTTTCCAGGACATGTGCATTGTAAGTATCTATCTACATGGATTTATTGTTAGCTTGGAAAAGTAGGTTGCGCTCAAGTTAAAACTTTTACTTTCTGATTTCAGAACGAAAAGATATAAAGCAGCTCGATTTCATCGGACTAGCTCAGTTTCGTTGCAGTGTCTGGAACGAGAGGTCCTCCTAGTTCTATCGTGATGTCTTCATCATCAGAGACTACTACTACTACTAGCAAGAGCAAAACCAGCAAATGTAAAAAGGTATGTATATTCATTACTCATATGCTTGTATTGTATTGTTTGTTTGTTTATTTGATTGTTTTGTTTTCAGGTTTCATCATCAGGCCCTGTATAAAATTAGATTTCTTACGGGTATTGTTTTATGTGTTTCAGGTTTCGTCATCAGGATCTGTAAAGAAACAGAAGAAGATGGTGATCGACAAGGTTGTGAAGGAAGCTGTGTCGGCAACACTCCCAAGAGTTGCTCCTACAGTGCTAGCCCGCAGAACCTATTTCCTCAACAACAGAAAGGACCGATACATCAGTTTCGGATTCTACTCCATTATGAATTACACTGGATGTGCGGAGATTGGAACTTCTAACGGTGCTTGTGTTATTTTGTCGCCCTACCTCCTCTCTTCGTTCTTGTTACATTTACCTAAAATGTGTGAAAATATGTGTTATTCTAAACATTATCTGTTTAAAGAAGACTCTTTCAAATTACAGACACGTAAAGACTTGAAAGAATGTGTGATGCAATACGATAGTGCTCGTATTGTATTACGTAATGATGACATTGCTTACCTCGTTAGGAATTCTATCATAATAAATGACATTATGAATAAGTTTGTACTAACGCAAAGCGAAGTGTTTAACTATATAAACAACAAACAAAGTGTTCCTGCAAGTTGTGAAATTCTGTCTTTATTAGACATGGTTACCGATGAAATAAATCATCCAGCTCTATTACTCTGAAGCCATTTGTTTATACACTTTATTTCATAGGAGCATGACAACCTTATTGACAATAATAATAATAATAATAAGGTTGTGACGTTCTGAAATGAAACTATAACCTTAACCATTTCCTATTCCTTACAAAATCATTTCACTTAGTCGATAGTAATAGTAACAGTGTTCATCTGGAAGAAGAAAGGATGCTGAAAGGAAGAAGAATTGGTTATGTAAGTATAAACCTATTTTATCTTTTCATAACTATCATGTGCCCTTGCGCAATATTGTACGTATGTCACTATTACACTATCTAGCCATAATAGCGTCACGTTGGTGCATGCTGTGACATGTTTCAATTCTAACCCCATGACGTCATAGAGCAAAGGACATAAGTATGGGTGTGGGGCGGCCGTAGGTATGAACCAGGGAATACAATAACGCATAAGAGCGTATCCCTTTGTTTGAAAAATTCCTATGACGTCATGTAGCAAAGGACCTAAGTGGGCGTCGGGGGGGGGGGCGTCGGATGGCATAAGGTCCTAACTTTTAAACGGGGCGTCTGGAGGAGAAGGGGTTAGCACAGGATGAAAAGGCGTCTCTCCCTGTTTCGAAACGTGTATAATAGCGTCCAAACCATACCCATGACGTCATTTGCCAAAAGGGCACAACTAGGGCGTCGGGGGGCGGCGTCGGAGACGTCGGAACACCATAGGACGAAAGGGCACATCGCGCGCTTTCATATGACACCCATGACGTCATGGCGTCGCGACGCTGGGGGCGGCGTCGGTTGGCGGCCATTTTGATTTATACGCCCCTAATTACTACTAATGGGGATTACAAGTGCAGATAATCAGGAGCCCAACCTCCTGAGGAGGAAACTTAAAGCTCTCCTTAGCACATGAGAAAAGTCTACTTGACAGCCTAGAAGGGACTGAAGAAAGGAGTCAACCATAGCCTACCGACGGTAGACCTATTAGGGAGATTTTAAAGCCCGGAAAAGCTACCAATTGAAATAACATGATTCACAAATAGCTGAAATTATAAAGGCCTATATATTTTTAAAACTCGTTAGACCTAGCTCACCTATCGAGTAACGCTCCGAGATAATCCTCCCATTGGCGGGATGCCTTTGCCCCTATGGGATTAATGAGGCTTATTTATTTATTTATATATTGTATTTTATATAATTATCTTATATATTGGTAGTGAAGAAATAACAAAATATTGTAATCAATAACATAAACCAAACCAAACTTTACAATCTTAATTTAACCCAAAAAGACCTAATCGGCATAATGCAGATATTAACCTGGCTTATAAGTACTTGACATGGCATAGGTAGTTTTGGTTAGGTTCCTTCCGAAAGAACGATTGGCTACTTTGGTTAGGAATTTGAAGAAGAAGGCTTTACAATAATGAAGACTTGTTTACGTCACACAATGTACAATTTCAGCAGGGAAGCAGAACTTAAATATGTTGGGGGATATAAAGGACGTTTAGGTTGGGTTTTGCTGGTTGGAGCACACAAAATGGTCCCTATTTCGTACAAAAAGTATAAAACAATATTTGTGAATGCACTGTGAATTCACACTGCACAGAATAGAATAGAATTTATTTAGCCTAGTCCATCTAAACATGTGCCCAAAGAATTACAACTAATAGTACAGTTTACAGTTTAAATTCAATAAAATATGGAAAGTTATCTTTCATGATAAATGATTTACAAAAAGAAAGTTTAGTTTACAAAAAAAATATTGATTTTTATTGATGCCTATCCATGGATGTTAAGTGATAATAATGTATTAAACCATGAAAAGTGATGCTAAATAAAGTAATATCAACATAGTTTTAATGTCTTGATTAAAATGAGAAAATACATTTATTACAAAATTATAAATAAATTTATGCAATTTAGAAAAGAAAAAATGATGTAGATCCTCGTATCCTAGCAAATTAGCGAGTTAGTAAGTAATAACCCGGCGACCTTTTGGTGGCAATAAAAATTACACTGATAAACAAAAAATGATTTTTTCTGTCTCAGAAAGGAAAATACGTTATTCTGATAGTATTTTTTCTCCTGAATTCATATATGGTATAGGTTTTCCCCCATCACGCAAGGTTTTCGAGAGACAGGCAATTTTAATTTCAAACATTTGAATAGCATACTTTCTGCATTCAAACATTGTAACTCTCCTAGAAACTAAGAAATTACCATTTTCTGCTATATTCCACCTGTGAAGCATCCCTCTTGATGGTCCAACAATAGTCGACCAGGATATTAGGATTACACTTGTCTTTATACCTATTTTCCATAGCCGAAATCTCCTGATGAAAGTGTTCCCCGTGCTCGTCACTCACTACGCCAAGATTTTCCTGGAGGAAATCTAGGTGAGAGTGCAGGAAGTGTACATTTAAGGACATATTATTACAACCCAGATTTTTATTAGATGTTATAAGATCGTTGACAACATCACGGTAATCTTCCTCCTTTCGATTCCCCCCCCCCCCAAAAAAAAACTCTGAGTAACATTTTTGAATTCTTGCCAAGCTGCTTTCTCCAGTGGATTTCAGTAGTAAGCTTTTAATCGTGCATGAAGAACGAACATGCTTGAACATTTTTCATTTAAATGTTCAAGGATTACGCAACAAGACTGAGGAACTAGAACATTACTTGTGTGATCAAAAATTCGAGGTTATATGTGTAAGTGAGCATTGGATGAGTGAATATGAACTTAACCTGGTAAATTTAAAACCGTTCACACTTGCAAACACATTTTGTAGGTCTGTTCACGCTAGAGGTGGTGTATGTATATTCATAACTGACAAACTAAATTGGGAAAAATTAGACATAAAAATTGCATGTATTGAAACAGAATTGGAATACTGTGCTGCTGTTTTATCAGATTATAGGCTTATTATTCTTGTAATATACCGATCACTATCTGGAAAATTAGATACTTTTTTGGACACACTACATAGTATATTGAGTACTTTATCAAAAACCTATAAGGAATATAATATTGTCCTGTGTGGAGATATTAATATTGACGTTACATATGCTAATGTTAAAACAAATGAATTTTTAAACTTATTACGATCGTTTGATATATATTGTACTATTTCCAGTCCAACCAGATTGAGTTCATGTTCAGACAATATAATGACTAATCTGAAACGACACAATTATGAAAGTGGAGTGATTAAACTTCCCTTATCAGATCACGATGCTGTTTACACAAGAGTAAAAATAGAATCTATAGCTAAACGTGAAAACATTACGTCGAGAATTGTTTACAAACGATGTATAACTGAAACGGGTATCAATAGTATGAAATGTATATTAAACGGAACTGACTGGTTTGAATTTTTTAATAATTTTATAATTTTAAATTAATCCAATGATATTACTGTTTTTTATTACTTTTTAAATTGGTTTCAGACATGTTTTAATGAATTGTTTCCAATAAGGCAACATACAGTATTCAATAATAAAAATAGTTTTAACTCTAGAATTGGCCCAAGTTGGTATACTAATGAACTTACGAACATGAAACAAATATTGATGTCTTTATATACGGTTTACTGTAGCACAAAAACAGAATCAAGTAAAAATAGTTATATTATGTATAGAAAAATGTACAGACATGCTCTAATTGACGCAAAACGTAAAGCTAATGCCTCCTATATTGAAAACAGTGCCAATAAATGTAAAAACGCTTGGAAGTTAATTAATCAACACAAGGCAAAATATGACAAAATGACATGTTCTATTGAACCTGATGAATTGAATACTTATTTTGCCAATATTGCAGACAAATGTGTGAATGATAATATTGATGTTAGTTTTACAGCTAGTGGGTTATTGGGCAACCATGTATCTCCAGAGACAAATTTTAAATGGGAATCGGTAACTCCACATGATGTATGGATGACTATAAAAAATATGACACAATCACAAACTAAAGATGTTTATGGGATGACAACACATTTTATTAAACAAATTGGAACCTTCATAGTGTTTCCACTGACCTATTGCATAAATTATTCACTCAGTTATGGACATTTTCCTGACCTCTTGAAATTTGCTAAAGTAACACCAATATACAAGAAAGGTAATCCAAATGAATGTGAAAGTTACCGTCCCATCTCAATACTTCCAGTTATCTCGAAGAAAGTGGAGTCTGTTATGAAAAAACAAATATGTAAATATTTTGAAACATACAATCTTTTTAATTGTCAACAATTTGACTTTCGTTCAGGAAAAAGTACAACAGATGCAGTTAGTTTCCTTGTTCGATATGTGCTGAATGCATTCGAAGAAAAGAAAATGTCCCTTGCTGTATTATGTGACCTAAGCAAGGCCTTTGACATGGTCTTACACACAATATTACTAACGAAGTTAGAACATTATGGCGTAGGTGGTGTTGAACTGAAACTGTTCAGATCTTATCTCCAAAATAGGCAACAAATAGTACAAAGCAATGGTAACTTGTCTCGAAGTTTGAAGATTCATCGTGGTGTGCCCCAAGGCTCTGTATTGGGTCCATTATTGTTTTTAATTTTTGTAAATGACTTCCCAAGCAATATATCAACTCAAACACTGTCATTCGCTGACGATACCAGCTTACTTGTCAGTGATAAGAATATAGAAAATTTAAATATTCAAGCTGACATCGTGTTTAAAGAAGCCAAATTGTGGTTTTGTGCTAATGAATTGTTTTTAAATGAAACTAAGACACAGAAAATAACCTTTTCTACAAATAATGAGCACAATGATAATGGTAAACTCCTTGGTATATTTATTGATTCTAATTTGACTTGGGAATGCCATGTCAACTATGTAATGACAAAGTTATCGAGAGCAAACTTACCTATTAAGCAGTTTAATGAGAGTTCTGCCTATGACATATATCAGAACAATGTATTTTGCATTTTTCGAATCGAATCTAAGATACGGTATAATATTGTGGGGAAACTGTAGTAAAGTAAATTCCGTTCTAAAACAACAGAAGTATGTACTAAGGCTAATAAACAAATCCAATGCGAGAGAAAGCGCGAAACCTTTGTTTATAAAATACAGAATATTGACTGTGATTAATCTATATATATTGGAATTGATAATGTACATAAGAAAAAACGTAGAATGCTACAAATGTAGAAGTAATACTCACAATCATAATACCAGATGTAAGGACAACCTAGATGTTCCCTTTTGTAGACTCTCAAAGACAAATAGAAATTTTTATGTACATGGACTGTTGTTATACAACAAGCTACCGAAAGATTTAAAAGAGCTGCACACTAATGTTTTTAAAATGAAATTGGAAACCTGGTTGCTCAAAAACCCATTTTATAATGTGAACGAATTTGTTAATTGTAGTCTTTCCCTTGTGGATTTTTAATATTTTAGTTTTTAATTTACTTGACTCGGCCTATTACACGTTTGGGTGTTTAATGGCTTAGAAAAAAATTGTAATTTGTAATTTGTAATTAAGTTACTTCTTTAATTTTTCATCACTAATATTAGGAAACTTCTGTTTTAAGTACATGAAACCCGGAATATTGTACATGGCTTTGACGAAATTAAACATTAATCCTAATTTGATATGTAACGGGTGTAGATACATAAGTTTAGGATTACACTATGGGTCGGGTTTCACATTTTTCTATTTAGGAATTAGTGATTCGCGTTTATGCCATTCTTTTCTAATGAAATTGTTTTTTCTGTCCCTACTATACTATTCACCCCCCAAAAAAAAACAACAGTACTTTTTGTAACCAAGCTGCAGAACAAGAAAAAGTGCAATTTCCTTCAAATCACTACAAATATTCCATTCATAGACTGCATTTTGAAGCTTTTCCAATATAAATTTCAAGTTTTCATATGTTTCTTTCATACTAGCAGAGTGAGCCCCAGGTATTGGTGGGAATTTATTTTCATTATGTCAAAGCGCAGATTTTAAACTAACTTTAGAGGAATCAATGATTAAGCGCCATTCTGCTGGGTTATGCTCATTACCAAGTGTCTCTATAAGAGAACAAATATCATTACAGAACACTAAGCCATTTTCATAAGAAAAATAATTTTGACCTAATCCCTTTAATGTTTTTTTAAGCAGAAATAAGAAGAGTGATCTTAGAGTTTCCTACAAATTATATGGAGGGAACATAGGAAATGGCAAGTGTCGTGTGCCATTTCTCCTTGCAGTGAGAAGAATAGGCACAGGGCCTTGTTTGTCCCCTGCTTTACACCCAAAATAAAGTTCAATTGGTTCCAACATAGGTATTTAAAATGCTCTAGGAGAATTTATTCGACAATGGACAAATGCACAATAACACGTTTTAAAGTATTTTGAAAAATAAAATTACAAAAAACATTGGGTGATAGAGAAATTCCGTATACACATTTTAAAACAGGATGAAAAACTGCATTAAGTACAACTATTGGTACTAGTGAGACAAAAATCATGTTGACCAGTGTTATTATTACAAACCGTGCCGTACTAATCTCAAAACAGAGTGTCAAACCGCTAGGTTCCAAAAGATCTGTTTGTACGTTGTACTTGCTTATTGTTACAACTTCCAAAAGGCTGCTGCAGGAATGCTGCCAAATGGTACACAACTAACTAAACTTACATGATGCGGGAAACTAGTTATCGTGCTTACGAAAGCAAATACACCCCTGTATATTGCCTATATTGCCTCGTTATGTAGCAATGTACCACTATTCAAGTCACTACAATCTTGTTTAAACATGCGACCTGTGACAGTTCACTCGAACTGGAAAATCGGGACAACTGCGCTGTATTACGCTGTATTACTTGTATTAGATATTCAGTCACCTATTTAGCAGAACTCCAAATTGCAAACATCACGCATATCTTCATAAAAGCCTTGGAAACATACCTTTCCGCCAACTTTCACAAGTAGTTGGTTGTTTAAATCAGACTATGTATAGTCGCATTAGTGCTGCATACTGCTTGGACAAACCCACTTAACAGAAGAATGGCGGGCAGCTCATGGAACGGCTTTTTTTCAAATAGCAATCAACTTCACTTCTTTTCCGTATTGAGGTGTTCAAGTTACAAGCTTAATAGCATCTGGAGGACAATAATCCAAAGATAATGCGCTTCAATAATTTGCCGATAACTTTCCAAACTAATAAAATTTATGCTGGACTGCTGAAATTTCGCATTGTGCAACAGTTAAACTCGTAGCTTAAAATTTCGGACAATGTAGGGACAGGAAGTTTATGAAAAATGGTATTTTAGATTATGCTCTCTATTACATGCTATTGTTTAAAATGAGTACAAGATATGATAGAAATAACAGAAAATTGATGGTCTCTTTTGGCATATTTTGTTATTTTTGCGATGATGCATCATATTTGCCTGATGTTAAAATATTTGTACATATTTTGTATAAATATTTTAAACGTAAAAATGTCATATTAAGTATATTTTTAATTGCATATTTCATACATATTTTAAATATTATCCATATCTATCTTAAATCAAACAGTTACAGTAGCCTATATTTGACCTAGTGAATGTTCTGGGAACCAATTATAGAATAATGTTTCCGGAACTGAATGTACAATTTTAAAGCGACGTTTCACTTCATTAGTTTTCATTTACTAAAATTTGTTACATTGACCTTGTTTTTTTAAATTTTGCTATTTAATTTACAAAAATTCTGCTATTTTTGTAATTTATAATGTAGCCTAATTCAGCTAAGAAGAGAACGTTCAGTATTAAAAATTACTTAAATGATAGAGCATTATTTTATTGTTTCCGGAGCAGATTTTACACATTTTAAATCATATTTGCATGCATATTTCGTATTTAACTTCCGTGCTTTACCTATTAGGATTTTCGACCAACAGGTCAATGCCAGATAAACTTATAAAGTGGAAAATGAGGTAAAGTTCATTTTTAGAACTTCCAACTGGTATTCGAATTCAGTGAGGTTAGATGAGCAAAGTGGTGCTTTAGGTTAATTAATTCTAACGCGTATAGTCTTTGTATTGGTTTCGTATAATTAGTTATTAGTTTCGTATAATTAGTAATTAGTTTCATGTTTTGTTTCTGACGTTGTATGGTTGAACTATTGAAAGAATCGTTTCTTCACAGCATAGTGGGATGTGTTAACAGACTAATTTTGCACTTGAAACAAACTGCTTGCCTGAATCACGTGACAGCTACCGTAATTTACATGGTTCCATTTTTATGGCTGCGTAGTCTCCGGGCACATGTTGTTACTATATTGATACAAAACTAATTGACTACTTACAGCTATTCGTAGACAAAGGAAAGTAAATTAATACCAAATAAGAGAGTGAATAATTCACTCGTTCCGGCCGGTCACATTAACATGTTGGACATTGATGTTTCCCCCCATCACGAAACTGCTGTGTGCAGTTCGTTAGCAGTGAGCTAGTCTGCCCCATAAATCAGATATGGCACTACAGTGCCTATAGCCAGGTGAAGTTGCTCGTCATAACAATCTACTCACCAAAACCAAATTTACGGAGCAGATCCTTCTTTGTGAAGTTCTACGTTAAGAAGAGCCAGTACCTACGATTGCATTTTAAGTTTCAAAAAATCTAATCTTATGGTCTGGTACATCAAAAGGGACCAGACGCCATAAGACTAGCCTTTGATTAACAATATGAATTTATTTATTTCGCACTTCTGGTCATATGTAGAAGAATACTTATTTAGAAGTTTCAAAACTAGTATAGAGGGACACATTATAGGTCTCCAATTCTATTCCTTACTTTTTATCGTAGTGATAATGTAGTCCTAGTACAAACTGGCAGAGGCAATATTAAAATGATTTAAGACTTAATAATGATGTGCGTGTATCGAATGCCAATCCCATTGCCTTGACGCATTTGGGGTTTGCACTCAGGGCGGATAGATAGCGAGAGTATGGATCATTTTAGAGTTATATACCACTTTAGCGTGACAATTACATGACGATGTGTAACTGGAAGAAGTGTAAAGTGTAAAGAGATGGATGTGTACAAACTTAGTGGTATTTGTAAATGTAGTGTGGTGTATGAGTGTTGATGGTGAGGTGAGGAAATCGTTGCCGGTATTAGCATACTCTTGTCGAAACCACCAGACTAATGGTCCCCAGCATAGGGACGAATCACTGTCAGCAGAGTCATGATATGTATCGATAGCATATGCATTGCGGAGAAGTTCTGGGATTGGATTTAGGCTATATTTAGTGCGCAGACTAGTGATAAGAAACTGTACACCACCACCGCTCCTAACAACAATAATGAAATAGTATAATAATAATTAAGACCTGGATTTTTAAGATATGTCTTATATTTCTCCTTTCTCTTACTTCCACCGTAAATTTAAAATAAGCATGATTTCACCTAATCTGATTAAGATAACTTGGGTGTTTTGTCATTTTTCAGCCAAATTTCTTCATTTGATCATAGTTTTATCATAATTATTATAGTATTCCATTTAATCCGTTTGATTATAGTCTTTTAAGAGATCATTTTTGCATACCCCTGAATTGTAGTCTGTCATTTATTTTCCTTTACAGCCAAAGTGAGATTGTTAAAATTGCAAACTTCAAGTTTGTGTCCTATTCATAAAAATGTCCTATCTGCTTCTAAAATATTTTCAGAAAATATCTACTGTAAATTATTGTTTACACGGCGCTGCTTTTATTCGCTTTGAGCCTACGTCAGGAATTCACTTGTCAAAACTTCGCTGGAAGACGCTGGCTGACAAATTAAACATGTCCAACTTCCGAAGAGGTTTCTCCTCTGCACATGCATGAGACGGCCAGATGACAAAGTGTACGAAAGAAAAAACACATTACTGAGTCGTATGTGCGAGGAAAGATCGCAATGGCGCTTAAAATGAACGAACTTAAATATAACGACTTTTTTGAGAATTATCCCATAATTTGGATCCTCAACCTGAAAAACTAAAGGAAAATTCCAACAAACCCATGTGAGAAGGTCAAATCAGACAGATGGTTAACGATCTCGCGAATAAATATGTGAAGATGAACGAAGATGAGTTCCGAGGTAAGTTCAATATCTTTTGGAAATTTTGGAAATATTTATTAAAGTTTTCATATGCAAACTAGGAATCAAAAACAGGAAAACTATTTAGCTAATCTAAAATTCTATTTTTAGAAATTAAACTACGACAATCTGCCAAGCTTTGAATAGCCTATTTTAAAAGAACAGTATCAATTTTCTCACTTGTCATAGATCTAATGTTAAAGCCGATAACTTTATAGAGCACGGATAGTAGATAATTGAACAAATTTCAATTCATATAAATGAAACGTAGGTTCACAAAAATATCCCCGCAATAATTAAAGCAGGCTTCCTCATGTTTTGTGTAAATTTTATTTCTTTGTATACAGAGAGTTCATAGCTTTAACGTTCATAATAATAATCATAATAATGTGGGGTCCATATTTTTAAAACATAGGGTACAAAACAGAGTTTTACTAAAATCCATTTTTAAAGTTACTTATATTAGAATGCCCTACAAATTATCTTAGAACGACATTTTGTTATTATTCCACAATTTTTTTAAACAAACAATTAAAATTAATTTTTTTTTCACGTCCCTTTATAAAAATAGGCATGCATATTTTTATTATGAAATCAACTACTAAATTCTGTTCAAGAGAAGTTTCCTAATAGTGTATAAAATGTGTAATCCATATGTGCCTTTATTAGTTCAGAAGAATATATAAATTTTAGTCTGGATTGTTGCAAAAACTGAAGTTACGGAAATTAAACTACGACAATCTGTCAAGCTTTGAATAGCCTATTTTAAAAGAACAGTATCAATTTTCTCACTTGTCATAGATCTAATGTTAAAGCCAAAAGGAGACTGTTGATTTGTGCCTGAAAACGGTAGAAGAACTGAAAAGTGAAATTATGCATCTGAAAAAAGAAAACAGTGAACTTAAGCTGAGGTTAGTGGAATGTGAGCAATATTCTAGAACAAACATGCTAGAGGTACAAGGTATTCCTACGAAACAGGGAGAGGATGTGTTTCAAACCATCGAAGAAGTGGGGAAAGTGTTAAATGTTGACATTAAGAGAGAGAATATAGATGCCTGCTATAGACTGCCTACCAGATCCCAAGCACAAATTCCATCAATAATCGTTAAATTCACTAAAAGGGAATACAAAGAAGAGCTGCTAAGGAAACGAAGAGTGAAGAGGGATTTCTGCACTTTGGATTTGGGTTATACATTCAACAATCCGGTCTACATAAATGAAAGCCTCTGTGGAGAAAGGCGGCTTCTGGCAAAGGCACGGGAAGTAAGGAGGAGGGAGAATATTAAATTCCTGTGAACTAGAAATGGTAAGATTATGATGAGGAAAACTGAAAAATCACATGTTGTGGTTATAAACAGTGATGAGGATTTATTGAGATTTGAGGCTCGACATGATTGATCAAAATTCAGAATTGTCTATTTATTACCAAAATGTGCGTGGCTTGCGAACTAAAACTCAAAATTGTTTACTAAATGTATTAGCAATTAACTATGACGTAATTGCACTAACGGTAACTTGGTTAGAAGAAGGAATTCACGACAGAGAATTATTTGTTGATAGATATAATGTAATTAGGAAAGACAGAAATTTCGTTGAAACAAATAAAGCATATGGAGGGGGAGTTTTGCTAGCCATAAAAAATTCTATTCAAGTTCAGAGATTAGAATTCTTAGAAATAAGTAATATTGATTTGATTTGGGTGAAATTAACTTTTAAACACAAAAAGTGTTATTTATGTGTTGTATACTTTCCTCCTAATACGGACATTGAAATTTATACAGAATTCTTTGAAAAAATCGAATCATTTTCATTTCTATTTGAAAATAGCCACCTTATAATTACTGGTGATTTTAATTTATCGGGAATAGATGACTGTAATTTTGATCTATCCAGAGGCTCCCTAAAAGCTAAGGAATTGCTTAGATTCATAATTTTTTAAATGTGAAACTAGTTAATGATATTAAAAATAAATTTAACAGAACCCTGGATCTAGTTCTAAGTAATGTAAATAATGTAGTAGTCACAGAAGAATGTGAAGTGCTCGTTCCAATTGATGATTACCATCCTGCATTGTTGATAAGTTTCAAACAGATAAAAGTAAATAATAATGAAAATTGTATTATCGGTGATTGTTATAATTTTAAAAGAGCAGATTTTTTAAAGCTATATAACTTATTGAGTTTATGTGATTGGGAAGATTTGAATTTAATTAATAATGTCAATTCAGCTGTTGAAATGTTCTACAACAAATTATATTCAGTTTTTGATGAGTGTATCCCTAAAACTAATAAATATAGAAGAAAATACCCTGTCTGGTTTAACAAGAAAATAATAAGTGATTTGAGATTAAAAGAAATATTTAGAAAAAAGAAAACATTATCCGAATATTATTTATTAAAATACAATGAAATTAGGAAAAATGTTAAACGAGATATTCTGGTGGCTTATGAGCAATATATTCACATTATGGAATCAAGAATATCTGAAAACTCTTCTGAATTTTGGAACTTCGTTAAAAATAAGAGAAAGTCTACGCATGAAGCGAGTGAATTCGAGCATAATGGAAATACATTCAATAATCCACAGGATATTGCAAATATATTTGCAGATTATTTTCAATCAGTGTACACGAATACCCCTGCTACATATAAAATAAATTCTTGTTGTAGTTCTAAGTTTCCAAACATGATAATTGGATATTTTGTAATTAGGTTAAGACATTAAGTTAGTACGTATGATAAGTGTTAAGTCATAGTGCCGAAGTCAGCAGTATTGCCTATACTGAAGATTAAAAAGTAAAGACTGGGAGAGTACATAGGTCACCTTGACCTAGTCCTTTAATCGCAAGCATATCAACTTTTCCCTGAGTAAGCATACAACTCTTTTAAATCCCTCCATCATAAGTATAATAAACTGTATCTATTTACCCCTCCTCAGGATAGTATAAATATCAATCAGAGTGCGTAATTCTTGGATTTCATCGGTGGTCAGCAACGGGAGTAACTTGTAACATGTCTTACAAATAAAGCCTGTGTACTCATCTTTCATCGTACTTATTTTATTTCTGAGGAAATAAATCTACGTAGAAGTTGTGTGTGCGAGCCACTCTAAACATTTCAGAGTTCAACAAGACATCTGTACTTCATCATCATTTTAAACATCATTGGAGAGGAGCACACACATTGACGTGTAGTACTGGAAATAATTGTCCAACAGGAGAAGAAAGTCCAGTAGCTATACGACATGGTGGCAGCGTCGTGGATGAAGAAATGAGTACTTATCTACACTCTTCGCTGCAAGCATCCCAAGAACTAGAGGAGATTTTGGGATCAAAATAAAATTCAAAATTTGCGCAACAATAATAATTCGGACAAGAGACCTCTAGGAAAAGGATAACAGCAGCATCATCTTCTTCTTCATCTTTTTCTTCTACTGGTGACGTCGCATCCCGAGGGAGCAGGTAGCATCACGTCTTCTTTCCACTAAGGAGTGCCAGAATTCCGGTACCTCCCGTCGAAGATACTCACCGCAGTGCCTCTTCTGGACGAAGCCAACCCGAGGTCCGAGTATTATCACCAGGGTGGTGGCCACTTCGCCGACGAATCCTCTGTCCTGGGTTCGGGAAGAGCAACTCTGCCAGTTCCGAGGAATAGTATGTTACCTTCAAATATCTTCTATATTGTTTGTACAGGTGTTGCTAAAGTTGTAGAAGTCCCCATTAGAAATTCGAACATCTCAGTTGCTGCTAGTATTAATTAATAAATAAGTAATTAAGTAATAAATAAATACAATAATTAACTAAATGAGTAAATAAGAGAATTAATCAATTAATTAATTAATTAAGAGTAATTTGAGATAATATTAGAAAATGGAAGGGCAAGGAGAAGAAGAACAAGTGGGAAATAATGAGGCACAAGCTAGAATAGAGATATTAGAAGAACAGATTCAAATGTTATTAAGAGCAAACTTGCAGCATGGATCGTTAACAATTACAGCCGCAGCTAAATTGTTTGAACGTGGATTCACAGGAGAGCCTAAAGAATTACAAGATTTTATTGATAACGTAGAATCTGCTTATATCCAACCAACTCATCATGCTATATTATTTCGCTAGGTCTTAGCTAAAATCACGGGAGAAGCAAAAACAACTCTAAGCATTCGAGATCAGGTAGGTTTGACTTGGGAGGAGGTGAAACAGAAAATAGAAATTCATTACTCAGTACAAAGAACTTATAATTATTATTGTAATCAATTATGTCAGGTCAAATAAAAACCTAACGAAAGAGTAACACAATGGGGTACCAGAATAGAACAGTTAACTGGAAATGCTATTGAGAGTACCAAGAAATTTACTCAAAGCCGTTCCGAAGAAGAAAATCAGGAGGACGTAAGATAATAGTAAGGTTAGGTCGCACTTTGTTTATTAATGGAATTTTTGACGAAACTGTGCGAGAGGCGGTAAGGATTAATTCGGAGGACTTGTCAATGAAGGAAACTATTGACAAGGCCGCAGCTGAGGAATGTCATCGAAGATCTAATGTAAGAACAACCAATAATAGTCCACAACATAAGAGTATGGGAAATCCACAAATAAAAAGAGAGAGTGTAAACGCTGTAACAAGGGTAAATTGTTGTAGATGTAACAGAGAAGGGCATTAAGCAAGGGAATGCAGAAGCCCTATTAAGTGCCTAACTTGTCATAAGTTAGGGCACATGGCAAAAGATTGCAGAGTGCGTAGGTCGCGACTCGACTCTGTCAATGGATTGCGGAGAACCAACGAGGGAAACGAATAGAGGGTTTGACCGAGCATTCGGGTAAAACCACTGGCAGCAAAGACTGCGAAAATAATGATAATCCTTTTTCATTTTATGAATCATTCGAGGATTTGCATGAAGGAATGGGATTGGTGTTGCTTGATACAGGCTCAGCTGTTTCATTAGTAAATAAAACGAGTTTAAAAGAGTCTAATAAGATAGATTATCAAAAAAGGTTGTAATTTAAATCAGTAACCGGAGAGAATTTTACAGTACTAGGAAGTATAATGATGGAACTACAAGGTAGTCAGCCATGTAAATTTTATGTGATGGAAAATTTACCAGATCAATATGACATAATTTTAGGGCAAGACTGGGTGAGAGAAAATGAGGTAAAAGTAAAATTACCAAGACGTCTAAAAATGAGTACAAGGATTACCGCTTGTTCAGAAACATTAGTAGCGTTTCCCACCACGGAAAACGGTGTAAAATATTGTCATAAACAAGTGTTAGGTTTAAATGTTTATTGTTGTGAGGGAGTAGTATTGTGTAAAGTAAACCAATTTTGCTGTTTCGTTATTAATTTAAATGCAGATGAGTAGGACGTTGAAAATATTCCACAGTTAGAGAATTTTTCTTTTAAAGAAAGTCAAATAATGAGAAATGTCATAGAAAGAAAGCGAGTACTGCTACAAAAATTGAGACTATCACATTTTAAGGAAGGAGCAGATTCAATTAAAGAGATTTGTTAAGAGTATAATGATATTTTTCGATTACCTGGAGATCGCTTAACAAAAATAATGCATGCTAAACATTATATTCCCACGCCAGCAGCAGACAATGTTAGACCAATTGCAGTAAAACCGTATAGAATAACACATCATTATCAGGAGGAAGTAAATAAACAAATTGATGAGATATTAACACAATATATCATCAGACCGAGTAAGTCAGCTTGGAATTTTCCACTCCTAGTCATCCCAAAGAAAGTAGACGCTTCAGGGAAAAAGAAATGGCGCATCTGTATAGATTTTCGAAAATTAAATGAATCGACAAATATACAAGAGATTCTTGATAAATTAGGTAGAGCTAGATTTTTCTCTGCATTAGATTGTGGTAATGGGTATTGGCAAATACCTTTAGCTGAAGAAGATAAATGTAAAGCATCATTTAGCACTCAAAAGGGAAAATATGGTTTTCAACGATTACCATTCGGGTTAAAGAAGGTCCTTCGTCTTTTCAGAGAACCATGAATATGATTGTTTCAGGACTGATAGGGTCAAGATTGTTTGTTTATTTAGGTTTATTTGTTTGTTGATTTATATATTTATTTTGTTTATTTTTTTTTATTTCATGTATATAATGTCATACCTTTGTCTGGAAGTAATGAATGGCTTTATACTTCACGTAGAAACGAAATTTTTACAGGTATTTTTCCTAGACGTACACTAAGAAAATAACAGGTAGAGGGAAATTGAAATTAGGAGAGCAATGTAAAGGCATTACAACCACAGGAGTAATATAACTTTTAAAAAGGAAAACTTACAATAATTCTCAGTTTGACTTAATAGCCATTTCTATTTTTAATAATTCATGTTGTATGGATTTTAAGACTCAAAAAGAATGTGCTGGAATTGAAATTTAATTGCCTTTTCAAAATATTGTATCTGATATCAATGAGTTACGCAATACCAGTTATCATTTAGACGAAGCAAAAAGGTTTATTAATGAAGAAAAGAAGAAAGTAAATTCTATTAAAAAGGAAAATTTTACTAATTTTCAATGGTATTGTGTGTTCTTGTTATTAATATTGGTATGGATAGGAGGAAACCTGTCCTGTTGTTGTATTACCTACGTACACAACATAAAACTGTATATGTGTAAATTTTGTAAACTAATGTTTGTAGCCTAAATTGTAAATGTTGTATAGATGAGAGTAATCATGGTAAAGTATCTGAGGGTGAAATAGAAGTAACAAACTGGTTAGGAAGAATGTTAGACACGTTGATATGCAAATTGAAGGATTAGAAAGTGAAAACTCTGCATTGTTATCTTCTGGTAATTCAAGGGAAAAGAAAGAAGAAATAAGGGAAGCAGGAAGTGGAGAAGTAAATTCCCCTCAAGAAATTGTTCATTGGACTAAGGTCAAAGTTCAAATAATAATAATAATAATAATAATAATAGAGTAATATCAATCAGAGTGCGTAATTCTTGGATTTCATCGGTGGTCAGCAACGGCAGTAACTTGTAACATGTCTTACAAATAAAGTCTGTGTACTCATCTTTCATCGTACTTATTTTATTTCTGAGGAAATAAACCTACGTACAAGTTGTGTGTGCGAGTCACTCTAAACATTTCAGAGTTCAGCAAGACATCTGTACTTCATCATCATTTTAAACATCATTGGAGAGGAGCACACACATTGACGTGTAGTACTGGAAATAATTGTCCAACAGGAGAAGAAAGTCCAGTAGCTACAATCTGTTTTCAATTCAGGGCAAAAAAATGCGGTAGGCCTATATTTTGTGAAGGGAATTTTAATTACTTGATTCTGTCTATTTTTTAATAAATTGTAATGAATTTTGCAGTATTGTCTGACGCTAAAGCACTGGGAAATCTCCCTCTTTTCTATTCACTTATTGCTTTCAAGCGTTTTGACAACCTCGTGAAGTACACATTCCAGAAAGTCTTCGAAAAGTTATTTTAGAGTTCATCACGAAAACAATATTGTTCCCAATTGGCTGTTATCTAGGGTTTCGTAAGATCAAAATGTTAAGCCTACATGACGTAATAATAGTTGCACAAATTATCACTAACAGTCACCCGTATTTGTTGACGATGGCTGAGAATTATCTAGAAAAAATATTTTTATGTACTGTGGCGGCGCTACGCCATTTACAATTAGCCCAGAAGGTGCTAGTCTGAATTATTGAACTCTTGATGGATAAACAAATAAAACATTACGAACAATTAATTGGTAACTTTTGTAACCGTAAATATATAATATAAAATTTATATAAGTTCCGTCAATAATAGTTTAGCAAGAACTGTACAAAGAAAGGCGGAGTTTAGTATAAAACTTGTGTGTGAGGCACAGAAAAGTCCTAACCTCATTACAGGCAAATGTTGTCTCCTCTCGGCGAAACAAGCAAAATCGGCAAATAAACATGAATCAAACGATAGATAATAATGAGAACCGAAAGAGTAAGAAAACCTGGTGGGTAAGGATAATATTATAAACTAAAGTGAAAATAGAAATAATATTTAATGTAACAACAACCAAAGTACCCAACGGAAAACAATAAATAAGTTAAGCAGAAATCAAACCAAAGAGACGTTCATACCGGCAAACGTTTCGGAACGGAGTTGATAACTGTTTGCATGACTCCAGCCGACTCAGCTGTGCACACCCACTGCTCAAGGGGCGTCGCGAAAACAAAACAAAGCAGAAATGAACACACCCGAAAATAGCAAAATTAATAATGTTTGAGGACGAGATTAATGTAAATGTAATGAACACACTTGAACAGAATATATGGAATACTATTTGTGAAGCTATTGCCGAGAGAAGAGGACGCATTGTAAGTACCAAAACATTAAGACATATAAACATAGAATATAATACATATACATAGTGCCAACATATGTGGTGGCATAGTACGTTACATACCTTTCTAATAACCTCGGCATCAAAACGTCAATAGATTTTTTTTTTTGGGGGGGGGGGGTCATAGACTTTGGTGTAGTTATCTGTATGTGTCCATCCTAAAATTTCAGACACATTTAAGAACTTCAAACTGTGGGTCTAAAGAAAGATCTCAAAATAAAATTGGTCTTGTTTCTCAGGCATAACAGTACTTTAACTAGGTACTTAAATTCTTGTAAAGTAGCTCATATAATACAGATTCTCCCCTTGCCATTCATCCTAGATACAATGAAATAAAACATAAATAAATTCATATACCATAATTAAATCAAAATAACATGAATGCACTTCGGCCAGAAAAAATATCGATCATACATAATAATTATGTTATCTCTAAAGTCTATGGTTGAAAAATAAAGCTTACTTATGAGGATTTATAATCAATAGACCGCAAGGCAATCACATTCTATTCCTAGCATATGGTTTCTTGCTCATGCTGCGCACAATACCGATTGCATATCTTCGGGCAACTTATTACCTCGATTTATTTAATTTATTCCATTCGTAATTGAATATCAGCTGGTAAAAGAAGATACAGCTGCCACGTTCTGAATTGAATCAATTGCAAGCTGTTATTCGTGATTGAGCAATACTGAATGTACAAATAAAATTTGAAGCAGGAATAACTGAACATATGCTGGTGCTCTTTCTTAAGTATATCTAAAAGTAGAAACTTTACTTCAAATCCTAGGAAACAAGCCTAATAGTCAAATGCTCCAGCATAATTGTATGACGACATCAATCAGTAGTGCAGGGTCGATTGAAATATCTTACGGCAGTATATTCCTTGGCGGGCAAGCATAATGACAAAATTCAAAGCATGTACAAGGTAGACGTAATATAACGGTGCATATTAAAAGAGCCATTACATAACATAATATAAGATATATATAAATATTTTGCGTTCTTTTTCATTAAGATTAAGGTTAACGAGATAATTAAATTAACAGTCTCCACAAATTGGCAACAGCGTGCAGCAGATCGTCCTTCCTCCGGTAGCAATTATCTGTCTGCCAATAGTATGAAATCAAACACATAAATGACGATTGACGTTGCCATATTTCATGGAGTATGTAATCCACTAATTTATTAATAGTTGTATTTATTTTTCGCGATAAATGCAAAGAGTAGTGTGGTTTTAGGGATGGCGACACAGGTGGTACCGGAAGTGGGACCAGTGGGACCGGAGGGGAAGTGATGACGTAAGAGGAGGGGCGGGTGAGACTGGAGGAGAAGTGATGACGTCACGGTTATGACTTTAATGGTAGGTAAATTTGAAAATTGTATATTACAAAAGCAGGCGACGTTTCCGGTTCATTTGCAAATGGCAGACCAAGCGCAAGATTCAAATTTGGAAATTCAAAATGACACTCAATTTAAAACTGTAATTGGTAGAAAGCGGGGATTTGAAAGCTCAAGATGGTTGAATGTGCACGATATTACAATTTCAAATGGCAGAAGGTGGGAAATTTAAAATTGCAAATGGTAGAAGGCGGGGGATTTGAAAATTGAATATTTCAATTTCAAATGTTGGTAATACAAGATGAAGACACAGGAGGGTCCAGCGGAGTGACCGGAGGGGCAGGTGGGTCTGGAGGGGAAGTGATGACGTAAGCGGAGGGTCCAGCGGAGGGACCGGCGGCGGGAGGGTCCGGATGGGCGGGAGGTTCCGGAGGGGGAGTGATGACGTAATAGTGTGCTTGGCTATGTTGTTACGACCTACCTCAACGGTGGATTGGGATGACGTCACAATTAAATATGGCAGATTTCAAAAAATACATTTCAATTTTATGTCGTTTATGCATGAAAACATCACAGACACGACAGGAAGTGTTCACACAACGAACTAGGACGCTAATTCCAAAAGATGCAGCGATAGCAATATTTTAAGCCTTCTTACATTTTTATAATTGTGACAGCGGTCGATTTTAAACGTGTGGAATTATAAGCTAGCGCATAAGATGTTAATTTCTCTAAAACATAGTTTTCTAGCCATGGGATCGACTCAGCCTCGGTTTGGTTACTGGCGCACAAGTTAAAACAATAAATTTCGCTATGTTCCTTTAAAGGCAACCGTTGCGCAAGGATGATAATCTTCACCTCATTCCCTACAGATCTTCATGGACTATACCTGATAATAATATGTTATACGTTATCAATCAATTTGCGTACAGGTTTAGAAAAGCCTGTATTGTATTTTATATGTGAGTCTTAAACAAATGTAGTATAGTTTTAAGCTAACCTTGGTGGATAAGATTTCTGTTGGCGTAGTCATAGTACACAGTAGTACTCTTATCAATTACTCGCGTGTTACATCTTCATTCATTGAAATTTTTAATCATTAAATACCCATTCAATATACATTATGTCATAACGCTGATACTACATGCTTATCCATTTAACTTTAAATGTTTTATTCAATATACCTTGTGTGTTTAATTTATTAATATTCGTATAATAATATGCAATTACCTATAGCGATTCCTTCCTAGTTCTTCGCATAATAATTAAGCAATGTTTCATCCCCGACCGATCTTATGTTCCATGCTTTACCATGAAATATTATTAAAAAATCAGTTAGCACCCGATAATGGTTGTTCTTGCATATTGGAAAAGCATATAACATGCCTGGTTCATATTTCAATAGTCAGAATTTAATGTGAGAAATTGTATATTTTATTTTCACAAGAGCCGAAACATAAATTTTCTACAAGTAAACAAAAATCGTAGGCTTCTCCGGAAGGGATTCAGATATGCCTCGAGAAAAGTCTATACATGTTCTATCCATATTTAAGTATCATATCATTTCTAGGGACGCGTTGTCACCTTCAAGTTTTTTAAGCTTCCTTTCATCTTATTAGTAGTATAAGTTTTTCCCGTGACGAGGCTAAATTCGTAGCGTCACTATCATTCTTTTAAGCGCCCTTTCATCTCATTGGTGGGAATATATTTTCCCTGCGAGCGAGGCTAAATTCATATCTTCACGGCATGATGCAATGGTCACATGTTACAATATGATGGACCAAGCGCATGATTCAAATTTATAAATTCAAAATCAAGATGGTAACATTGCGCACGATTTGAAAAATGGTATATTATAATTTCAAAATGGTCTGTGTTAGGGCTTTTTCCGTGAATATGTAAAAATCAGATCAACTCCGTTTTCACTTTTGCTTCCGTCCGTATATATTTTCATTGTATACTCTTCATGTTCATCTACTTTGCTAATTACTGTTAAGTCCACTGGATGAGGCCAGGTTTGTAATGTCATCGTAAGATCAAGTGATTAGTTTTACATTTATCCTTGTCGTATTGTTTTGTATAATATAACTGCTACCTCTATCAAATTGATTATTGAATTTAATCCTGTTATCATGCACAATTCTTCATTTGATATGGTTCGGAAAGGTTTAGCAATTCGTATGTTCACGAGTCCGGTTGTACTGTCTTGTCAAAGCAACTATTCAAACTGGAGTTCCTTAACCATATTGATTGTCATTCATAAGTCCATTTCATAAAACGTGGTGTGATATCCAGTTAACTAGTAGTTTTTCGAGAACTTTCCCTACGACATTTAGCAAACTTATTGGTTGAAATTTTGTGACTCCACTGCTTTTTTATTTTCCAGGTTCTAATATTAGGATTATTTTTTATTTTTTCCGTAGTTTGGAGGAATTTTTCATTCTTTAAGCATCTGTTGTACATCGCTGTTATAGATTTTGGTAAGATTTCAAAAGTATATAGTAGTATTTTGCTCGTTATACAGTCTTTTCCAAGAGCATTTATGTTGTCATTATGATCTAAAACATTCCTAATTTCTGATTGTGTAAATAACTTATCATCTTCAGTGTTTATTGGTATCTTTGTTACTTCTCTTAATCCTCTATGATACTATCTTCTTCTGTATTATCTGCCGTAATGAAGTAGTTCAAAAGATGCATCATGGTATCTTCTATGCCAGTTGTACTCGTTCCAGCGCTTTTAACTAAGGTTGTCAATATTATGCTTTTCCTTATTTTTCAAGATGCCAGTTTGTATATTTCATTCCATGGATTGCTTGATGTTGTCATGTTACAATATTCTCTGCACGAGTTAAATTTCTGTCTACGTATTGTTTCTTCGTAATACCTTTTTGCTTCAAAGTAGTGTTCTTTGTGCATTTCTCGAATTAAAATGTATTTTATGTTCTTCATATAACTAATTGAAGTAAATGACTTTAGATTTTCACATGAAGAATTCTTTTCCTTTTTCAAATTTGAAATAAAGTAGAGAATGTTCTTAGGCTCCTACCTTTGAGACCAGAATTATGTTACATATTCTAGCATTTCTCTGTTATTTTAAACTTTTCATCTCTTTTTTTTTTTTTAACGACGTTTCGAAACTCTTATTTATGAAGGCTGTAGTTGTACATCCTAGGCGAGGCTTGTAGACACCGTCGTCATTTCTTTTGGTTTTAAGGAAACACTTTGTTATTTTATAATGTCCGCTAAGATCAAATGGTAAATTCGTACATAAAGGCTATTTCATACTTACAATGTAATGAACAAAATTTTCACACGCCACTTCCTAAAGAGAATACGAACTAGTGCTCTGAAAGATTAATCAGTTAGAAACAAGATGTAGTACTGTATTGTATGCATTCAAACAGTATGGAAAAGAAGTCGTTCTTAAATTTCATAACAAATATATAATATTTTGTATGCTTTTTCCCTGACGCTTGGATTATAACGTTCTAGTAGATATGAAATAACATAACATAGATGGGTACAGGTTTTGCATTGAAAAATGGAATAAGACTTATAGATGAGTTTCTTCTTGTTCTTAGTGAAGGAAGGAATCATTTATTGTAAAAATGAAGCTGCTTGAATACACAAGTTACCCTAAGAGACAGCTTACCAATCGAGCCATGAAGGCCAATAGATTGTTTTGTGTTAAAGAGACGAGTAGAAATTCAGTGCATGTTCACATAAATATGACGTTGAATTATTCCAACAGAATCGGATATTATAGTTTCTGAGATAGTTATCAGGTGGCTCTTATCTATTCCAAATTGTTGTAGGAAGTCAGCTACAAACTGATAGATTGTACCCCGTGCCCCAAATAGAAGTCCTTGCACGATGAAAATGGGGTTTCCATATCTAGATGTATATTTTTGCGGAAATAACGGTATGCAGCTGTTGTAAATTGTTTTCTTCTCCTGAACGACTTGTTTAGCGTGATCTATATCATTATTTTCATACCTCACAATTATACACAAGTTATTTCAAAGAATATATCAAGATATTCGTCGAAGTCCATCAGACGCTTACTTTTTCCCACGAAAACTTTCCATCTTTTGAACATCGTACAGGGTATTAGATATAATTTTGAAATTATTTTTTACATAGAAAAATTGTCGACTATCTTATGTTTTTATTATTTTCAACAGGATGATCTTATAAATTGATCCGTGGTCATATTCTTATATCATTAATTTTTTGACCTCTTATTCAATTAGTTCATAATCATATTACACTAATTTGACAAATTGTAATAACGGGACCCTTATCATAATTTACAGAACACATGTGCGTTTATTCCAGTTAATATTGTTTCAAACTCAGAATCGTAGCATCCGTTAATCTACTTGAAGTTGTAAGCAGAGCAGTTTTCCAATTACGAGCTAACACTTCTTTATACAACTGAATCTTCAGAAGACCCCACAATGGACAGTACACACCGTTGAGATTTATCTTTCTGAAAAAAAAAAAATCCGTCACGATTGGTATGGAACCATTGTACATCTGGAGCGATGGCAATAGCTCTAACGTCAATTTACATTCTTTTTTCCGTCACTCATCTTCCTATGTCCTGTCCCACCTCTATTAATTTAGGTGTACACTTCATTATCATAAATGATACTTTCGTTTATACGAGGAATTGGTGGAAATTGACAAATGTGTACCAGATCTTCAGGTTGTCAATATTCTGGAGGATATAACACGGTACTATGCAGCAATCATCAGTCTCTAAACTCGGTTATTAGGTATATAATGGGTCGATTGATAAATGCTGTTTGCTATTTAGCTCAGCAAGAACTCCCATTTAGGGGTAGTGACGAGTCCGAATATACGGATAACAGAGGTAACTACGTAGAGCTCTTACACCTAATTGCTCAAACAGGTGATAAGTTGGAGGAACATTTTCGGACTGCGACTGTGTTTTCAGGAACGTCAAATGACATTCAGAATGTCATTATTGAGTGTATTTCTCGTGTTTTGATTAATTAAATAAAGATGGAAGTGAGTGAGACAAGTTTTATATCAGTAATCATGGACGAAACCATTGATGTATCAAATAAATCTCAATTATCAATGGTTCTTCCTTACGTCACACCAGAAGGACGAGATGAAGAAAGATTTGTACGGTTTTGTGACGTCAGTAGTGACCGCACATCAGTTAGTTTGTCTAAGCATTTGTTCGAAATCATAGACGAATTCAAATCTGGCGCGAAACTCATAGCGCAAACATATTATGGTGCGGCCGTGATAGCTGGAGAGCATAACGGTTTACAGTCGATTGTTAGAGGGAAATATGAACAAGCTTTATTTGTGCATTGCTATTGCTATGCCCGCAAGCTTAATTTAGTTTTGCAGCAATCAATCAGTCAGATAAAGAAGTGTAGAATATTTTTTTTTCAAACAGTGTCAGGACTGTCTACATTTTTTTTCAAAATCGCCCAAAAGAATAAAAGCTTTAGACACTGAAGTGAGAAAACGCATTCCATCAGTGTCTGCCACGAGATGGAACTACAAAAGCAGAATGATTGATGTAATTTTCAGCTTGAAGACTGAACTTGCCGCCCTATTTAAGCTAATGGCAGAAAATGAGGATGAATGGGATGCTTGTGCATCAGGCTACTACCAGAACCTCCTAAGCTTTGATTTCAGATTCTTGCTTTTGGTGTTTTCGCTTGTATTTCCTAAATCTGAATTTTTGTTTAACATCCTTCAGAAAAAGATTTTTGATATTGCTTTCTGCAAACAAAAAATCAATGACTTTAAAAACAGTATGAAAGACTTGCGTGAAAATTTTGACGAATTAATTTGGTCAAGGATAGAATCTGATCAAGACTGCCACGAAACACCAATACTTTCAAAGAGGTCGAGACTGGATAAAGGAGAAAATGACACAAAATCATCGTATCGACGAATATTTTATGAGATCATAGATACGATACTTTGCCTAATAACCAACAGATTCTCGGATATAGACCAACTACAGTTCCTGTCATTGTTGGACAGTGCTTCATACGCCGAATATGACAAGACTTTCCCAGAGTATGCGTTTAAGACTTTTCTTACTTATTACGGGCAGTACATCAACTCAGTGCGATTAAAGAACGAACTCTGTTATTTGTACTCTTCCCGTGAATTTCGAAGCAAAGCACTCTACGAAGTTCACCAAGAGTTGTGTGCCATGGAACTTAAAGAAGCTTTGCCACAGGTGTATAAACTTCATGAATTAATTTTGACTATTCCTGCCACCAGTGCATCCGCAGAACGATCTTTTTCAGCGCTCCGCAGAATACACAATTATCTCAGAAACACTCAAACTCAAAATAGACTTTCATCTGTCTCTGTTATAAGCGGAAAAGGGGTTGCTTAATAAACTTAAAAAGCAAAAGCAAGCAACATTTGAAAATTCTGTAATTGTTTTGTTTTAGAAGAAGAAACTTATATGTCAGTTTTTGTTTGTTTTGTTTTATACAGTTGCATACAACCTATATAGTATTAACATTGAAACCCACGGAATTCGCGACTGGCACTCCCCAAATTAAGTCTGAAGCAACTGGCAACACTTATGAATCACCCACGCCACGCCACTGGTTGTGATATTTTACCAAATTAATCCCCTAATTAAAATCATTATACTTATAATTGAGTTCTCAAATCAGATGACTAGCCTATTAGTATATTCCTATGATTACTAAGGAATTATTTGCAATTCGAAATTATATATTTTATTTGTAGGACTTGCCTTACCTTGACCTTACGTTTGAATACTCAGTTTAATTTCAATGGTTATCTTCGAACTATACCTTCACTTTATTTAGTTAAGTAATTGTATTTTCGATTTAAGATTATTATTATAAACTTAGGAAGCAGGGAAGGCGGTTGAGGCCAGGTAGCTTCCATCACCCGGAAGCACCCTCAAATTTACAAAGGCAGGGGATTAGTACCGACCGTAATTTCCTCCCCATGAGTCACCTAGTCTACTTCAATCAGTCAATCTTAGATTTTTTAATATGTCATTTTATCTTAAAATGTTTGTTATATATCAATTCTACACACAATTACAAGAAAAATTACACCAAAAAATATATGATTTACATTAATAGGAACATTTATAACAAATACATAAATAAAAGTTACGAGGAAACTACTTTCAAGTCGCATGTTCCTATTAAAGTAAATTATACGCTGTTTGGCGTCATTTTTCTTGTAATTATGTGTAGACATGATATATAACAAACATTTTAAGATAAAATGACATATTAAAAAATCTAAGATTGACTGATTGAAGTAGACTAGGTGACAAATAGGGCGGAAATTACGGCCGGAACTAATACCCTGCCCTTGTAAATTTGAGGGTGCTTGCGGGTGAAGGAAGCTACCTGGCCTTAACCCTGCTTGCTAAGGGTGTAAGTATTGTTTTACATACTTGCCGGTAAGGTTACATATCAACATACGTTTTGCCTCTGATAGGATTGTAGTGTTAGTTAAATATGCTTGGCCTTCATATTTGGATTCTAGTTGTAACCCTACGTACCTTTGATTATTTTCAGTAACGATATAAAGTTATATGAGTCATTCATTTCATGTTCGCCCCTTCTTTTGGTTTCTGTTACGTGAATATTTGGAGCTAATCGTGTGAATTTGGTATTCCGTTTGATTCAGTTGTAGAATTTCATTAAAAGGGTTTTCAGGCTTCCTTAGCCTTTTGAAGTACTTTAATATTTGACTTGATATTAATTAAATATTCTTTGGCTACATTTGTTCTGTGACTATTCTAGGCTGATAATTTTGGCTACTTAACCTTAATTTGTGTATATTGAATTGCTCGATATACCTGATATTAGACGTTGTATTTAAATATATTTGTATATCAATTTTCATCTAGTTCTCTTTCGAAGAGGTTTGCCTACTTATTCGGGTATTATTTAATAATTGCATTGTTGTTATACTCAATTTGAAATTCTATTAAAGTTGTTAAATTAATTCAGCTTTTCTGATGTATTATGTAGATATCGGTCTCCCTTCCCTTCCTCTTCCTCAAAAGGTTGACGATCCATCCTGGTGTTGGGTGGTCACGTTTCCATGTCCCCTTGTGACACAATGGCAATACATATATACATATAATTCCTAAATCCTATTTTTTAAATTGTCTCAAAGATCCAGTTATTAAAATTTGTCAAATTATAGTCCATTCACATTCGCCAGAGGTTTCAAGGCCAAACGTAGCACGCCTATGATACCCCCACTTACCGTGCTCATATGACATCATACCCCTCCAATGCCAGTCACATGACAAGCCAGTAGGGAGTTCCCCCTTGGTGTCGTATGAGTGTGTGCGACAGCGCAGCTCCACTGCGTAAAAGGGAATACTGTTGCCTGCTGATCAGTGGGGGCATATTAGACGTGAGAAGTTGTGGCCTTGAAACCTCTGGCGAATGTGAAAGCACTATGGTGTTATATGAGTATGAGCTAATTGAATAAGGGGTCAAAAAACATTACTAATATAAGAATATGACCACGGATCAATTTATAAGGTCATCCTGTTGAAAGTAATGAAGACATAAAATAGTCGACAATTTTTTAATGTAAAAAATAATTTCAAAATGATATCTAATACCCTGTACGATACTCAAAAGATGGAAAGTTCTCGTGGGAAAATGTAAGCGTCTGATGTACTTCGACGAATATCATGATAGCTATATTCTTTGAAATGATTTGAGTATATTTGTGAGATATGAAAATAATGATATAGATCACACTAAACAAGTCGTTCAGGAGAAGAAAACAATTTACAACAGCTGAATGCGCTTCTTCCAGCAAAAATATACATCTAGATATGGAAACCGCATTTACATCGTGCAAGGACTTCTATTTGGGGCACGGGGTACCATCTATCAGTTTGTAGCTGACTTCCTACAACAACTTGGAATAGATAAGAGCCACCTGATAACTATCAGAGAAAGTATAATATCCGATACTGTTGGAAATATTCATCGTCATATTCATGTGAACATGCACTGAATCTCTACATGTCTCCTTAACACAAAACAATCTATTAGCCTTCATGGCTTGATTGGTAAGCTGTATCTTAGGGTAACTTGTGTAATCAAGCAGCTTCATTTTTACAATAAATGATCTCCTCCCTTCCCTAAGAACAAGAAGAAACTCATCTATAAGTCGTATTCCATTTTCCAACGCAAAACCTGTACCCAACTATGTTATGTTATTTCATATCTACTAGAACATTATTATCCAAGCGTCAGGGAAAAAGCATACAAAATATATATTTCTTATGAAATTTAAGAACGACTTCTTTTCCTTACTGTTTGAATGTATACAATACAGTACTACATCTTGTTTCTAACTGATTAAGCTTTCAGAGCACTAGTTCGCATTCTCTTTAGAAAATGGCGTGTGGATAATTTGTTCATTACATTTTAAGTATGAAATAGCCTTTATGTACGAATTTACCATTTATTCTTTGCAGACATTATAAAATAAAAAAGTGTTACCTTAAAACAAAAAGAAATGAGGACGTGTCTAGAAGCCTTGCCTAGGATGTACAACTACAGCCTACATAAATAAGAGTTTCGAAACGTCGTTTAAAAAAAATTCTAAGAGATGAAAAGTTTAAAATAACAGAGAAATGCTAGAATATGTAACCTAATTCTGGAGCCTAGGAACATTCTCTACTTTATTTCAAATTTAAAAAAGGAAAAGAATTCTTCATGTGAAAATCTAAAATCATTTACTTCAATTAGTTATATGAAAAGCATCAAATACATTTAAATTCGGTAAATGCACAAAGAACAATACTTTGAATCAAAAAGGAATTACGAAGAAACAATACGAAGACAGAAATTAAACTTATGGAGAGAATATTGTAACATGACCACATCAAGCAATCCATGGAATGAAATATACAAACTGGCATCTTGGAAAATAAAGAAAAGCATAATATTGACTACCTTCGTTAAAAGCGCTGGAACGAGTACAACTGGCATAGAAGTTACCATGACGCACCTTTTGAATTACTTCACTACGGAAGATTATAAAGAAGAAGATATTTAGTATAATAGAGGATTAAAAGAAGAAACAAAGGTACCAATAAACACCGAAGATGATAAGTTATTTACACAATGAGAAATTAGAAATGTTTTAGATCATAATGACAACATAAAAGCTCTTGGAGAAGACTGTATAACGAGCAAATACTGTCATGCCTGGGGAAAAGGACAGGAATTTATCCGAGCGCCCCTGGTTACCTTAACCCATAGGAATGATCGGGTAATGTAGAATTATCAAATCCCGTTACAACAAATACAATGTTTATTAACAATAAAAAAAAAACACAGGTTAATGATAAAAGTAATTAAAATACAAATAAAAAAGATTTCTTCTGTAATCATTGCTTGAGCTTTGTTCTACTCATACAAATGGTTAATATTCATTTTAAACTAAACTTCTAATAAAATAATTACAATAGTAGCTACTCGCGAGGGCATATCAGACTGAACTTACACTTGCTTACTTACAAATTTAGATGAAAAGTAATCTGGCCATCTCGGGCTGAGGAATGCTCCAGACGCACAGTGGCCCGGATAGAAAAAAAGAAGCTGAAAGAATCGATTTTGAACTTTAATTTAGAAACGCCAAACAACTTTCCAAGTATAGTATGATTATCAGTGTGCAATAATTTCACTTTATGTTTCGAAATTGCTTCTTGGTTTTTAAGTTATAATAGTGCAAGAGAGGCATAACTCTTAGTTCCTGAATCCCTCACTTCTGTAAGTAAACTTTGCAATTTATTTCTAACTTCAAAATGAAACTCAAGGTCTATAATATATTTCTATAGATACTTTATAATATGCTCTATCTATGAAACGCATGATTGTTCAATTTAGATCATTTATAAGGACTATTACATTAATTTTAATAAAACCTAATTTTCTTTTTAAAAAAAGTTTTGCTTGACTTTTAAAAAGTGTATGCATATGTATCCTATGAAACTTATGCAAGTATTAAAATGAAGTTTTGACAATATTTCATTAAAGATTTCATCGCCAAATCCCTCCAGCTCTTTGAACGAGAAGGGCAAGAATGTTTGTATGTGCGCTCTGAGAATAAACAGTCGCGCGAGATAAGGTTTTCTAAGGGGCAGTTGAAAGATTATTATTACGCTAGGCAGGGATGTCTTGCAGCCAGAAAACCGAAATGATCATCAGTTCTGAGAAGCAGTTGATTAGTGGTGGTTTTTGTGTTGTGAATAGAGAAAAATGGGTTTCATTTTTAATTGTAGTGAACTTCATAACAAGATTCGTGAAAATAAGGATGAATCTCGCGCGCGGCAGGAAAAGTTTGTGGTATAGCTAATTAATAAATGTTGGCAAGAGTGTCGAGTAAACAGTGTACAATAGTGTAAGGAAGTGTTTTTTCTGCCTTATTTTTACCGCTGGAAAGAAATTAATTTCGTGGAAAGTTTCTTTTGTAACAAATATTACGAGTGGTTGAAAAAAGATGTTATTTCAAGAGTGATCAGAGCGTATTTATGTCGTCTTGCGTGCCTCTTCGCCTTGTAAGACAGTAAAACACGAATTATTGCATGGAGAAATCAAAGAACTGCATCTACACGCTTTTGCAGGCCTATTCGAATGCAGTGGTTTCAGGAAACATCAGAAAGTTCTCGGGCGGAAAGAGATTATATAACAGAACAAATTGTAAATTTCAATAAGTTGGTTATAAATAACACCGGCGAGCGTTATTCCTGAATATTATGAATGATAGATGGAAAAGTATGCAATGTATTAGCAAAATCTTCAAGTATGAAGTGCTATATTTGTAGTGCCAAGATTTCAGGTATGAACAATTTAAAAACAATAGCGCAGAAGCCCGTTGACAATTTACAGCTTGAGTTTGGATTATCAGTTCCGCATGCCCACATCCGATTTTTTGAAAGTCTCCACCATATTTCCTACCGCCTGGATTTTAGAAAGTGGAAAGCGAGCTTGAAAGATGGTACCCGAGACCTATTGGAAACAGAGAAAAAATAGTGCAAGACTTAATCAGAACCAGATTATGTTTTCTAGTTGATATTCCGAAGCCTGGTTATGGAACCACCAATGATGGTAACACTGCCCGAAGGTTTTCTGAAAATCATCAGTTAGTTTCCGAAATAAGTTGAAGACAGTTGCTTCAGGATGTGTGTAATTTATTTATTGGCAATACCCAAGGATGAAACGGAGGAGGAAGGAGAAGAAGCCGACAGCGACTCATCCGGATCAGAGGATGAATAAATATTTTTGATCTGTAAGTACTGTACTTTTGTGAACTAAAACAACAAATTGACCTAATATTAATATTTGGCTTAATGTTTTGTACTAAACTATTTCAATTTGTTTGAAAATATTTTTGTCCGTTTTTTTTCGATTCGGACCACTGTGAGACGTTCTTCACCTATGTCCTGGGGTGTGATAGCTCCCGCCGCGCCGGGGCTCAATACCTTCTCTATGTGATGCTAGCTCTCAAGTACTACTCTCCTATCATTCAATCTTACCAAGAGTATATATAATAAATCTCCCACATCCGGCCTACACGAAACAGGTGGCCTGCAGATGTTTCCAGAAATTCGGATTAGTCTCAAAAGAACAATTCCGAGAATCATTATTACAAAAGATTTTAATTGCCATTTTAAGTGTCATTCAAATATTAGTCAGTCTGCCTCGCTTTTATGCATCATCAATTAATATGAAAATAATTAGTGTTGTAATACTTAATATTAATTAATTACCACATCGTTCTAATGAACTTGAAACCGCAGGATGTATGTAGGAGGTTATCTACAAGGAATACATTTTTAATAATTAATTCGCACACAGAGTGCGATGTATGACTGACAACTTGCAAGAACACAGGATGTGACTTCCTCTCTCAACATATGGGTATTATCTCTATAAAAATACCTTCATAATATTATACCAACAATTAATTTATGCAAATAAATATTAAAATCAATATTAAATAACATACTAATAAAATCAATAAAATTACACATGATGCTACTCATGAGGATGGCCCGTGACATCACACCCTCCGGTCACTGAAGGAAAACGTCTACTGGAAGAAAACCCTTTAGGAAGCGGTTCGCAAATTATTTTACATACTCCTAGTACACTATGGCAGAGTTTGTGTACGATAGCAATTTCAGCAACGCTGACACTATTAGTGCACCGAGGTCACCCGTGGTGCCGACGGCTGCGCCGGTGGTTCCTGTTGCACCACCTCCTGTGGTGCCACCTAGGTCGCCGTTCGAGTTGCCACCTGGGTGCCCTCTGCCCTAGCCGCTAGAGATGGACGGTGGGGAGTTGGCGGAGGCCCCTTTCGAGCCTGAGCGTCCTCTGCCCCACCCTTTCTTGCATCCAGATGTAAGTCTACTAACCTATACACATTAAAATTTATTATATAAAATAATATAAATGATACAAATGTTCATATGAATCCCGATTTCCTTCCAAGTGCTTTGCATACATCACTGCTTCCAGATTAGAGTCCTCTATAGGCGTTACATGGAAACTAGATGTTCTTTCTTCATGTACTACCTCATGTATTTCCTTACTAATTAATTCCATTGCCTCCAAGACAGTAAGTGAAGTATGTTGCTTTCTTCGTCGAGCTCGGTTTGCTGGCTCGGGTGATTCTCCTTTCTCTTCCTTGTACCGTCGTAGTTTATATATCCGTATCAGTCCCGTCAACCTGTACTTAATCACATAGATTAACATAGTGATTATTACCAAGGCTACTAAAATAGGCCTGATGACACTGAGAGAGTCTGATGATCTGTTAGTTACGGTTTAGCGGTCCAGGGATCTATGCAAGTCGATTCTTGGTCTTGTTCCTGCGAGATCCATGTTGGTCGCTGCTTCGATGCCGGTGTCCATGGTTCGCTGTTCCTAGTTGGTCTGAAACATTTCTAATTCCCTTGGTGTGAAAACAGTGTCTATTTTAGAAATCACAATTGCTGGTGTTCTGACTTCGTACACAGTTCGATCCATAGAGTGTGGTGATAACTGGAATGTGCCCCCGTAAATGAAACAATTGAAGGTAATGTTAAACAGGCCCGTGCCGTTCAGCAACAAGGTCTCTGTAACAGTATTGGCCGCCGACGGGATCCCCGTCTGACATTTTTTAGTTCCTGTGAGGGGTGTATTAGGACTATAAATCCAGTAATCACTTTTCCTAGATCTTATTCATATAGGTACGAACTGTGGACTCTCGATTACTCTTTGACAGGTTTTCTAAATTCGATCTGCTCCTCCCAAATATAAATTTACCAAGCAATTGTCTGACCTTGCATCATATAACACATAATCAGCCGGGGAGATTTTAAACACAGTTTCTTAAATAAATTCAAATCATTTTCAGTTAACACTGTAAACAATTGTTGATTCTCTGATATTTAGAGGTGTGTAAACTTCGGAACATTTACTGATATAAACTGATTCAACTCTGTTTCAAAATAAGGCAAGGAATGTGGGTGAGACACTTCAAAATATCTATCATTTCCCTTAAGAAGTATTTCAATAAAAAGTCTAACTAACTGGTAGTATAAATATGCTGACTCAGGCGTCGGCGTGGCTAGCATACTTGTACTTTCCGGAAGATTCAAGGAAATCTCACTTAATATTTTTGTAAAGTTGTGTGGAGGTATTAATGTTGTAGACAGTTTACCTATTGAAGTCATATCCAGACTTTCTTGTAACTGCATTAACTGTTCTTTCATATGCAAAATGGTAACTTCTTTTTCCATTATTTGAGTTGCAAACTTAATATATCTTCTCTGCTTATCTGCTTCTTACTTTATCGAGCTCTGTATTAAATTGTCTAAATCTTTAGCCATTTTTACTATTGATACAGAATATTGACAGACTTTTTCATCTAACTGTTTAATATACGTTACTTACTTTCCGGTTGTATGAACCATATGAGTAGCGAATCCTTTTAAGTCTGTTACCACTTTATTTATCCTCTCTAAATATTTTTGGTCGAGGGTACCAAACAAGTAATTTAAAGTATACCCTACTCCATCTACTATAGTCCGTTTGGTCTAAGTTGGCACAGTTGAGAAAATTGAGACAGAAGATGTTTGGCAGAAGTCAGGTATTGAACAGAAAGAGATAGAAACATACTATTGTGGATGGTTACTCACTCCATATTTTGAAGCTGTCACTTTGACGAGGGTGGCAGAGGAGATATACCCATCAATGTAACTGCAAGAAGCAGTGGTTGTCAGTGAGGTTTATGTCCCTTTAATCAGGATCTGAATCGCTAAAATCATAATAAATTTGCCCAACACCAAAACTATACTGTATTTGACCCAACGAAATCATTAAATTTTTTAACCATGAACACAAGCATTTTTCCAATGCACAGAATTCACTTTTTTACTTCATTGCTATTTCCGACAGTGATATCGTATTTTACCAGTGTCCATATAAGTTCAATCCGGTCATGAAAACTACCATTAACGGCCGTGGGTGTCGGCATGCTGACCACATGCCCCAATCCTGCCATGTGCCAGTGGTGGATGACGCAGCGGTCGGGTGGTAGGCCAAGTCCCTCCAGGGATGTAGCGCCACGGAGTTTAGTTTAGTACATATTAATTCTATAGGGTTTAAGTCACAATGGTATGGCAGTAAACGTATAACTGTGTGGTCATGTTGTTTCGTACTGTGCCTATCTCGTAATGGCTGTGATTGTCTTGACTGATTTAATTCAGTCATATAGCACTGATTTTCTTGACACGGGATCAGAATTAATATAGCCTCCACTTAAACAAGTTTGCATGTCTGATTTTCACACGGAGTAGGTATTACGACGAGCTTCATAATCTGTAAGGGTAAGTAAATCATAGATGAAATGGGCTGGACATGTTGCACGCATGGGGAGAAGAAAAGACATATATCAAAAGTATTGAATGGGAGACCCGAAGAGAAAATACCTCTTGGAAGATCTAGACGTAGGTGGGAGGACAATATAATGATAGTTTTAAGGGAAGTAGAATTTGCGAGGGATGGGTGGATGGAGTTAGCGCACAATAGGGTTGAATGGCGGGCTCAGGTAAACGCGGCAATGAACCTTCGGGTTCCATAAAATGGATAATATTTCTTTAGCTTCCTGAGGAATTGTCTATTGCCATTGAGTAAGTAAGTGTAGGTAGGCACGAGGTTTATTTTGAATTGTAGCTAGCATAACCATTAGTGTTATTGAATTTGGAGGAATATTAGGAATAGAATTTTGATCAAATCATTTTTGAAGTGCATTCATCTGTTCCTTGATTTAAATTTGCAATACAACATGGAATTAGGGATAAAGCCAGATTCAGAGTACCAACTATTTATTTACTCCTAATATATTAACCCACGTTTCGCTCAAATAAATATTATGGCGGTTAGAATTATGTAAGTCTTGGAGTTTCCGTAAGTAGGCCTATGGAAATCGTCTTACTCCCTCATAAGGTCTTTCTATAAAAATGTTTCTCTCCTCGTTATTTTTTTTGTACCGGAATTTCCATTGCTTTAATACCTTACACATGTGTTTCAATTTTCGCATTGTCGTTTAGAAAAGCGTGATTTATTATTACGGTATCATTATAAATGTCACTGGAATAAAATAATGCAGTAAATCCCAAAGTCGAATAAAGGTGAATATTACAATGTACTTTCAAAAATATAAAATAAATATTTTACACCAACACCATTCACAGTAACAAGCCGCCACGTCTGCTTTTCTACACGACAATATGAGAGCTGAAGCACGCCTGTCAATTACTTAACGGCGAATTTATTGTTTTTCTACATTTTTTATACGACCCTACACTCAGCTCAGCTCAGTGGAATAGTGGAGTGAGTAAATTTTGGCTACCTGCTGAATTTTGTGCCAAGATAAAGCAGACGTACTATAGTCCTCTTTTTCCTCTACTAAATTTCCGTATATTCTGCGGAACCAATGCTTTAAAAGCTGCAATATCAACTTCCATTTTTTCTGTCAGATTTTGTAATCGGATCAACTCTCGAAAATTTACGCTACTATTATCAGCTTCATCGAGCGAAAAATGTATATAATTCTTAAATACTATTTTCAATTCATCTATAGCGGTGTTTACTCCTTTGATTAATTCTCATAATCGTTTAAATGAATACCCATTATCACAGTCCATTTATTGCCTGTTAATAAAATGTCTCTGTCTGTCACAAACACCATCTCCTTATCCAGTTTTACTTCGTCTGCCTGCGTCTCGTGTCTCGTCACCAATAAACCTGTAACGCATACGAAGAACGAGTAAGCATTTCGTACGCCTTAATCTCACGATTTACATTCTTATTCTGATCTGATACGTGGACGTTTTTCATATCTACGCTGGGGTAATTCTACATTATTATTATCTATCTGTATTCCTACATGTACATTATTTCTAGCTACTTCCACATCTATTTCATCTCTATTTACATTATCTCTATGTACATTATATCTATTTACATTAACCTCTTCCGCTCTTGCTCTCGAGCGTAATTAATATCTATCAGTAATTACTTCGGGTGATGTACCAGCTCTCGGTCGAGTAGGTGGTAACCACTCGTCTCCTGACTGAGGTAACCATAATGATTCGTTCGATGTATCCTGTATGTCATATATGTCTTCGTGCCCACTACATCTGAAAGGTTTCGAATATCACGCTATTTCATATTCTTCGGGTTCTTCTACAATGGTATCTAGCTGTAAGCGGTTTCTCTCGGTTATCTCTGTAGCCCTAGTGTTACATTTCTTTACTACAGTGTTTTGCAGATGAAAGCCGTTTGGTCCTTCACCTGCTTAGATACGCTGTCCAATCAGAGACGGCGAGACGGAGGAAAGACTCTTCCTGCTAGCGACGCTTCGTTAGCTCGTACACGTGATTGGCGGTGAAGGAATTGGCTTCTTATTTGAAAAATACTGTAACTGATACTTTTCCGTCGTTATAGGCCCTTTGCACTCTTTTAGCCGGTTAACATGTTCTACTGCTATACTTCCGTCTTTCACTATTATGTACGTTACGTCTGAGGTCTGATCTACGATTCTATGAGGGCTTTGCCAAATATAGGCAAATTTCCTAGTCGGCCCTTTCATTTGCTACATACCCGACTATTTTAAATTTCCTCACCTTTTTGCCTTTATCAAAATATTTCTTGGAGGTTTCCTGGCCTCTTTTATTAGCTGCCTGCACCGATTCATACGCCGTTTCCAATCCATCGACCAGCACCTTTATATGTGTTTGATAATCGGTGGGTTCTTCGTTTTTTCGAAACGACATTCTACAATAATCTTCCATTGGTAACCGTAACTCTTTACCAAAAACTAACTGGTGTGGACCATATCCCGTCACTGAATGTGGTGTACTTCTGTATGCCATTACCGCATACGGTACGTATTAGTCCCATCATCTCGAATCTTTAGACATAAAGTGCGAGATCATATCTGCTAACGTTTTATGAAACCTCTCACAAATTCCGTTCCGGATGATACGCAGGTGTTTGTAACGTCGTTACTTTCAATAGCTTGCACACTTCCTGAAATAATTTCGATAAAAACTGTGGGCCTTGATCAGAGATTAGTGACTTAGGAGAGCCAAATTCTAACACAATTTTAGACACAAATACTTTGGCTACTATCTCGGCACTTTGGTTCGGGACTGGTATTGCAAAACAATATCGTGTGAAATGATATATAAACGTTAACACATAACGATTTCCTGACTCTGTAGTAGGTAACACAGTCACGAAGTCTGAAGATAAGATTTCTAGGAACTCATATGCCTGGGGCGGTTCCTCTAAAGGCACGATTCCAGCTGTTCCTGATTTCCTTCTCGCGCATTTATCACACGTACTGATAAATTCTTCTAAGTCCTTTCGCAATGTACTCCACCAGTATTTCCTTGAAATACGTGCAACTGTTCTATAAACATCTTGGGGTTCAGCAAAAGTGTATCGTGATAATACTGCAATACTACTGGCACCCTTTCTTTTGGAATGACTATCGCATAACCAGATATACTCTGTTTACTTTGTTTAAAATATTAGCCTTTGCTATTATTTCAAAAGTCTGGGTACCTATTCTATTTCTTTTGGTATTCTAAACAAGCCTCATCCCTTTGTGAGCTTGCAATATCGCCTCTGTACTCAAGTTTTGCTCACAAAACGTCATCGCTACATGACGACTCAAGGCGTCCGCGTGGGGTAACTTCCGGGCCGCTCGATGTACAACTGATGTCAAATTCCGCTAGGCGTAAACTCCATCTGACCAGCGTCGAACTTGGATCTTTTAGATTCAACATCCACCTCAAAGCTGCATGGTTAGTCACCAAAATAAAAGGATGCCCATATATGTAACATCTAAACTGTTTAGTTGCAAAAATAACCGCTGACAGTTCTTTTCCGTCGCACTATAATTAATCTCTGCTTCATTGAGTTGCCTCGAACAATAGGCAATAGGCCTCTCTTACTCATCATACTCCTGTGACAACACAAATCCAATAGCTGTCTTTGAGGCATCCGTGGTCACAATAAATACTTTAGAGAAGTCTGGGTTCGCTAACAGAGGTTCGGTGCTGAGGATTTCCTTCAGCGTCTCCAACACCTCTTGCTGAGCGATTCCCCATACAAAATCTGTGTTTTGCGCGTTAAAGCCGTTAATAAACGTGCGATTTCCGCGAAATTTGGGATATGCCTCCGATAGTACGAAGCTAACCCTACAAAAGATCGTATGTCTTTAATATTGGTAGGTATTGGATATTCCTTTATTGCTTTAACTTTATTAAGGTCTGGTTTTAACCCATCACTAGTAACAATGTGTCCCAAGAATTCTACTTGATCCACAGAAAACTGGAATGTTTCTGGTTGGATCTTGAAATTAGCTACTTCAAATCTATGGAATATTTGCTCTACTTTCTGAGCATGGGAGCGCATATCTGGCGTAAATACAATAGGTCATCAAGGTACGCAAGGATGTCTATTCAATTCAAACTCATAAGAATAGAGTCCATACAACGAGAGTACGTTACAGGTGCGTTACATAACCCGAAACATAATTTATTGAAATGAAATTGTCCACTGTCTGTGCTGAAGCCGGTTTTTCTCGGTCCTTTTCTGCTATTTCTATCTGCAAATAACCACTAGCCATATCTAAAACTGAAAATACTTTACTCTGGCCTAGCGAATCTAAAATATCGGTGATATTGGTAATCTGATACGCGACTATTTTGGTGTGGCGTTCAAAGGTCTTAGGTCTACACACAGTCGACACTTCGGTTTCCCATCACGTGACCTCTTAGGCACCATTAAAATTGGACTATTGTAAGGCGAATTACTCTCACATGTTATGACCTTTTTCAGTATATCCCTTACTTGTTCTTCCACTATCGGATTTAGTGCTTGTGGAACTCTATACGGCCTTTTTCTAAACGGTTTTGCATCACCGGTATCTATTTCATGTTTTATCTTGCTTGTGCACCCTATTTCTTTACTGCCATCTCTAAAAAATATGTGCTTATATATACTTAATATTCCGGCTATAATTTCATTGTTTTCCTGGTTCAAATGACTTAATTTTTCTGCTAGGTATTCATTAAATTGTTCAGAGGCATTTTCCTCTTCCCCTGATAACTCTTTATCTTCCGCTTGCAGGTTACCCTTCACTAAACCTTCCTTGTGGATTGGCTCAATTTCTCCTAATCTAGTGTCTTTATGAAGTACAATCTTTTCCTCTGAGAGATTTACTATACTAACTGGAATCGTATACATCTTATTTGACTTCACATACATAGGATAGGACGGATTTTATTTTTTTTCTCTGCGCAAAATTTCTGTTTGCCAAGGAACTGCGCATGATCCTTCCCAAGGCGTCCTTGGTTCGAAATCTCTCCTACGGGGTTGAGAGGCTGAACCACTTTTGTCCCACAAGAACACCTTTGTGCGATCGTCTCGCCCATTAACTTTCCTGCTCCGGACGCTGACCACCGCCCACTGGAAGATTAAGTACTGGGATACATTTCGTCCTGCGGACTTTTCGCGAGGCTCTGAGGGAACATATTTGGGATTTTCTGTCCACAGAGAGCAATTCCCCGGGGTACCAAAAGGATCCTTACACAATTTCACAATAGCGCGCGGTGAATATAGACCTAGTAGTAGGGTGTCTACCAGTTCGAACACTACACATGGGGAATCTCCAGGGATGTTGCGCCCATCGCATAGAACGGAATATCTTCGCGACAAACGGAGAGCATACAACCATTTCCGTTAGGATTACCGATGCAAACCAAACTGGAAAGTTATCCTGACCAGGCTCCTCGAGCTCAGTGCGGCCATCTGTAGGGTCCGTTGCCTTAAGCGGGGTGCGCAATCCCTGAACAGAGGGTTCCCTACATCCCAATCCATATCGCGTGACGCTACGTGAAACAGCTCCCAGGGAGCTACATATCACAGGAATCTGCTGGCTTAACACCAAGAGGCAGTTAGTTTGCAAGTCTAGTTGCGCTACAAATTCTCGTAGGAAGTCGATACCCAGTATCCCATGTCCAGGGGAACTCAAGTCACTTACTAAAAATTCATGTTCGTATCTGTAGGCTAGTGTGCCTAACAGAAAGTTGCGGAGAACAACTGGATTAGAATCCAGAAATATGTAGGCTTAGAAGTGCAGGAATGTTGAAGGAAGCAGGAACAATGGAGAATGAGAATTATCACTTTATTATTCTGCTCTAGTAGACTGCTGCTTCTCTTCTTTCTTCTAGCTGTGCTTAATATTAATTAGTATTCATTTTATTTCACTTGGAAAGTTTAGGAAAAGCATTGAGGTTATTCACTTTGTTTATAAGACATGATGTTCTTAACAAAAAACAGTACTAGTTTTTATTGATGAATTAACAAGTTACAATATGTATTAGTTGAGCTATATTTGCTCAAAGATACTACGGCAGCGTCTTTGGACTGCTCGTAGGGACAAGAGGAGCTGCAAGTATGCCAAAACTCCTGGACAATTATAAATGCAGTTTTTACTTTGAATGCAAGCAAATCTGTTAAGTCCTCTAGACTTTTGTGAGATGTGTAGTACTTAACTTGTATAGCGACTGCATCTGATGAGAATGTGAATGCATTAGCCGGACTATGGCTAACTATGGGAAGTACAGTTACTGTTGCTGTAGTTACGTGATGAGGTTACTGTAGAGTCAAATGTAAATCATCCTGAACGGTGGCCAGCAGTAAGTCCTCCAATGGCTGCAACTACGCTCCACGCTGTTCCAGGGCTGCTACAATTCCAGTCTCCAAACTGGCTATGTGTTGAGTATCTGCGTTGTTTCCAAACTGTCGTCTCGTAGATGCTGTAGTGTAACTGTACCACTATATATGCAGACTTGTGGTCTGTTTGCTAAATTCGGCTACGCCCTTACGAAGCGAAGGTTGATGAAGAAGTGATAAAAGTCTAACGGCCAAAATGCGTTCACATAATCATCTTACAAAGAGTCAAATTCTAGAATCTTATGGGAGGCTCTTCTTGAAGTTTCCAGAAGCTTCCATCCAGAATAAGAGCATATTTAAAAATAACAACATGCTGTACCTATTCTGTAACATAAAAGATATGTATGTGAGCATTTGCATTATAATTGTAATGTATAATTACAGAGAAATTAATAATCTTCTTGCTGTGAGCAATCGCTCTATTCCCAAAGCTGTCTCTACAAACAAGTACAATAATCGATATGACGCTTCTAGGTGAGCTAATTTACACTGGCTGTAGCGCCAAGTAAATGCTAATGAGCTGTCACTCGACAATCGATATCAATTCGAAGTCGGCAATGCAGCTTTCTATATTTCAATATAGTTTTAATGTTAAATTTTACAAATACTTAAGAGTTATGCATGAAAACATAGAGACGTCATTCTATGCTTGATATGAGAGAGAGTAGAATAATTACTTTCTTTATACAAAATAAAAATAAAGTAAAAGAATGTCAAGAATTCTGGCTAGAAATCGTTGACATTAGTGCCATCTAACGAGTGACTGATAAACTTATTTGCTTTAATATTGCTTAAATGTGCTATAATTATATTTTGATATTCTCTAAGCTCCATGAGCTTACATACTGGGGGGGGGGGGCAAAACAAAGAAAAACTTACTGAGCAGGCAGTGGACGCAGTTTATAAATTGGTCTTTTTAAGACTGACTTAGTAGTCTTAATGGCTGCTACTCTAACTTTGCCATCTGGTCCAGGATGAACGTCCAGAATCCTAGTCAGTGGCCAATTCATTGGTGGAACATTATCCACCATCAATATAACTAATTGATTAGTCTGTAGATTTTGAGATTCAACGTTCCACTTCTGCCTTTGTTGTAGCGTATTGACGTATTCTTTTATCCATTTTTGACCAAATAGTTTGAAATTGCTGTTCTAACAATTGATAGCGTGACAGCCTGGATAGGTTTATAGACTGTAAGTCTGGGTGAGGGATAGAATTCAAAGGAGCACCAATGAGGAAGTGACCAGGGGTCAATGCCATGTAGTCTTGCGAGTCGTTGAACATTGGAGTCAGTGGTCTGCTGTTGATAATAGCTTCTAGCTTCTATTCTGCATAGAAGTATGATGGCTTCTTTCATCACTTTGTATAAAATGGTCTTCATGTTGCGGTTGGATCTTTCAACTAGTCCTGCCATATGGCTTGCCCTTGGTGGCAAAAAATGAAATTGTATGTTTTGGCTTGCTGTAAAATTTATGATGTCTGTGTTGGCTTGCTCTGTTTGGAATTGTTCATGGAGTTCACTCAGCTCTCGTGAGGCTCCTATGAAGTTTCTGCCATTATCTGGGTATAAGTGAGAAGGTAGACCTCATCTAGATACGAATCTTTGCAGGGATGCAATGAATGCTGCTGAAGTGGCTTCAGTTACCAATTCAATGTGCACTGCTTTGGTACATAAACATATGTGCATAGATATATAAGCTTTGTATACTGCTTTGCCTCTACCAAGATCCTTTAAAGAGATAGGACCTACAAAATCTATTGCTGTGGTGTCGAAAGGTCGGTTGGGTGTAACTCTAGCTTTAGGTAAAGTTCCCATGATTAGCTGTGCTCTGACAGGGCTGTGTCTAAAGCATGTAAGACATCCTTTTAATGCTGATTTTACAGTTTGAACGCCATGGATGGGCCAATATCGTTGCCTTAGTGTATACAGTATGCCTTCAGGGCCTTCATGTAAGTTTTTCAGATGTGTGTCTCTGACAATAATATTTGTTATGTGGTGCTTCGTAGGTATGATTGGATGTTTGGAGTTATAGTCCAGATCAGTGTGGTGTAATCTTCCACCGACACGAAGTATGCTTTCCTTATCCAAATATGGATGCAGTGGCAATAGTGAACTGCTTCTAGAAACACAATTGTTCTTTCTGATATGAGTTATATCTTCTGAGAATGCTTCTTTCTGTGTGGCAAGCATTATGCATTGTGAGCTTTCTGCAGCTCCTGCAAGCTAATAGGGCCAACAAATCTATCAGACTTGTGTAAACAGTTGTGTTTGAATCTCAGAATGTAAGCTGTATTCCTGAGTAGCTTTCTGATGGAGGAATATCTATGCAAGTATTCATTGTGTGTACTTGTAGATATAAAGGCTTTTGCTGTCCTCTAGGTTTCTGGTATTTCTTCTGTCTGAAATACATTGTCAGTGGTTGGCCAAAGACATTCATCGTGTGTTAGGAATTCTGGACCATTCCACCATAGAGTGTGGTTATGTAACTTCTTAGGTGTGACAGGTTTAGTGATCATGTCTCAGGGTTCTGCTGTGTTGGTACATATCTCCACTGACAGTTTTCAGTAGCAGCTTGAATTTTAGTTACTCTATGAACTACAAAAGTGTTCCATTTGTGTGGAGGCTGTGCGATCCATTGTAAAGTTATAAGACTGTCAGTCCAGAAATATACTGCTGATATTATGATCTGCAGGGATAATCTTATTTCTTGGTATAAGCAGGCTGCCAATTGAGCTGCACAGAGCTCCAGTCTGGGCAAAGTAATCTGCTTGAGTGGAGCCACTCTAGATTTGCTTGTCAGTAGTTGAACTTGTGTATTGTGGATTTTATCTTCAGATTTTATGTAGCAGGCTGCTCCATATGCCTGTGGGCTGGCATCACTGAAAAAGTGCAGTTCTACATAACTGAATTTGTGTATAAGGACATTTCTTGGGATTCTGTATAGTTCTATGTGATGTAGCTGTAAGTACAATTCGTTCCAGGCCTTCTGTATGTCAACAGGAGCTTGCTGGTTCCAACCTATGTCATTCAGCCAAATCTGTTGCATAATACATTTAGCTGCAGATATAATAGGGGCAATTAGTCCCTCAGGGTCATACAGAGTACAGATGGCAGATAGAATCTGTCTTTTAGTAGTAGCTTCTGGGAAAAACTTTACTGTGTACTGTAGCAAGTCTTGTAATGGATTCCAGTGTAATCCTAGTGTTTTGACTGTATTCTGCTCTTCTAACTGGGTAAGTGTAGCTTTAGAGAGCTTTTCTTGTGGCAGTGTTCTCAAAACCTCTTGTGAGTTAGAACAAAACTGTGTTAGGTTAAATCCACCTGCCTGTAACAGTTGTGACACTTCTGTGGCTGCCAGTATGGCTTCTAGCTCTGTAGAAAATGATGCAAGGAGGTTATCCACATAGAAGCAAGTAGATAGTAATTTGGATGCTGTGGGAAATCTGTTTCTCTCATCCTCGGCCAGCTGGTTGAGTACTCTCGTTGCTTCAAAAGCTGAACAGGCTTGTCCATATGTGATAGTGTTGAGTTGGTACACCTTTACTGGAGCAGATTTAGAGCATCTCCAGAAGATTCTTTGGAAGTCTCTTTGCTGTGGCTGTACCATTACCATCCTGTACATTTTCTCTATGTCAGCACTCACAACATATGGGCGGCATCTGAACTTTAAGAGTATGGTGTAAAGATCAGGTTGTACACAGGGTCCAGTGTAAAGAATGTCATTGAGTGATGTACCTGTAGAAGTTTTGAATGAAGCATTGAAAACTACTCTGAGTTTTGTGGTCTCTGAGTCTTCCTTTAGGACAAACTGGTGTGGAATATAGTATGCTTCTGGGCCATCCTGGTAAACCTTTCTTCTATTGGGTCATGTGACCTAATGCTTCATATTGTTGCATGAAGTCTGAGTACTGTTGGAGTATATTGGGCTGTTTGTGTAATCTCGCTTCGTTAGAGAAGAAACGTTTCAGGGCTCCACTTCTGGAGGCACCAAGATTATCTGTGGGCTTCTTGAATCTCAGTGTTACTGTGTATCGTCCATCTTCGTTTCTTTGCACTGTGTCTTGGAAGTGTTACTCACATATGGTGTCTTCTTCTGAATTTACAGGTTGAATAATTTCTTCAATTTCCCAGAATTTCTGCATGTTCTTGTGTATTTGTTCCGTTATGCTTATGTGGCAACGTGGTTCTTGTCTTCTGCCCCGTGCGTAATGTATATGTCCTGAGAGAATCCATCCCAGTCTGGTCTCTCTTATGTATGCTCTATGTTAATTGGTTTTGTTGATGGGTATAGTGTTTCCCATTAACAGGTTCCAGAATACATCTACCCCTAGCAATGTCAATGCTACCGGGTATGTGAAATCTACTGTCTGCTAGTACAATGTCTTGTGGTATTCTCAAATTTCTGGTATCTATAGGTGCACTAGGTATGTCCTTGGCAATCTGGTTAATGATGAGGCACTGTCACTGTCTTCTATAGCCATTGCCATGGGCGTCCCTTATTTGAATATGTCCAATTTCCAAAATGTTGGATGTGTGTAGGTTTACACCGGTTACAGCTATGGTGGTAGGCTTGGTTTCTAAATGTAGCCTATCAGCCAAATCTTGAGTTATAAATGTGTGCGTGGCACCTGAATGCAGTAAGAGTCTGCCATTTTGAGCTTTGACTAATATTTCTGCTGTGGCGAGAAATGTATGAGTCTTAGGAGTAATCTGTGCATTATTAGCAAATGCTGAACCAGTAATGTGGTTGCTGATAGCAGCTGGAGATTGTCTAGCGTCATTGTGGTTTTGGTTTCTGCTTTGACCATTATTAGGCTATCTACGACTGTACTGTGTAGTTGAATGTTGCCTATAGTCATTGTTGCAAACCTTGTCTTGGTGTAGCAGTGTGTGGTGGCGTTGTTGGCATTTATAGCAAGATGTGGATGTGCAGTTTCTGACGCGATGACCTGCTCTGAGACAATTACTGCATAGTCTATTGTTGTTAACCAAGTTCCATCTCTGTGTGTTGTTGAGGTTATGAAAGTCTTCGCATTTGTGTAGTGGGTGATCTAGCCTGCACAGTATACAATTGTTGGCTGCATGGGCAACAAAGGTACGTGGGCTCACTTGTCTGTGATAAATAGGTTTGCTCTGTGAATTGTGTGCAGCTTTAGGCCTGCTGGAGCTGTCTGGTGTCCTCAGGGCTTGTCCCCTCTTCTGTAAGAAGTTACAAAGTTGCTCAAATGTGTTTAACTGGTCCACTGTGCCCTCCAGGCTCCATGCTTTGAGCGCGGCTGGGTCAAGTTTGGACGTAAGAAGATGAGTGAGCATGTAGTCTCATCTGAGGTTCTCTGGCGTGATAGATTCTATTGACCTAACCTGTCTGGCAAAGTGGTCAAGCAAGTCCATTAATTGACTGGGTGATTCTTTAGGAATCTTACTGTAGTCGATCAAAGATTGTAGTAACTGTTGCAATATGATTTTGTTGTTCTGGAACCTTTAATTGACCAAGTTCCAGGCGGTTTCATAACCTTTAGCAGTTAAAGGTAGTGTATCAATGAGTTTGTTGGCTGGGCCTTTCAATGCTATTTTCAAGTAGTGGAATTTCTGAACTGGATCTAATGAGTTGTTACTGTGAACTAGTGAGATGAACAGTTCTCTGAATGGGAGCCAATCTGCATCCCTGCCATTGAAGTGTGGCAAATCTATCTTTGGTAGTTGAACTCTTGGAGTATAATTAACTTGAGCATTAACTTGAGTTGTTTCTTGGGGCGGCTGTGTTTGAGTCATGTTAGCCTGTGAGTACTGTGTTTCATAGTCCCTAATTTTTCTGCGAGCCATGCCTACAGTTGTGTAGTATGTCTCTTGGAAGGCTTGTCTTTCCCCTTCCCAATCAGGGTCCGCGTCACATGTTTCTATTTTGCCTTGAATTTCTTCGAAATCCCTTAACAGCTATTCATCTTGTGACAATCTATGGACTGTCTCTTCTATGTTGTCTTGATCAATTTGGATTGATAAAACACACTGATAAAATCTAGTTAGTTTTCCCTTGATGACTGCCCTCTTCTGCTTGTAGTTCTTAAGTTTGGAGGCTTCTGTGGCAAGTACTTGTGAGTCTAGCATTGTGAGGGGTGGTGTATGACAGTGTGTTATAAGGAAGGCTGTCACTTACCTGGTTATCCAATGAGGCTGGTGTCCCTTGCACTGCTCTACCAGAATTCTTGCACCATTTCTTACTACTAGGCCTGCTTTGACTGCTCTCAGTGTGTGATCCAGTCAACATAGGCTGAAAATACAATAGAGTATTAGAATTGTACAAGTACAAGTTCTGTTTTACAAACAATGTACACTGTAGGTATGAGGAATGGAAAAAGTGATTATCCAAGGTGTGGATAGAATCCGGGCCCGTTGAGGACCAGAAATGTAGGCTAGTGGGCCTAACAGAAAGTTGCGGAGGACCACTGGATTAGAATCCAGAAATATGTAGGCTTAGAAGTGCAGGAATCTTGAAGGAAGCAGGAATAATGGAGAATGAGAATTGTCGCTTTATTCTTCTGCTCTAGTAGACTGCTGCTTCTCTTCTTTCTTCTAGCAGTGCTTAATATTAATTAGTATTCATTTTATTTCACTTGGAAAGTTTAGGAAAAGCTTTGAGGTTATTCACTTTGTTTATAAGACATGATGTTCTTAACAAAAACAGTACTAGTTTTTATTGAATTAACAAGTTACAATATGTATTAGTTGAGCTATATTTGCTCAAAGATACTACGGCAGCTTCTTTGGACTGCTCGTAGGGACAAGAGGAGCTGCAAGAATGCCAAAACTCCTGGACAATTATAAATGCAGTTTTTCCTTTGAATGCAAGCAAATTTGTTAAGTCCTCTAGACTTTTGTAATTAACCATATATTAAATGTGTAGTACTTAACTCGTATAGCGACTGCATCTGATGAGAATGAGAATGCATTAGCAGGACTATGGCTAACTAGGGGAAGTACAGTTACTGTTGCTGTAGTTACATGATGAGGTTACTGTAGAGTCAAAGGTAAATCATCCTGAACGGTGGCCAGCAGTTAGTCCTCCAATGGCTGCAACTACGCTCCACGCTGTTCCAGGGCTACAATTCCTACAATTCCAGTCTCCAAACTGGCTATGTGTTGAGTATCTGCGTTGTTTCCAAACTGTCGTCTCGTAGATTCTGTAGTGTAACTGTACCACTATATATGCAGACTTGTGGCCTGTTTCTAAATTGGGCTACGCCCTTACGAAGCGAAGGTTGATGAAGAAGTGATAAAAGTCTAACGGCCAAAATGCGTTCACATAATCATCTTACAAAGAGTCAAGTTCTAGAATCTTATGGAAGGCTCTTCTTGAAGTTTCCAGAAGCTTCCATCCAGAATAAGAGCATATTTAAAGATAACAACATGCTGTACCTATTCTGTAACATAAAAGATATGTAAGTGAGCATTTGCATTATAATTGTAATGTATAATTACAGAGAAATTAATAATCTTCTTGCGGTGAGCAATCGATCTATTCCCAAAGCTGTCTCTACAGACAAGTACAATAATCGATATGACGCTTCAAGGTGAGCTAATTTACACTGGCTGTAGCGCCAAGTAAATGCTAATGAGCTGTCACTCGACAATCGATATCAATTCGATGTCGGCAATGCAGCGTTGTATATTTCAATATAGTTTTAATGTTAAATTTTACAAATACTTAATAGTTATGCATGAAAACATAGAGACATCATTCTATGCTTGATATGAGAGAGAGTAGAATAATTACTTTCTTTATACAAAATAAAAATAAGGAAGTAAAAGAATGTCAAGAATTCTAGCTACAAATGTTTGACATTAGTGCCATCTAACGAGTGACTGATAAACTTATTAGCTTTAATATTGCTTAAATGTGCTTTAATTATATTTTGATATTCTCTAAGCTCCATGAGCTTACAGTATCGTTAATATAAAACTTGACTAACTGTACACCGTCCAGCTCTAGATCTGTTCCAGGTACACGCCTAGCCGTTATACTATTTCTCTCAATTCGGGCAGAACTTACTGTCGGTTTTAACAATGACACAGCGGCTCCGGTATCCGCTAATAACTTACGTTTTGTTCCCTCTAATTCTACTTCTAGCAGCAGTCCCGTCGCCGGACTAATCGCTGCTGACACGACTTTTCTCTTCGGCTCTACTTCTGGAAAACCGACGGCATTGATTTGGTCCCCATACTACGTTTAAAAATTGTCGCCCCTCTCGCCTTTTCTTACAATTTAGCTATATGCCCCATCTCTCGACAGTTATAACATTGGTAACCGCTACGACTACTCGCGCTCGGTAACCGTCGTTACCCCCTCGCGCACTTTACGCGGTACTCGATCCTTTGGGAGCAGGATCACGTGAAAGCCATCCATGCTGTACATTACTGCCACTATCGTTCCTTTCACTCCAATTATTCCTTTAACCTTGTCTATTATTATTATTATTATTATTATTGTTATTGTACTTGCCCCAATGTCCTCGTCCTGGTGAACTAGGACCTCCAACAGCATCTTTATTTTGCGACTGTACGCCTCAACTTTCATTACAAAACACTTGCGCGTGAGTCTGACTACGCGTTTTATCTATCTCTGTCTCTGCCTGGGCTGCCATGGTGGCCATCCTTATTCCTTTTTCCATTGTCTCAGGCATTTGGTACTTTACATGCAACGCAGGGTTTCCTTTTAACCCGTTGACAAAACTAGCTAGTAAACGTTTCTCGGCTTCCTCATTGATTTCCTTTTGTTCAGTCTCATCATCGACTGTTCTAACTGTTTCCCTACTTAAACGACGCAGACGGTCAGCAAAGTCTGCGATCGACTCATCCCTTCCCTGTGTCGCTGCCTGCACCTGTGAGTAATAAAAAAAAATTAGTGTGCTGCTCTTTAAATCGTTCCATAAATATCTCTTTTAACCTTGTGTACGTAACTTCTGCTCGCAATTCGGGGTGTGTATCAACAAATGTCGGAGCAGCTCCTAAAACTTTCATTATAACTAATCGAACTTTATCTTTATCGGTTAAATTACACAATAATTCTGCTGCAGTTTCTACATTTTTCAAAAAATTAGCAATCGGTCTACCACTCTTAGGATCCCATCCTTGTATCCATGCAGCCACAGCTAGACCCTTTACCCTAATTTCTTGTGCCATGACGAAACTTTTCTAATATACTTTAAATTTTTTATTGTTTCAGTTGATGCCGACTCTAGGTGCGAGAACCACCTACTTAGAAGTCGTGCGCCACCAAACTTGCCGGCCGTGCCGCAGGGTAGAGGAGGTCACCTGCCCTGTGTTGATCTCCGTGCCCATGTACCGTGGAGGAGGTTCCCAAATCGGCCCCTCCTTCAGGGGGACTGCGTCCCGGAGGGTTCTTTTAGTTTTCGGGCGCTGTCCGCCGAAGGGATGCGGCGGTTGGCGGCGGAGAATGACCGTGCAGGTATGGTGTGGGGCCTACCGCTGGTAAAAAAAAAGAAAACAACAAAACAACAAACAACAAAGAATACAAAAACATATAACAAAACACAAAAAAATAATGTCAATAAATGACTTAATTTAAACTAACCATTTGTATTTATTTACTGTGGTAAAAATGAAACTCGCATATCCTCACTCCTAGACCTAGCAGTACTATACATAAGTAGATAGTCCGTTCCTTCTATCTCCAAAGTGTCATAATCATGTGTGGGTGGTACATACCTAATTACAATCCTCACTTCTAATTTAAAAACTACAGGGAAACCTTCACAGTGCTCGTATTTATAAATCTTCTGAATGGGAACTTTAAAATGTTTAGTACGACCCTCGAATGCAATATCCAACCTAGACTCAGATAGTCCTCTAAATTTATGTTCGCGCTCCTGTATCCTCGATACATCTATATCTGTATATTTCCTGAAAAATCTTTCCACTAATTCATTGGCATATTTAGTGGATCCGTGCAAGGTTAGCGTATTTGACACAGTAAGTGTCTCACTAAGAGAAGTGTAAACTTCTTATCACAGGGATCTCGACGTTTCCAACAACACAACGCCATGTAAGTTCTTTATTTCCTACTATTATTACGTAAAGCACATAAAATTATGTTATCACTTTACTATCAATTCATATTACTTATTCACCATTCATTAAACGTAGGCTACAAACTTTTATCATACTACTCCTATTCACTATCCTTAACAACGTTTTATTACAGTAGGCTACAACATATTTTATCTTCTGTTCCCTTCTAAGCTTAGGTTCGTGGAGATTAACGATAGATTTAATTAAAAGTTAATCCCACCGCTGCCACCAGTTGTCATGCCTGGGTAAATGGACAGGAATTTTTCCGAGCGCCCCTAGTTACCTTAACCCCTAGGAGTGATCGGGTAATGTAGATTTATCAAACCGCGTTACCACAAATACAATATTTATTAACTATATAAATAAAATAACATAGGTTAATGATAAAAGTAATTAAAAGACAAATAGAACAGATTTCTTCTGAAATCATTACTTGAGCTTTGTTCTACTCATACAAATGGTTAATACTCATTTTAAGCTAAACTTCTTATAAAATGCTTATTTACAAATTAAGATGAAAAGTAATCTGGCCATCTCGGGCTGAGGACAGATCCAGACGTTCTTCAACTATGTCCTGGGGTGTGATAGCTCCCGCCGGGGCTCAATATCTTCTCTATCTGATGCTAGCTCTCAAGTGCTACTCTCCTATCATTCAATCTTACCAAGAGTATATATACAAGTACCGGTTTCACCGACGTTCTTTAAATATACCCAAACGAAGATTTTAGTAAAACACCATTACTATATAACTTCTGCGTTAAGTGGACACTGTTCCACCAACACTCTTGTCGTTGAAATAAACACCCGTTTTCAAACGCGCGTTAGAAGGCAGGCAATCTTGGTACACAAATTTCCCACACATTCACTGTCACTAGTGCCAACATACAACGTTAAACCTGAGAGCACACACTGCACAGGATTAGTAATTTTCATATTATATAATTCAAAATTATTCACACGTTGAATGAGTACTTTTTTATTTATCGAGATGCAAAAAACCTTATGTTATATTATTTTCTTGCCCGATTCCTTCGCCGTTTAAAGTCATCTTTCCATTGGCAACGTTGGCTGCTATGTTTCACAGTAGCCAGCAGAAAATAAACAGTAGTAGGAGAACGCAATAATTATTAATAATATTAATGTTTTTAATACAGTGTATTATACAATTTATGTTGCACTCGCACTATTAACCTATTATAACTTTACTATAATTTATTAGAAGCTAACCTGTAACCCTATCGACTGCGATTGTTATAAAAAATGTATCCAACATGATATGTGAATTGGGCCTAGGCTATACGCCCACTGCTGGTGTAGTATTATCACAATATATTGTACCATTTCATAGAATTATTGAAAACTAATACAATGTGATAAATGCACAGCGCAGCTCTTACCTTAATTTTATAATGATAGGAGATAGAGAACAACCTTTTCCTGGCTAAACACAGGAATAATACACACACAACACACTAAAAAAGATTTGATTTAGGCCATTTTTCCTTCAATAACAAGAAGCACTGTGCACTGCTAATTTATTGAGAAGTAATCCAATAGAGATATTATAATCAATTTCACCTATCGTCAACCTACTTGTAATAATACAAGCTAGAAACACAAGTATACATTGGCACTTCCGATGGCATGTAGGCGTAAATATGAACGAAATACTTTATGGTACTGTTGTATGTTGTGCAACTGCAAAAAAAAAAAACATTTTATTTTGTAACATTCGCCTGCTTCAATGTTACAGTGTCAACTGATCATGTCGTTTGAGGGACTAGATTGTCTTGTGGAATTTTAGAAAAACCCGGATCCTACTTTTGTGTTCATGCTGAATGTGGGACCAGGAGGTCATATTTTGCTACCTAACTGTTCTGCCCTAGCAAAGAAAATAAATGAATCACTCCCTTGTATTCATGTTATTCTTCAGAAATTATAATTATTGCATTAGTATACTGGGTTTATTGTTTAATGTGGATAATACTACAAATTGTAATACGCAAACACCTTCGGGCATTTTGTTTTCAAGCAAACGCGAGATAAGGAATTTCTGTCTTTAAGTTAACGCGAGTATTAACGGACTAACCAGGCTCGGTGGAACGTAAACATGATACAGGCAGGAGGAAACGACGCGTTTCAGCCGTAACGAAGGTCGGCGGAACTCGCCATAAATCTCCCATATCCGGCCTACATGACACAGGTGGCCTGCAGATGTGTTTCCAGAAATTCGGACAAGTCTCAAAAGAACAATTCCCAGCATCATTATAACAAAAGATTTTAATTGCCATTTTAAGTGTCATTCAAATATTAGTTAGTCTTCCTCGTTTTAATGCATCATCAATTAATATGAAAATAATTAGTGTTGAAATACTCAGTATTAATTAAATACCACATCGATCTAATGAACTTGCGATACCGCAGGATGTGTGTAGGAGGTTATCTACAAAGAATACGTTTTAATAATTAATTCGCACACAGAGTGCGACGTATGACTGATAACTTCCAAGAACATAGGTTGTAACTTCCTCTCCCAACATACTGGGTTTATCTCTATAAAAATACCTTCATAATATTATACCAACAATTAATTAATGCAAATACATATTAAAATCAATATAAAATAACATACTAATAAAATCAATAAAATTACACATGATGCTACTTATGAGGATGGCCCGTGACATCACAATACTAATATGTACTTTTGAAATCATACCAAAATCTATAACAGCGATGTACAACGGATGCTTAACGAATGGAAAATTTCTCCAAACTACGGAAAAAATACAAAATAATTCTGATATTAAAACCGGGAAAAGAAAACAGCAGTGAAGTCTCAATATTTCAACCAATAAGCTTGCTGAATGTCGCAGGGAAAGTTCTCGAAAAACTACTAGTTAACGGGATATCACACCACGTATTATCAAATGGACTAATGAATGACAATCAATATGGGTATGTAACTCTAGTTTGAATAGATGATTTGACAAGACAGTACAGCCGGGCAGAGTACAAGAGGTTGTAAAGACTCATGAAAATACGAATTGCTAATTGAACAGACAGGCACTAGATGTTTTGCTAAGCGTTGTTCATCACAGGTCAGTGATCATCAACATCCAAAAAAAAAATATGAATATTAAACGTTGGTTTACGGACTCTAAATGCATAACAGAAACAATGAAAAGACTGTTTTATTGACTGCAAAATTAGTTGATTGCAGTGTAATACTGTATTATGAGTGGTTCAATGATGCATAGTTAAGTATTATCTTCCATGTATGAATAAATAGCTTTTAATAGTGTTTTTGTACCCTAGTGAAACCAAGATTCTTCTCCCTTTACACATGGGACAAATTCTCATCCCCTTTTCATCAATTATTCTAATCACCCGCCACTCAACTACTATAAGCCAAGCGAGCCTCAGTTCAGTGAGTTTGGTTCCCTTTTAAGAAAAAGGGTTCACTTTGAACAGACATGGCATTTTTGTTTTATTCTACCAACGGAAAAAACTGTTAAAATATCCACAGTTATCCGATGTTTAAAGATATAAAGAATGCAGGTTTGGAAGACGTTTCGCATAAACTGTTTCTCAGAGAACTGTGGAAGCGCATTCATGAATCAGCCACTAAAAATGAACTATTCTGTTCGTACCAAAAATGTTTTTGTTCAATTCCAAGTTCAGTTCATGCAGTGCATATTCAGGAAAACCACGTAATGTTCCGAAATCCTTTCATAATACAGTATTTTATTGTAAGTAATTGTATTTTTAACTGTAAGTTTTTGACTGGTAAAACGGAAGAGAAGGAAAGGATAAATAAACGAATTATTATTATTATTATTATTATTATTATTATTATTATTATTATTATTATTCCCATTACTGTTATCAATCAAGCGTGTTCGTCTAAACCCCTAATTTCTGAAGAAAAGTGTTCGCTTCTGAAAACCATGTAACGGATGTTGCCCATGTAAGACATTGAATTAGCTTTTCAAAGTTCCAGGTTCACACAGTGCTTAATATTATAATCGAAGCTCTTGAAATTCCTTTTGACCTGTTAGGTAGGCCTAAAAGATGGTTTGAAATGAAATTATGGTGTACCAACAGTGCAATACGCCAATAATTTCCTTAGTGATTAACTAGAATCCTGTTGTTGTGGACTAAGGAGCGTTGTCGGCTGCAGGGTCGATGTAAATCCTTTCAGCGCATGCGCAAGGGTGGACAGTCATTCCTGGACTCCCGTCTTCGCGCGGGTAGTCGTAAATCATCTCTCTTTGCTTTGCAACGATTTTTATTTGTGTTTTACGAGCATTTAGATTGTAAATCTCTTCATCTCTATAACGCGAGATTGAAAATTAGTATAAACACTGCTGCTAGAGAATGTGGCTTCTTTATGTACTAAACAGATACTACAGCACGACTATGGAGCGAAAGAAGCTGTGAGGATGGCTATGTCATTATCATTAAACTTATAACATTGTTGCTTCTAGGTAGACATATTATGGCGACTACAGAACGCTTTGATAACTGCAAGGAAATATAGACTCCCAGACATGTATCTTGCAATTTCTCTATCTGTTGAATAAAAATTATTCCTATATTACCATCGGACGCTGACTTTAGAATTGCTACTTAGCTAACATTTTACAAAGACTCGGATAACATTTTACAAAGTTGGCAACGACTTATAAGAAAATATGTTGCCTTCAAGGAGCCATGAAGATTTTTTTTTTAAATTTGTGTTTCATACAAATAGTAACAGGTTTCCATAAATCCCTGACTATGCATATAGCATACTCCATATGTTCGAAAATGTGAGCTTATTCACCTAATTTGTTAATAAAATTCAGATTATAAAACATATGAAATAGATACTTACTGCACAACTTGTAGCAATTATTTATACAGTTTTACTTAAAGTCATCCTTTCATGCATACATAACATCGACTCAGGACCGGCCCTAGGTATTTTGGCGCCCTAGGGGAAAAATAATTTCGACTTCCCAATAAATTGCCACTTCAATCATACCATTTGTGCCCCTAAGATCACTAATTACATATGTTTGAAGCTGGAACATAGTATGTCGTATTACGACTTAGAAGGTGGATTTGGTTTCGACCATTTTTAGCTAAATCTGCTGAACCTTTATGACTGGCACCCATATCTCTTTAAGAAACCTTGGAAATGCTTCAACCACATTACAGGAAACGGCTAGGTAATTACCAACAACAACTGAAAGTCATAATGACAAAATTCCTAGAATGCTTTTATTTTCCAAACAGCACTGAATATTGAATTTGAACTAACATGCTATAACCCTCGAATTTTACAAATTATATACAGATTAGAATAAATAGCAATAAATTATTTGTTAAAATCTCAAGACATCATAACATAATATTAAAAAGGCTTTTCTTTATTAGATGCAGGATTACTCAATTACAGCTAACAATCCATTACTCATTTACTCATTACTCAGGCCTGAAACATGAAGTTCAATGGACAATTATCATAGAAAATTTGATTCAATATTATTAATTGCAGACTAAAAGCCCCAATTATAATAATAATTCAAAGTACTTGAATAGTCTACCAAAATATTGTAATACTGCACCGACTAGAACAGATCTAGACTGTATTAAATTCCAAGACTACTGTTTCATTGACCTATTTGTATCACCCTGTATCTGACCCACTATTAATTATTTTCACCCAACATTAATCATTTTTCTCCGATATTAATCATTAACAAGAAATGTAGTATAATCCAAATACAGATTCGTATCGGCGTATAATCTGCTAACTGCTACTTCTTTTGGGCGTTTTTCACTATGTATTTCATCCAAAATTAGATATTAACGAGAAACAGCATCCAGCACTGAACATTAACTTATTTTATATTCAATAAATTTGTCCTAATTCAAAACTAAATCTCAATGACCTTCTTCTCAAACATTCAGACATTATTAAAATATCCTGCAATCCATATTTTAAGCTACGGAGCATACTAGTATTAATTCAGAATTGAATATGATCCATAATCCTAAAAAAAATTATTCTTAACTGGGTAGAACGAAGGAGAACTGAAGAGAAGGTTTAAAACGGAACGGATCGATATTAACAGACAGGCGAAACATGACGGACTATTAAAAATATTGATTTTCTTTACTACATGATATGGGCGTAATTTTAACAGCCAAACCAGATAACCAGAACAATGAACTTTACTAGAATTTTAAGACATACTAAATATTTTGACGGCAATTTAGAATCCAAAACTTGGGTGAGAAGAGGTTAGAAAATTAAATAATTTTTTACGTTAAAGTCAAACAGAAAAAGAAGCGATCTCGCCCAACAGACAGCTGTAGAAAGACATCTTCGAACAGCTGGCACGCCTTCCAAAATCACTGTTACTATGACCTACATACGTACTTCGCAAAGTCATGCTCCCAACTAACTTCCGCGAGAATACGTCTCTCCAGTTCACTGCGTCCAAAAAGGTGGCACTGCGATCGCAGGTCGCTTCCTTGAAACGCTCACAACCACATGTTTAGCTCGGGTGCGTTTACTAAATTACGTAAAACCCTTGTTTCAGAATTGCTATAAAGGAATGAACGTTTATTTCACATGAGCCGCATTCACGGCTCACATTTTAACAATTTGATTAAACATGGAATTTCACGATCTCTAGCCTGGTATAGGTAAGTGAATTGAATTGGCCGGATTTGAAAAAAGAGCGCTTGCATTTATGAAGACGTTATAACATAATCTGATAGTATGAGGATTAATTAAAAATATAATCTACATTTAATTGAAAAGGTTATGACTATTATATTTATATTAAATAAACAAGAAACTACATCATAGATAAGTTTTATTTCTTGGAGACAGTCTGAGTTGACGCAGCGGTCGGGTGGTAGGCCAAGTCCCCCCCAGAGATGTAGCGCCACGGAGTTTAGTTTTAGTTCAGAAGTTGAAAAATGCTTAAAATCCTAAAGAGTCTTTAGCAAACTCTTTAACAAGAAGTTTTACGTCCATTTGAGATGCCTGAAAATCTTCCCTGTCTCATTGAGTTATGCATATAGGTTTTAATTAGTTTTAGTTTCGAAAAAGTTTCTGGGCTTGCCACAGCGATCGGCTGTATCAAGAGAAACCGAACAGTCACGCATAAATTTTAATGTCACTTTGGAATTTTCAATTAAACAAAAAATATATATCTAAATGCTGCCACCCCTAAATGTTTCTAAAAATTTGCCGCCCTAGGCAGCTACCTAGTTCGCCTATACTGACAACCTCTGTACAGATTCAATCAGATTTCTGAAGTAATATTTACAGAACCTTGCTTACAGTATTAAGTAATGTTTCTTAAACAGATTGTCCTCGTTTTCACTAATTTGACGAACAAAGAGATTGTAAGTGGTTTCAAGACACTCGCTTTTCTTTTTTGTAATTTATTTCAAAAGAGCATAAAAGCTCAACTTTCAAATCTTCGTGAATCTGTGATGAGTCTAAAACTCCTCATATTTTATCAACATGTATAGAAAGTTTCTATTTTCTCCATCTAATCTCCAGTGAATGAGGCCTAGCATTTTCTTCCAGCCGTTGGATATATATGAGATAAAAGCAGTTCTGTGTCACTGGCATATTAGGCCACATGAGCCTACAATGCTGCTGATAGATCCGTTATGTAACCGATATTCTAAAGAACTGATCCCAAAACTGAACCTTGAGGAACAAAAGTACGCATATAATAGGGCTATACTTTATAGGGCTGCATTATTTCTGACTTGATAATTAAATTTCATGAGTAAGAAGTTATTATATTCACAGTAGACTCTGGTAGTATAGTTAATTCATCTTCTAGTTTGGGCGGCGTTTTGCTAGATGCCATCACAGTTATGATCTTGGGGTTACAAAATTTGCACTAGGTTTCCATCGTACCTCTTCTATACACACTTTTCAAATCCTGATAAAATTTATAGCCTATTTTATTGTTTATTATTATTTATTTATACTGGCGAAGTTAAGGCCATAAGGCCTTTTCTTCCACTGCACCAGTAAAACTATACATATCGTAAATCATACTACAATACAATACAATACAATACAAGAATTGATAAATTATAAATTAAAACTAAACATACTACAGACAATAAAATTGCAAGGACTTAATTACAAGTTTGATAAACTAAACTAAAATAAAATTAAGGACTAATAAAATGGATATTCAGTTTATTTCTAAATTGTGGTACATTTCGACAGTCTCTGATATGACAAGGCAACGAATTCCAAAAGCGAGGAATTGATACACTAAAAGATGAAGAATAGAATTATGTTGTATGTCGGGGAATAAGCAGCAGATTTTGGTTATGCGTTCGTGAGGTCGAAAGGAGATTAAAACGAGAGTGTAAATAAGAAGGAGAGGAAGATAATAATATATTATGAAGGACGATAAGAGAATGGATCGTTCTTCGTTGTTTGAGGCGCATCCATGAGAAGGTGTGAAAAGATGGCGTCACGTGGTCAAATCGTCTGATATTACATATAAATCTAACACAAGCGTTATGAGCACGCTGAAGTCTGTCAGTAAGGCTGGTGTTTAAGTTGTTCAACAGAATATCGCAGTAATCGAAATGAGGCATCACTAGCGCTTGGACTAGACGTTTCTTTAATTCACTAGGGAGGAAGTCGTTCACAGTTTTTAAAGAATGGAGTAATGAATATACCTTTTTACAGACGTGTGATACTTGAGTGTTCCAAATTAGATCCGAATCCATAAAGACGCCAAGATTTTTTACCGATAAGCTATAGTTCATAGAAGAGCCATTAATTTGCACGCGCAGTATGGTATTAATATTTACTCTACTTATCAAAAGCTGATGCCCAATTACAATTGCTTGCGATTTTCCTGTGTTTAAGGTAAGTCCAAAATTGTCTGCCCATTTGCAAACTGAAGCCAAGTCTTCATTGAGTTTCGTCATTGCGTCGTTGATAAAGTCAGTAGGGGAATGAATGTATAGCTGTAAATCATAGGCATACAGGTGATTTCTACAATGCTTTATTGTTTTGGTTACATCATTAATAAATATACTAAAAAGTAAGGGTCCTAGGATTGAGCCCTGGGGGACACCAGCCCTCCCGAAAAGCCAAGAAGAAAAACGATCACCTACTAAAACACATTGTTGGCGTTCGCGAAGGTAGGAGTCGAACCAGGATATCATACTTCCAGAAAAGTTCAATTTTTTAAGCTTACATATTAGAATATCAATGTCTACAGTGTCGAATGCCTTACTGAAATCTAGTAATGTTAGTTTGGTTAATTTACGTTGGTCAGTAGCTTCACGTATGTCTTCATTGATTTTTAACAGAGCCGATGTCGTGCTATGGCCAGTCCTAAATCCTGATTGATAGTCATCAAGTATATGATGCCCACGTAAGTAGTTAGAGAATTGTCTGTGTATAATGCGTTCCAATGCTTTTGATAAAGTAGGAAGGATACTTATTGGTCTGTAATCATTGTTAGTAGTTGGAGTATTGTTTTTAGGTAGTGGTCGGATAATAGCTTGTTTCCACATTGTCGGGTATGTAGAAGTCATGACGGAGGCATTAAAAACGTGAGTCACTGTCGGAAAAATTATGCTAATTATTATTTTAAGTAGGGTTATGTTAATTCCATCTACTCCCACAGCTTTCGTACTTATACGGTTAAGTGCTTTCGTTACGTCTTCTGGTGTGATATAGGAGAAATTAAATTTTTCTTCTGTCAAGAGAGTAGCTTCTTGTATTTTATTCATTGTCTGCAGTTTTGTGGTTTCATTTAGAGTCGAAGTCTATACTGACACAAAGTGTTCGTTGTGAGTTTCGATGGGGAAGGGTAGGTTTACTACCTGAGCATTTGTTTGTACTAAACCTATTGTTCTAAGTTTTCTCTACAGGTCAGACGGGTTTGAATTCGGTCCAATAAGGTCATAAAAATGTCTAAGTTTTGCGTTTCCTATATCCTTGAGTCGTTTTGTTGCGTAAGTGCTTATAATAGTCATAATTTTCTTCAGTTTTGTCACTTCTGTACTTTTTCAGAGCTGCATTTCTTTTTGTCATGATGTCACGTATAGTATTATTCAACCAGGGGGAAGGGGCTTTCTTAACCCTTTTTGAGCGTATCGGTGCATGCTTGTCATATAGCTTGGTTATGTATTCATTCGGTAGGTCAATTTTATCGTCAACAGAGTTTAACCTCCATACAGTTTCCCATTGTATTGATATTGCGTCTTGAATTAATGCATTGTCGTTTATTAATTTTAAGTCACGATACGATACTGGGTGTGGATTTTGAACAGTTGAGATTGTATGCAAAATAGATAATGTCATGGTTTGAAATACTGGAAGTCATACATTGACCAAGAGTCAGTATTCTGTCAGGTTTACTGGTAAGTATTATGTCAAGTAAAGTATCAGTATTGTGACTGTGATGAGTTGGATTGAGAGGAAGGACAGTCATATCGCAAGCACGGAGCATTGTTAGTAACTGTTTCGTATAGTTGCAGTCAGTATCAAGTAAATTAATGTTTAAGTCACCCATCATAATCACGAGCTCATAATTTTCATGTGCATTTACTAGTACGTTTTCAATTTCAATTAAGTCGTTAATTTTTGGAGGCTGATAGCAAACGCAGAGTAAACATTTTTGAAAACGAGTTCTAACTTCTAGACACAAAATTTCAGCCTTCGCGCTTATAAATTTATCTTCTGTTGTCAAATTATGACAAACTGTAAATTCGAAAGACGGATTAATTTATTTCACATTGATGGTCATCTGTTGTATAAACAATTTGAAAACAGTGGGAAATATAGAGATTTCCGAAATAAAAAACATCTTTGGGACAATCATTAAGTCTTTTCCGGTGTTTGGACATGGTTTTTAAAAGTTTATTTTAAAATATAATTAACGCTGAATAAAATATTTCTAACTGGGAATATGAATTTTGAGAAAACAGTCCTTGGAAAATCGCAATGGTTAGGAAACGTAAAACTGGAATTAGGGGCTAATGGGCAAACTGGATTTTGAAAACTATTCCTCTTCAATACGCAGTATAAGGGATGCAGGTCAGCTTGTTCTTATGACTTCAAAAAAAATCTTATATAACGCAGTTGAAGAAATTTCACAAGCATTTATTCATATAGGCCTATAACACTTCGACAAAGAACTCTGAATAAATTAATAAGCTATTTACTGTATATATGAATAGCGTTGTAATGGCTTCGGGGTCCTGAACGTATCGCTATATCAAGTAATAATTTCTTGGAGTTCAGAGATTTAACATCTCTGCCTCGTAATTTGTGAGGTAAGAAGTTCGAGCCCCGGGGGCTCCTGGCTGCACAAGACATGGAGCGGAGAATCTCATTTGACCTGTCGAAGGGATGTTGAAGGGCGATCAGTTTATTATTCCAAGCCTCATTAAAACCACTCTCAAATATAAATCCAAGTAATTTGCTTTATTTCCCCGCTCATCTTGTACCTCTTGGGCTATTCAAGGAATATTGAATTGGGATCTTAATTAACACAACTACCACCGAACTTTATACCCTCCTCAGAATGTGTGACGAGTACAAAGTACCCCGCCCTGTTATAACAGATATGTGGATTCGTGAATAACTCCCAGCTGAGTAGGTTGCCTTATTGCATGAAAATCCAATTGAATGTGTCGAACACAAAATTATATTCAATAAAACTACCAGAAATTTCAAATTTTTTTAAACCTGCTAAGCACTGAGAAGAATCTAAGGTTTTCATAACTACATTTGGTTGACTTACAGTACTAATTAACAGAATGAACAGAATAATAGGCCTATAAAGTGATGATTTCACTGGTCTACACAAAGAGTCTACTGGTCTACACATTATTACTGAGAAAAATTCGGATGTTTTGTACTAAAACTGATACGCTGATTCCAGATCTGTAATCAGTTTTAGCCTAGCCTAGCCTAGATTTTGTAGTTATGGGGCTATAAAATTTAATCCAAACCTTACTATTCATTATATACCTTTATCGTAAAGTCAGAGGTATAAATTGAGTTTATCTTATGTATCCTTTTAAAATAGTTAAATTATATTATTTTAAATAAATTATTAGGAAAATATACACTTACAATATTTGGTAAACACTAAAACTTCTGTTAAAAGGGACAGAGACCTTTGCTTTTCAGCTTATGTTGGATATCTGTAGAAACCAGCAGAAATCACTTATCATACTCGGGCCGTATTTACCCTGGTATCTGGATTCCGTCGTTAATGAGTCTCGATGGAATCTCTCACCATGTTCATCACTTACAGAACCGATATTTGATGGGGAAAGATCAAAGTGAGAATGTAGTAGGCCTAAGTGCATTTTTAATGACATGCGACAACCTAGGTTCTGAAATGCTGTAAGCGTGTTATGCACTAGCTTACCATAATTATCAGCTCGATAATTTTCTTAGGACCTAGTTGCCACGAGTACAAAAGTATCCCACGTTTCGAGTTCAAGAGCAGTTAGCTCTGTCCTGAACGTCGTGTCACACATCAACTGTTGGACCTCTGGCTCAATGAAAATTCCTGCCTTCAATTGTGCAAACTTTTCTTTCAGATTCTTACAGCCTTCACCATCATGATTCAGTGCCCGCAAAGAGTTTTTCATGAGGTCTAGTAGGCCTATATTGTGAAGATATCTTCTCTGCGTCAACGAGTGCCCGATGTTTCACATTATTTTTTCCCAAAGCCGTTTCAACCCTTGGAGGCCATTATTGAACCTTAAAACGACTATCGTCATCACGTCTGCCCACAAGAAGCACATGTTTCTGGTGTAGCCCAAATATAGACCAAGTAGAAGTGATGTAACTTTCAAATCTCCACAAATGTGCCATTGAAATGTTGTGTAGTTTATCACTTACTGAAGGATCTCCATTGATTCGTATGTCTCCTTTAATCCGGTAGCATGAGCTATAGGGATTGGTAGTTTCTTGTTACCATTGTGTAACAAAACACATTTTGAACTCAGTTTGGAAGAGCCGATAAACAACCTCCAATCACGGGGTTCGTGTACAAATCCCAGTTCTTTCGTGAGGCCATTTACATTATTACAAAAACGCACAAAAATACTTTCTTTAAAAAAAGAAACCAACTTATTATTGCGATCTTCATAAGACGTGACACTGGTACCCTTCTTTAATAAATTTAATAAATAAGAGATGAGACTTAAAGAAAACTAATCTAAATGTAATGAAAATGTAAAAATTTAAAATGTCATTATTTTAAAACTGTGACATACTAGAGAAAAACGGACTTCACATCTGTAATCAGCACAATCGAATTAGGGTTCGTACACTTGTTTTGTTCAGTAGCAATATCACTGTAGATCAGTGTTTCAGGGGCTACGCTTCAGCACGTTAATCTTTTACAATGACGTGAAATATATAATATATATATATATATAAAAGGTAAACTGATATAACAAAGTGCCAGAATGTTTTTGTTGAATCAATTATGATATGCAGAAAATAAGTTTTTTTTTAATCAGATTAAAATCGTCCAGCAACAGCAGAACTACAGATTTGTGATATCTTGACAATCGCAAACTCACATAAAAAAAAACATGCCAAATAGGCCGGCTCCGGGATTTGAACTACGGATCTCCAAAATACGAGTCTAAGACGTTACCATTTCGGCAATCGGGCTCAGTTTAACGGTTTAGTTTGATGACCGTATGTGAAGGAATAGTGTTATTTCTCAAAACTAAATGTATTGGAACATGAAATTCTTAAAATATGTCGACATTTCACAAAATTCAGTGTCAAAGAACTCTGCAAATTATTTCACAGTAATGTACCTTCTGTATATAACAGTATTCATGTAGTTCTTAATTTCAACTAGATCAACGAAGTAAACAAACATCTGACTGCATTGCAGACAAAGCCCTCAATGATTAAATATGCAGCATTGTAGTATAGACATGATTTAAAAAAAATTGACCTTTAATTAGTTGTTACTCTGGTACTGGCCAACCGATTTGGTCCATAATAAATAGGCTTCTTTCCATGGACATTATAAATGCGTATACCAAGTTTCATGAAAATCCTACAAAGCGTATTTGAGTTATTGCGCTTTTTCTTACATAATGCCCTAAAAAGGCATTAAATTAGGCATTATTCCGGTACCGGCCAACCGATTTGGTCCAATGTCAACAGACGTCATCCCATGGACAATATAAATGCGTATACCGAGTTTCTTGAAAATCCGACAAAGCGTCTTTGAGTTATCGCGCCTTTAAAATAGACAATAAATTGTGTTTCACTCCGGTACCGGTCAACCGATTTCGTCCAGAATCAATAGGCTTCCCATGGGCATTATAAACGCCTATGCCAAGTTATCGTATTTGAGTTATCGCGCGTACAGACACACGGACGGACGGACGAACAGACGGACAGACATCTTCCCGTCCCCCACACAATCTCATAAAGTACCACAATGGCACTTAATAAACAATAATGAGAAGTGAATAAGATACTTTGGGATATTTTACTGCAACTATTGGTTATACTGTAATATCTTGTAACAAGACGGCATGATGGTCTTCTGGGAATCACATAGGCCTATTCTGGAATAACGTCAACGTTGTGACTCATTATGCCGAATAGCTACTTGGCAAGATCAATTTAATTAAATTACAAAAATAGTAATAAAACGAAAAAATAACCAATTTATTCTTATCGTCATTGAACAAAACATTGAAGTTGTCGAACAATGAGACTGAAAGCTAGAGCTAGGCTTATAGACTAGTATAGTTCCAAGCGGTTTATTTTGTTAGGAGGAGAAATTTACGCTGCTCAACCCATGCTTTTATTGCCGCCGCAATTATCACAAATTACATCAGCCAATCAAAATCTAAGAATTTTTGTGACAGCTACCCGTCGTGGAGTCAAAAGCGGGTTTGCAAGATCTAGTTATAGTAAATAATCACCCGTGTGAATTGATTAGACCGAAGGAAGAACTGAGTCAGTGATAACAATAAAAGAATACTGCAACGTTGCTTTTGATTTGGAAAGAGGAAACCGACTTTGTCAAATCAATTAACATAATAAAACACCCACTTATTGGTTTATTCCTTTGAAGCCGAATGGGTATGGAATTAAAAAAAACTCTTCTATATAAGTCTTACTATCTAACCTTACTATCATCGTCTCCAGCGGTACTGACTTTGAAGTGTTGTTTGTTTAACCCCTAACTGTGCTTGTGGGGTCTGTGAAAGCCCTCCACTCGTTTGTTTTGTAATATTTCACGAGTTTTTTTTATTGGTTTATTTCATCATACAATACATAAGGGACTCTCGGTTACAAACAATGCTTTGCCGCAGAGCCCCTTTGTTGAGCAAAAAGAAAACTATTGGTATCACTCTCAGAACAAGAACAAACACAATAAAATCTACAAAAATACATACAATTGTTTCAACATGTTAATCCTTACCTACAACTTTTTTTTTATTTTTTTAAAAGTATTAATTACCAATTATACCGTCTTATTATCGCTTTCAATATTTTTACCCCAAATTCTCTTAATTATATACAGGAATTTTCCCATTTTTTTCAGTAAAATCTCGTTTTTTGTTGTACATAATTTCTTATATGCTATGCTACTATTCATTCTTAAATATTTCCTGTCAATGTACATTTTTCTCAGTTCTTCTGTTACAGTGCACTCTAATAAGATGTGCTTTGCGTTTTCTTCCTTCCTGCAGAGTGGACACATTCCACTAGGTGTAATCCCTCTTAAGTTTCTTAACCTCCATATACCCAATCTTAACCAAGCCAAACCAGTTCTTTCATTGCTATCACATGTAAATACATATGGTTCAAACCCCCAATCTGTTTTCATGTCTATATAAAATTTCCATGATTTAAAATTTTTTAATTCACAAAATAATTCCTGTTTGGTTAATATCATTACACCTTTGTCTTATAATCTTGCATATAACCTGGATGTTCCAATTCTCCATTCTGTGCCAAATCCAATTTAATCCTATTTTGTTTATCATTTCCACTAAAGATGTCCACCAGTTATCTTTCAATTTCGTGTTCTGCAAAAATTTTAAACATTCTTTTTCTAAACTATTCTCAGGTAAGTCTAAAATATGTTGAATAAATTTAATTTTTCTTATTAAAAAAGTACTCATACTATTTTCTAAGCCTAATTCCATTATTGCAGCTATATTGGCTGAGTTACTTGGTATTCCTAAGATTTTCTTACCAAACCTAGCTCTGATTTTATTTACATTCTTCCATGCTTCCTCCTCTCCCCAAATTTCTGCTGCATATAATATCTTACTTTCCACCAGTGATCTATAAATAATGTTCAGATTGTGGATTTTTATATTTGATAATTTAGTTAAACAATTATTTATTGAGGTTAAAGCCATCGCTCCTTGATTTCTAGACATATTTATCTGATCCTTCCAATTACCCCTATTATTAAACCATACCCCTAAATATTTAAACTTCTCCACCACCTCGACTTTTTCATTATTTATAAACCACTGTTCCTTTCTACTCGACATCCCTCCCTTTCTACAGATCAGAATTTTCGTTTTTTTATGTTAATCTTTAAATTCCATTTTGAACTATATGTTATTACTTCATCTAATGCTCTTTGTAACCCTATAGCTGTTATAGATCCGATTACCACATCGTCTGCGAAAAGAATTGAAGGAACTTCCCTATTCTGGATTACAGGGCAATGGCAATCCTTATTATTAATTACGCTTACCTCATCATTTATGAAAATATTGAATAAGAAAGGGCTCAATTTACAACCCTGTCTTAAACCTTTATTATTTGTAATACGCTCTGTTAAACTTCCGTCTCCTAATTTTATTTTAAAACCTGTTTCCCTGTAAATTTCTTGTATACAACTTATAAATTTCGGGCTTAAGCCACACTTCCACATTTTAAACCATAATTGATCTCTGTTAATAGTGTCAAAAGCTTTTTCAAAATCTATAAAAACCCAGTAAATTTTACCCCTCTTATAACTTAAATATTTATCAATCAACGATTTCACTATAAATATATTGTCACTCGTCCTTTTATTGCTTTTAAAACCCGCTTGATAAATAGAAATTGTCTGACCCTCTTCTAGCCAAAATTTCAATCTTTTAGCCAACAACCCTGTATAAATTTTACTTAAAGCTGGCAATATAGATATTCCCCGATAGTTTTCAGGGTCCAGCTTGGAACCCTTCTGTTTGTAAGTCGTTATCATCATAGCTGTATTCCAGCTGTTCGGGATTGACCCTTTATTTTTTATTCCATTGAAAATCTTTGTTAATAATCCCAGCCACCTCTCGTTCTTCCCCATTTCCTTCCAACATTGAATGAGGATAACATCCAGGCCAGTACTCTTTTTATTCCTAGCTTCTAGCAACAAATTCTTTACTTCTCCTTCTGTAAAATCGTCATCTAGTACACTTATGTAATTATTTTGAAAAAACTATCACTGTTATCAATTCTTATTCCACTGTTCATCCTAAATAACTCTTTGAAATATGTACACCACACTTCCCCTTCAATCTTATTTTCATTCTCCTTCCACTTCGTTAACTGATTAATGTAATTCCACGCCTTTTGCATATCATTTTCTTTAATCCAAAATTTAAGTTTTATTTCACGAGTTAAACTTGAGATGTCGTTGAGGCTTTTTGTAATCTTACTAAGCCTATATATTGTTATTTGACCGTTGCTGGAAGTGGTGTGCATTATTGGCGCTCAAAAGTGAAATATCATACGTTTTAACTATTTGGACCCCACGAGCATGTTGTATTTGTCTCCAGAGAGAAAGAAAAACATATAATTGGTGTGAAAATGGGTGTTATTTCTATTTCTAGCCTATTTGCTCATTTTGGATGTGAAAATTGTTAACAACCTTCTTTAACCATTACTAATTCTGTATTTTTTCATAATATTATGGTTTATAAATAATGTTTGTTTTATTTTTACCTTATTATTATTTTTATTTGGGGTATATAAGACCCCACCAGCATATTATCGCAACCTGAATACACCACCATAGTGAAGGGTTAATGATATGATATGATATAGTTTATTCTTGTGTCGTAATATTAACACCCTTGGCGTTACAGAGGTTTTTCGCCATAGGATGTACTTCCTACCATTACACACTAATATTAACATAAAAGCCTTGAGTACCTATAAATTATGGTATTCCTGTATTTGCCTTACTTGTGAACAAAGCAAAAAAGTAATTAATACCCTTGCTCACTTAATTCTATGATTCGTTTTTCCCATTTTATTTTAACAATGTATAAAAAGTTCCCGATTTCCTTCAAAGTTTTCATATTCTTTGTAGTTGTTAATTTCTTATATGCTATTTCTACGTTAATTCCAAGGAATTTTCTATTCAGAAATACTTGTCTGATCGTTTCAGTTTCTGGACATTTTAAAATTATGTGCTCAGCGTCTTCTCTATTTAGACATAAAGGACATCGTCCTTCTCAAGGCGCGAATTGCATCTAGCGGAAAATTTGAACCAGACTCATTCAGTGGACATGAATAGAACTAATAGAAAAACATGTAGCTTGCTCCAACACACTCCCCCCGATTAAAGCATAGGGCTTTAAGACAAAAAAAATAAAGAGCAAGCTATAATGAATAAAGTACAGTCTTATATAAAACACTGATAAGCACTGATTCTACACTACTAGACTGGCAACACACGTAATGCTGTGAAGGTCTATGCGAGTGTGATGACTGGACTCCAAGAAGATACTGGTCATATCCATGAGTGAAGAAGCTTCGACTCGTATGAAACAGCTGGGGCAGTAACAACATGTAGTGAAGACAATCAAACTGCTTGTTGAAATACAATTTGTAGAGATGATAAGCTGTAGAAGCTTATTAGAGAAATGTATGATGATTTCTGTATATCAATCAGGGCACAGCTGATAATATTTTGATAATGATGCTGTAGATTGAAATCATGGAAAATGACTTCTAACAGACAATTCAATATAATTTGTACAATGAATAGTCCTCGCTGGTTCCTTTTCTCACACATTGCAATGTAATGTATTGAATGTGGTAGCTGAATTTCATATGATGATTTGATAAAATGACCTTTCTCTTGCTGGTCACTTGTGATATATACATGTGATGTATGGAAATAGCTTTCACTTGTGCTGAAGACACACACTAATGGGTGTTGTTTCTAGAGATTATAGCTCTGTAGAATGGATCTACTGGCCACTTTGATTTTCCACTGTCACTTGTACTAAACCTTTCAAGATTGCTGAAAGATTCACTGTGATGGGATGTATTCACATGTCCGTACCTCTTCTTGCAGGAAACGTAATTGTTGCGAGGTGAATTACAAACAGCTTTAGGATTGTTTCTCTCGAACCGTTGGCTCTGCATGTGAAGAGATGCCTTGCTTGAGTTGCTGCGAACTCTAACTGGTTTAGAGTTGCTGTGATGTGAAGTATTCTGTTTACTTCGACTGACCTCAAAGCATGTGAATGCGTATGATGTAGATTGCCCTTGCTTATGTGAGAAGTGTAATAACTTGCTGTGTGTTGAGTTACACTTGCAATAAGAAGGTAGTGAACACTGTTGTACTTTATGTTCAGACGAGAAGCAATTAAAACATAATTGCTTGGAACGTACAAAGCTCCAACGCTGTTGTACTGTTAGGTTGTGAAATTTACTGCATTTGTGTAAAGCGTGCCTTTGTTTACAATGTGGACAGACTTGCCGTTGTGAAGATTTATCTATTACCACAAAGGAATGCATTTGTGGCTCTTCATCTGACGTTGAGAGAGGGTTTTCTGAGAGAGAAACCTTATTCATGTCATTATGTAAGAGTTGACTATGTACTGATTTGCCACAATTACAAAATGATTCTAAGTTGCACTGGTGTACTTGATAATTCGAGGAGAAGCAGTTTACACACTGGTGCTGAGACTTGACGAAATTCCATCTTTCGTTGACTGGAAGTTGTCGGAATTCATCACAATGGTACAGCTTGTGATTCTCTTAACAATATGAACAAGAATTGTTGTTTGAAGATGCCTACGACTGTCGCGCTTCATGGACAGTGTGCTGATGTGATCGCAGCTCAACCTTTCTTGTGGGTGATGGGCTGGACATGTTGTTAGAAGTCACTAGAATCTCTAATGAGTGTGCTTTGGATTCTAGGAAAGTTATGAGTTCTTGTAGATACGTAAAATGCTGTGAGTCGATTTTACTCTCAAACTCTTTGCGCGTGCTGTCTGTAAGATTATTTAACAGAAGCGGAGTTAATAGAACCTCATGTAGTGGAACTTCTAAAGATAGAGCTTCTACAGCAATTATGTTGCTCTGAAATCTTTTAAGAAGATTCCTTAGTTCTGCTACACTGTCTGATTTTATTGTTGGTAATGATAACAGTTGTTGAACGTGTGCTGTGGCTATTAATCTGGTATTAGTTTTGAAATTACACCACCTTATACCCTCAAGTATGTTGTGATAGAGGATATTTCCAAGGAGAATCTTACGCTGCCAGTATCATTACAATCTTGTTTATTTCTATCTGCATATAACCTGTATATTAATGGTTCAAGTATATATTACACGAAATTACGACCATCTGTTTCTGTCTTAATAGGCCTACTGTCAAAGCAGGAAAATAGTGTTTATAAACTGCACTGAATATTTCAATTTGTTTTTGTTGTTATTAACGTTTATTACTCATTATCTTCCTTATTGTTTGTTGTCATTGATGTCACGTTGAATAGTAATTTCCCTTCGCTGGTCTCTGAATTTGCTGATCGTTTTAATTATGTACGTCGTATTTTAAGTTTTGAAGATAAACAATTTTTAATATCAAGAGATCACATTTTATAATATTTAATGCATTTTAATTTGTGACCACATAGCAAAGTTTTTACATATTTTAAACAAATAACTTATAATTAGCAAATTTTAATCAATTATGTAAATAGAAAAAACTTGTATATAGGCTAAGTTAACTATACATTTTAAGTTTTTAATATCAAGAGGTCACATTTTATTTAATTAATACATAAAACTATGACTACATAACAAAAATTTTTACATATTTTAAGTAAACAACATAATTAATAAAAAAAAATTTAACCAACTTTGTAAATGGACAAATTTGTACATAGGCTAAGCTATATGGTAAGAGTGTGTTATGATATGACAGGCTGCTGAGCAGTTCATGACATACAGAAACAGATGGTCGTAATTTCGTGTAATATATACTTGAACCATTAATATACAGGTTATATGCAGATAGAAATAAACAAGATTGTAATGATACTGGCAGCGTAAGATTCTCCTTGGAAATATCCTCTATCACAACATACTTGAGGGTATAAGGTGGTGTAATTTCAAAACTAATATTTCACCCTCAGTGGAAAAATGAGATTCCTAAATACTATTAATGTGGTATTATTATAGCGAGCACAAATCAATTTCCATGCTACAGAGAAATTGTCACTGGTAACAGGTAAGTTTTGAACTAGAGTGTGCGCTTGTCCCTTAAGCGAGGTAATGGTACTTTTGAATTGGATCTAGCAATTCATTATTTACTACGAGACTTGTGAATGTATCATGAAAATGTTTAAACTTTGTAACATCTCCATCAAAAGTCGGTAATTCTATAGTAGGAAGAGGTATGACTTTGCTTTGCACATTGCAGGAATGCGAGGTGTGATGTGATGTATCACTGTTTTGTTGTGATTGTTCACTGTGATGAGAATTTCCAGTACACACTGGCTGCTCGTGTAGAAATATAAGTTCACTTAACCTTGCTTTTAGCACTTCGTAATTGTTTCTCACTTCTTCATCGTACTGTTCGTGAAACTCTATGTCATCTTCAGCTTCGATGAGAGATTCAATTTGAGTTTGTACAGCTTCGTACTTTTCCCAAAGATCACTGAGGCTGTCGTATTTTATTTTTAGTTGAAACACATTAACTTCTTCTGGAATTCTGTCACAGTACTTTTGAATGTAGGTAAACTTTCCTTTGATGAAACCACGTTTCTTGATCAAATCTTTCATCTTGCTTTCCATGTTGAATGGAAGACAATACTTATAGAAGTTGAATGTTGTGATTCTTTGCTGCTGAAGAATCTTACTGAGCTGAAACTACTGCTAGTCACCGCCTGCTGGATGATAGCTTGAAGCACTGCACACTGCAGTCTTGGTGAACTTGTAGACTGGAGTCTCGTAGTTCCTTGAAGTGTCTGGTCACTGCTACTAGATGACAACCTGGAACATGAATTCAGGGTAGCTGGAATTCTTTTGCTGTCCGTCGCGGTTGCTATACGATCTACTAGACGGACCCGTAAATATGATCGGATTCGGAAATCCGTCAAGCACATAGAGCGAGACCGAGAAGCGCAAAACGATGCACGTGTGAAATTATGTAAGATTGTATCCAAATTACATCCGGAGCCGGCATAGGACCAAATGTTAGGGTACAGTTCGGATCGAGAGGAACAAAATGTATTAAGTTCCTATATCCGGAACGAGAGGAGCAAATGTTAGGGCAAGAGCGGCATATGTTCAGACCAATGAGATGCCAAATGATGGGGTTATGTTCGATAGGAACAAACATAGGAATGGAATTCTCTGATAACTAGGAGGACCAGCCTGTTAAGGTACAGACACCCATGGAGAGCAAGTGGATTAATCGCAAGTCACCGGTCAGGGATCCACAGATGTAATATTGGATTAACAATCTAGAATATGTAACTTAACAATGCACACTTTATTCACACGTAATATAATAATAGAACTGATTGAAGCACTAAATAACATATAAACTGAAATATGATTGCATTGCTTGCAATAAACAATGTACTGAAATTTGGCGCGTATAATGTTGCACCACGTGGCGATAAATGTGCTGAATTTATGCCAGTACTGAATAATATATGAAAACACTCGTAATTCTGTCCCGAATTACTGGAATTACTATAGAAGAAGAAATCTTGATACTACTTACACTGAAATAGCTGATTCACTGCGAACGCTTAGTTGCACAATGCTCTCGAACTATTATAAGCTTAAAAGACGGATCAAGAAAGCTTTGAATATTGAAATTACTATAATTATTGTAGAATAATTACACGAACACGACAAAACTTGTAACTTGAAGTTTTGTGTATTAATTCGCGATTTAAGAGTAAAGCAACTGCTGCTATTGTCTTGAAATGGCGCGAACTGGAGTAGCGATTCACACAACTGGTTCTTGTGAATTCTGGAATCTGACTGACTGAAGCGACACCAAGCATGACGCCTTGCATCATTCTTTGCACACGTTACTAAAATGTATCACTCCGCCAACACTTCCAACTCAAGGCGCGAATTGCATCTAGCGGAACATTTGAACAGAATCATTCACAGGACATGAATAGAACTAATAGAAAAACATGTAGCTTGCTCCAACAAGGACAAATAGGCCTAATTTATAAATTTTATATACCTGAATGATTGTTCGACACTGTATCAAGAAGAGAATTTCGTTGAACTAATGAATGGTTTATTGCAAAAGTTACAAAGATATTGCACAATTAATACCGGAAATAAGTAGCTTGAATAAAGTATGAGTGTATTATTTATGTGTATAAACAATATCAGTTTACTGCTTTGGATAAACTAAGACAGTTCATCAGGATAAGAACAAAAGAATGGTCCCTCAAGGAACATCGTTCTTATAATTTAGACATATATTTATATATGGTCGGTTAGTCGGTCGGTGGCTCTTCATGCTGGATCGAAGAAACGTCCTCGGAAGTGATCGGGTTCTTACAGTTACGGTTGAAATTGCAGTGAAAATAGGCAAGAACCGATATTCCTTGCCTTACCCAGACGTAGCATTTGTGCAAACTGATAGCTTGATTACTGTGTATAATGTCGCGGGTTCACGTACATTGGTGTTTCACGTACGAGTTGTCTAATCATGCTGGTTTTTGCGTCGCGGTGTCCACAGCTCTAATTTCCGAGCGATCGGGTGAAATATCTTCGCAAATAACGCAGCTAACGGTGTAATTATTCAGGTTATCACAATTACAGTTAACATTACAATAAAAAGCTGTGATAACGTACACTTTGCGTTTCACCAGCTACAGTAACTTTGTTTTCCGATAATGTCGGATTGTAACGTCTGATCAGCACGAGAGATGATGACGGTGACGAGGAATATGAAGCACTAGACACTAAAGGCACCCTAGACGGATAAAAGAATATACCTCATATATTGTCCATGCACCAACAGAGTATAAAAACGATGATGACAAGGACAGTTTCTATGAGGAAATAGAACGAACATTTGACAAGTTTCCGGCTTATCATATGAAAATTGTACCAGGAAATTTCAATGCGAAAGTAGGAATGGAGGATATTTTCAAGCCCACGATAGGGAACGAAAGCCTCCATTTGCACAGCAATGACAATGAGGTTAGATTAGTGATTGTTGTCAGTGGTAAATTTTAATCGTAAAGAGTACAAAATTCCCACATCGTGATATTCACATGGACTTCGCCAGATGGAATGACCCACAATCAAATCGACCATGTGCTAACAGATGCAAGGAGGCAGTCTAGTATAATTAATGTTCAAACTTTTAGGGGTGGTGACTGGGATGCGGATCTTTATCTGGAAGTTGCGGCGGTTTGGGAAAAACTTGCAGTAAACAAAATGACTGGGCAAAATTTTGATATAAAGAGATTCAATCTGAAAAAAGCTAAATGATAACCAAATTATGAAAGCTTACCAAGTTGAGATTTCAAATATATTTGCAGTTCTAGAAAACACAGCAGAAAAAGAAGGTAGGAATAATATGAACGTCGAAAAAACCTGGGAAAACATTAAAGCAAATATTAAATTATCTGCAAAAGAAAAATTAGGTCCGCTTGAACTGAAACCATGAGTGCATGAAATTGGTAAATGCAATAAAGCAGGCGAGGCTATAATGGTTGCAAAATCCGAATGAAACTACCATTGGAAATCCCAACAAAGCTAAACGAGAAACCTCTAGAACCTTTAGAACAAAGAAAAGAAACTATCTCAAAGACAAGGTAAATGAATTAAAGGTAAATGGTAGAGAGAAAAATGGCAAGGATCTCAAGAAGGGAATAAACGAGTTCAAGAAAGATTTTCAAACATAATTCAGGACAATGACGGCATTATAGGCTACTATCGGCTCTAAATAATATTTTGAATAAGTGTGAATTTTTTAAAAATCAATTACAAATTTAGATGGAGATGTCCAAAGTGTAGAACGTTAAATATTCACAGCGGATCAGTTGGTTGCCGAACCGACTCTAAAAGAAGTAGAAACAGATATAAGTAAACTTAAAAAATCTCCAGACGTTGACCAAATTTCAGCAGAATTAATTAAGGCAGTTGGGTATAGATTAAACTCAGAGATCCATGAATTCATTTTCTTTATTTGGAAAAAGGAAGAATTGCCGAAGGAATGGAAAGAATCAATTATACCGATCCATAAAAAGGGAGATAGGGCAGAATGTAATAACTATCGAGCAATTTCTCTCATATCAACATCATTCAAAAATTTTGTCCAATATACTTCTGTCAAGATTAACCCCATATGAGGACGAAATCATTGGCGATCACCAATGTGGAGTTAGGCGAAATAGATCAACCATGGATCAAATATATTGTGTTCGCCAGATCTTCCAGGAGAAGTGGGAATATAATTAGTCTGCTCACCGGTTTGATTCAGTTAGGCGAGACAAATTATACAATGTCCTCATTGAGTTTTGGATACCAAAAAAGGTAGTTAGACTGATCAAAATGTGTCTAAATAAAACCTATAGCAGAGTCAAGGTAGGGAACTTATATCAGATAGCTTTGCCACTAAAAACGGTTGAAGCAAGGAGATGCACTATCGCCTTTACTTTTTAATTTGGCTTCGCAATACTCCATTAGGAAAGTTCAAGAAAATAAATTAGGCCTAAAATTAAATGGCAGTTACCCGATTTTAGCTGATGCAGTTGACGTTTACTTGTTGGGCGATGACGTAAACACAATCGAGAGAAAGCAGAATGTCTTTTCGATGCCTGCAGGAATGTTGCATTGGAAATTAATACAGAGAAAACTAACTATATGCTCATCAGACATCAAAATAATGCGCTACAAAATATTAGTATAGCTGGTAAATCGTTCGAACAAGTGAGAAATTCAAATATCTGGGAGCAATAATTACAGACACACTATATTGAGGCAGAAGTTAAGTTTAGACTCAAATCAGGAAATGCCTGTTTTATGCAGTACAGAAACACTTATCTTCTAGTCTTCTGTCCTGAAATTTAAAAATAAAAATTGATAAGACAATTATCCTGCCGGTTGTATTATATGGATGTAAGACATGGTCGCTTACTCTTCGGGAAGAACATAAACTGAGAGTATTCGCAAACAAGGTGCTTAGGAAAATATTTGGACCTAACAGAGATGAAAATGGGAATTGGAGAAATCTACGTAACGACGAGTTTCATACCTGTAGTCGTTACCGAATATAATAAGGGTAATTAAATCACGGAAGATGAAATGGGCTGGATATGTTGTACGCATGGGGAGGAAACACGTATCTCAAAAATATTGACTGTACCCGAAAGGAAAAGAGCTCTTGGAAGACGTAGTTGGGAGGAAAATATTAGGATAGATTTAAGAGAAGTAGGATTTAGAGGGATGAATGGATGCAGTTGGCGTAGGGTTGAATAGGGTTGAATGGCGGTCTCATGAACCTTCGGGTTCCATATAATAGATAATACTCGGAAGGATAAAACTCGGATGGTTTGGAATTGTCTATTGCCATTGAGTAAGTAAGCTGGTGAACACTGCCTTTAAAGTTTGAAATGAGGATTTCGTATTTTGCTTATATTTCGAAGTAAAATATTAAAGGACTTTAATTTTCAAATTCTATTTCCTTATAGGCTATAGCGATTTAGAGTTAGAAACGAGGAAATACACACTAATGCCCGAGTGCACCACACTCCGGTTTTCTCAGCTGTTTCGTAACAGGAGTAAAAGTAAAATCGGGATATTCTAAGAAAACCAGTGCTCCATTGCTACAATACCGCGGTTTCTAAACGTCCGAATATATCGCGGTTACTGTGCTACGACTATATTCCCATTGATAAATCTTGTGTTGGTTTCATCAATGGCCGCTAATTTCTCTCTCTCTCTCTCACTCTCTCTCTCTCTCTCTCTCTCTCTCTCTCTGTGCATGTTTTCCAGTCACGGTTACTCGTCTATAGGCTCAATTTCATTTATTTGTTGTTTTATTGTTCTATAATAAATGTTCATAAGGATAAAATGGAATATTATATTGGGTATATATGTCTGACTTTGAATTCAAACACCATATATACTGTAACAATCGTGAAAATGAGTCTGTTACGCCTACTAATGGATGGACCTGGTTTGGTTGAGGTCATTTCAATCGATGTTACATACAGTATTTGCAAAGATATGTACCATCGTTCATTCTTCAAATGGATCCCACCTGTCTGTACATATCAACAAAATAACATTTATGTTTTAAAGAATCATTCTCACACCTGTGAAATCCAAGGCAGAGCAACACCACGAAATCTCTGTTCTGAGTTTGACATAGCCTCGCTTTTATTTCCGTACGACTAGTAGAAATTTTAGGTGCTAAGTCATGTACATAGCCATGATAGGGCTATGCTCGTGTACGTGCAGGTATGATAAATTGATTACATACCCTATATATCGATACACAGGCTATATCGTGATGCATGCAGCCATTCACTGTAAATTTGACCTAGGCTCTTTGGTTTTCCATATTTCATTTATTTGTTGCCTTATTTTTCAGTAATAGATGTTCATAAGGATAAAATGGAATATTATATTGCATATATATGTCGTCTGAATTCAAAATTTCAATTCTAGCACCATATATACTGTACCAATCGTGAAAATGAGTTGGTTACGCCTACTAGTGGATGGACCTGGTTTGATTGAGGTAAGAAAGGAAGGTCATTTCAATAGATGTTACAGCACAGTATTTGCACAGATATGCACCATCGTTCATTCTTCAAATAGATCCCACCTGTCTCTCATTATTCATTATATTCAATTAGATTTTGGCCTAGATATCGAAAATATGATACATTACGCTGTTCTCCATCTTGGAAATAAAACAGCGGTTTTCTCACTTTAGAGCTCCTTCACGGCCGGTTATCATCTTACCGCGGTAAAAGTCGAAACCGAGCACGGTACAACGAAAGTATGAATTTACCCGGGTAAACTAAGCAACTTTACCGCGGTATTCTGAATACCGAGGTTGGTACACTCTGCCATTATATTATTCACTCAAATATTCTAGATATCGCCTTATCGTTTTTAAAGGGCTTGGGGTTGAGATAAGAGGAAATATAAATTCTCTAGCATAAAATTTTACCATCATTTTACCAATCTCATGAACCCACACAACCGTTTTCATACGGAAAGAAAAAAGAAAATCAATAAATTATGTTGTACTTGCTAATTTATATTGAGACTCCAGCACACAGTAGGCCCTACTACTTAAATGCTTAAGATAGTTTAAATAACTTTATCAAATTCTACATCAGGTGACCCGTTTTGATATTAATAGGCTAAAGTAAAAACATTTTCTCAGTCCCGATACTCTTTGTATTCACGTATTGCCTATTGCATGAGTGCGCATCTGTGGCACATCGTGTCACTGTGTGGTAGGGGAATTTCTCCCCCTACAGTCGCCCTTGACGTCAGCATAAAGCACTTTCGACGTGACACTGAACATGAAGAACAGGTTTCTTACGTCACAACAAGGGATGGGGACTAAAACGTTTCCCCTCAGTTGCTCACCTATGGCCTATTGCCTGAACACGTCTCGACGTATAAGATCCCAGCTGGATCATACGTTTTAAGGCACTTTGCTACACAGTCCTGGGCACATGTATCTCTCTTTGCCATATCCTTGTCAGAAGTTACAATGGAACTTAGTTGAGATACGGATTATAATGATGAAACATGTTTTTAGAGAACTGGGATATAAAACATATTAATTCAATGTATCGTATGTCAGGCATATGCATTACGTGACTTTTATATTGTTTTCCACGAGCTTCATAAAGTAATTAATTTACAAAAACGTATAGTTTATTTTCACAATTATAGAAACCGTGATTTTAACGTAGTTTTAAAAATATCATCCTGTGTAACAGAAGAAAATAGTTCGTTAACACAGACGTGACATTTTACTCATAGTAAAATCCATTCGTTTCTGTCCGGGAGATCAGGTATATTATATCCACTTCGATAATTCCTTAATATTATAACATCCTGCAATTAAAGATGAAAGAAATAATGTATTCATTGCTATGCAGTAGCATCAACTTTTGAAAAACGTTGGGTGGGCTAGAGAAACATATTTTAATTTGTTGTTTTGGTAATCACAAAAACAACTAAATTAAATTAAATTAAACCACACATGGACACAACATTATGTACAGGCGTGTTGCAGAATCAGTCAGATCTGAAGTTCCCTGGCGTCGCTCGGGTTTTGTGTTTTGTAAATTCGAAAATAACATATGATGGACTTTCGATTTTCAAACTCTAGGTGTTTATGTAGGTATTTAGTATTTGAAATGAGGAAGAACGACTTATCACACTCAAACTATTCCCTCAGAAAAAGCTAGATATAGCTTTTTATAGCTTATAGCAGATCCCCGCGACTTCGCCCACGATAAATATTCGGAAAATGAAAAATTAAGCACAAACTATTAAAATATTATATTTATTAACACTTTGCACTTGAAATATTCATAGGTCTAAACTAAACGATTGATAGGCCTAATTAATGAAACAGCTATAAATCCTGCTTTGAAGTGAATTCCACGATTAGAAATCTGAGCATGGGAAAAATAACCTCAGATTCGAGTTCCAGAAAACCCTGCATAGTGAGTTTCGTCCAAATCGAACAATTTTTGCCCATTTAGGCCTAAATTCATTATCCTTCTTCCATCTAGGATGAAAATTTCAGACGTTTGCGTACCTTGACATTATAAGCAAACGAATCGACCAGCGTGGGCTAACAATATTCAAGCGGTCGCGATGCTTTTATTTCCAAGGTATGACAAAAATAGGCAAAGCCATCTGCAATTGATTTAACAACTGAAATGTATTACTGAAAACTGATGCTTCGAAAGCGCAATAAATGCACGTTTTCTTCCCGTTTTTCACTCATAACTCGAGAACGAAAGCTAAAATAAAAAATATACTATGCCATAAACATTCGTGGGAGTGTATTTAACAACTTCCCAAAGTTCCATGGCAATCAGATGAATGGTGCAGTAATGCATAAAGGACAAACAAACATACATTCGTTTATATAAGTTATTTGTGTATATATATATATATATATATATATATATATATATATATGTGTGTGTGTGTGTGTGTGTATATATAAACGCCAATGTGTTAAGTCTTTTCTAAACACAAAAATATTTTAGCCTTTTCAAAGCGTAATAGATCTTTCGTTGGTGGCTGCTGAAACTGCATTGAAAGAGTAAATCGTAAAAATTTAATGATTTCAGTAGTGATTTTAGACGATCGCGAATGCACTGGAACAAGAGGAGATCTATCATGCATGACAACAATAGCCTGATTTTCGTTGTACAGCTATTCATCTTCACGATTTTTGTAGTAAATAGCATAATTATATTATTCTGTAATAGCAATAATTATTATAATTATGTTATTGGGTGGGATTGTTACAAGACACCTCAAAACGACTACAGAGAGTATATCTGATTCTGTTGAAATCATGGTAACACGCAGAAATTAATTATTTTTTGTACATAATGCATATCTTAAAATGTTATGTTTTTCATTGACCTTCATAGTTTGGCGATGACTTTATTAGTTTTGCCACATATTCGAGGATCACGTCACTTTTCTCAGGAAATATCTAAACTTTATAATCTAGTAAGAACCAGTGCTATGTTTGCAAGCAGCACCAATGTTTGTTTTAAAAACGGCTTTCTCTCCTTCTTTCTCTCTCTCTTCCATGCCAAAGAATGCTCAAAATTGAAAAGGTTTGCAAATGATTTATCCTGGTAATTCAGCGTTCCCATCTCCCATGTACATTCATTGTTTTCCTAGTTTAAAGACAAATGTTTCCTAATATTTAAATTTTCTTACACCTAGTCGAATACTGATTTACGTGTAATTTTGTCTTCTAGAAATATTGTTATAGACTAAAATAATGAAATGATAAGCTTTGGTTAAGAAAGAAATATAGCAATATTAGTCATTGATGTTTAAAAAAATCAACATTCAACAGCCATGATTTTCATTGGCATAGCATTCTAAGCTCTTACAATACTTACTCCTTTATATATTCTTCATTTTTTATAAAATTATGGGCTAATGAATAACAATTACTTGGTCCACGGTAAATAATAGCGATATCAAAATTATCTAATTTTATAGTTTTATTTACGAGGGGTATTCCGAAATTAAGTTTCGTCAGTTTGTCACACGGACACTTTATTGACCCAAAAGCAATACAGCATGGCAGTATGAACTATTTACCGTGCACTATTTTTCGACATAGTCGCCAGCGACATTGAGACATTTGTCGTAGCGTGCGATCAGTTTGAAGAACCCACTGTGGTAAAACTCGGTGCCCTGCGATGCAAGGAATTGGCGCACAGCCTGCTCCACCTCAGCATTGTCGTGGAAGTGACGTCCCGCGAGTGTGGCTTTCAAGACAGGGAACAGGTGAAAGTCCGATGGGGCCAGATCGGGACTGTAGGCCGGGTGCTCCAAGCGCTCCCATCCGAAGCGACGAATCAGTTCTTGTGTGAGCCGTGCTGTGTGTGGTCTTGCGTTGTCGTCCAAGAGCACCACGCCGTCACTCAAGAGGCCTGGCCTCTTGCGTCGAATGGCGGACCGGAGGTGGGTGAGGGTGTCGCAGTAGCGTGCCGCATTGATGGTCCCTTCATGGAGGAACTCAAGGAGAAGCATCCCTTGCGCGTCCCAGAACACGGTGGCCATAACCTTTCCTGCGGAGGGTGCCACCTTGAATTTTTTCCGCACAGGTGAAGTGGGATGCTTCCACGTCATTGAGGCGGCCTTGGTTTCGGGGGTAAAGTGGTGCACCCATGTCTCATCGCCTGTGATGATGCGGAACAGAAACGCGAGGCTGCTTCCCATGCGTGCAGACTTGTGCTCCGGGGTCAGGTTGCGCGGCACACATCGGGCCGACACTTTGCGGTAACCCAACACATCATGGATCATGTGATGGGCCTGAGCACGACCAATCCGCAGTGTGGATGCCACGTCGGACACCGTTATGCGCCTTTCCGCTAACACCATGTCCTGTACTCGAGCAATGTTGCTTTCATTCGTGGATGTGGACGGACGCCCACTTCGACCGTCATCCTCGACACTCTGCCGTCCTTCACTGAACATGCGACACCAGCGACCAACCATTTGACGCGACATGACCTCCTCACCATACACGGTCTGTAGGCGTTCATGGATGACGGACACACTAGTCCCACGTGCCCATTCATACCGGATAACAGCACGCACCTCCGTGGGCGACCACGTTGTCAGTACACGTCTGTCTGCCATCGTGAGCGGTACACTAATACCCGCGGGCACGCCAGTCTGCTGCGACTCGCTCTCCTACGGCGCAGTGCGCCTGCGTCATGCCTCCTCCGCTGACACCACTTCCGTCGTGGAACCAGCCACGGGTGGGGATTCGTCTGGCGTTTGTTTGGTTCCCCTGGTGAACACGCCGCTCCTGCCATACATTGACGAAACTTACTTTCGGAATACCCCTCGTATTATGCTGTCTTTATGCACGAATACAGGAATTTAACAGTTTACAAATAAAACACACCAAAAAATTTGCCACATATTGCAATCACTTTTCAATTTAAAATGTATCAACAGTATACAAGTAATTCCTTATTAAACATTTGGAGAGTACCGGTATGTTTAATGTACTTTTTTATTTCATCGGGTGTAGAAGCACCTTCTACATCAGAGAAATTGTAGGAGACATATTGACGAGAATATTTAAGAACAATATTGAAACTAAACAAAAACTTTTATTATTAAAGCACTCGTAGACAACATAGCACATGTGCATATGAGAGACTGTGACTGCAGCATAATGGTATGATGAGAAGCTTAGCCTGACTGCATCCTGAACATGTCAACTTCACTCTTAAAGAAGCCACTAAACAAGCGGTCGTGTTGAATACTCAATAAACAAACACACGGAATGAAAGCAATTTTCAATAACGCGATCACGCGGCTAGCATTGAAACATGCACAGTCTAAAACATAAGCCTTTGATGAAATCAAACATCTGGTACTATTTTATAACATATGGGGTTTAATAAAATTATGAATGTACTGTTCAGCATAACATAAATTTTGGAAAATTAATGTGACAATTTCTTTTCGAAGATTTTAAACATTTAGCCTATGTTGCATTGAACGTGTACTAAGAGATCTAATAACTAAAGATTAACGTTTGTTAAAATTTCATAGCCAGCGAAGAGAGATTTACAACGAGACCTACTGGGACATTTTAAACGATTTTAATAATTTTCTTTTGCAATATCTACAATTCTACTCAAAGACTCCTTCAAAAACTGCAGCAATGATCACTATTATAAAAATAAAGTTAGAGCAACCCAAACTAGTTATGTATGCAGAACTCATTAAACTAGTTGATCAATTAGGATATTTAGAGTTGTTCCTAGACAGAAAACTTCTTTGCGCATCTAGCCTCACTCGCTACCAAAGCTGGCAAATTCCTGACTGGACCGTCTATGGCAACAAGACCCTCTTGGGAATAAATAGTTCAATTTTATCTACCATAGTACTTTCGAGTCAATGGTATTATAATGTGCACCTGCTTTTAAGGCTTGTGTAAACATGAAAGGGGGATCAAAAGAGCTTGCTCAAATTCAAGGTGGCTTCATACAACCCATTACAAGATAATTTCGCACTATATCTAACGATACTGCATACATAGTAACGGGCATCGAACCCTTATATTTTTCCTCCATATACAAAGCCAGATTAACTGATATAAAGAAAGATCGCGAAATCTGGGCCATATCCCCAGAAATGGAAATAAAAGCATATTTCTTGCCCTCTGGTCACCCTAGTTCTTATCTGAAGACTCTTGTGCAAAACGAGTGCAGCAACCGCCATCATGACTATTCCATTTACACCGATGGCTCCCGTATAGACGAGAAGGAAGAATATATAGTTGGGTGTGCTTCTGTGGTGTACGCCAATGATTTTGAGATCTTTCATCGAGAATATAGGTTTCCTCCTAAGTGTACAGTTTTTCAAGCAGAGAGTAGCTCCACAGCAAGCTGTAGAATGATCCATCAATACCAGCAAGACATCTCGCATCTGTAGTGACTCCCAAGCAGCACTCTCTGCTCTTAAAGACAGGTTCAACCGACCCACGATTGTAACCTGTGTAAGGAGAAGACTAAACGGATATCCTAAACACGTGTGCCTCAGCTGGATCAAAAGACATTCTGGAACTGTGGGAAATGAACGTGCTGACCATCTTGCCAAATCAGCTGCTAAATCAAGAATGGATAATTTCTACTCCCTCTATCCACTGTCACACATAAGAGAACAGTTAAGGAAAGAATTAATACCAAGTTGGATTGTTTCCTTGAGTGTTTGGCCGGTTGAAGTGCAAATACATAGAACCAAATTTTGTACTAACACAATTTATAACTAGTCGCGGGAAATTTGGGCACAAAATAGGAATCAATATCTGTATTTGCAAGGGCACAAATCAGACTATCACATCTTATATTTGAAAGCTCTGGTTTAGAAGTCTCAATTAGATTATCGTCAAAATATATCCAGCAGCCTTTGACAAATTGCAGAAGAAATGCTGCTACAAGAAGTTATGTGACTATTTAAACTCTGTTTTAAGAAATTTTGATATTTGGTATTTGATTGTTAATTAATTTTATTCATATCTACTATATTGTTAAAGTGTAAGTATAGAATTTAAACAAACTGTAAATGAATGTAAATTGCATTAATTAGAACTGTAACTGAAACCTTAGCATACCGAAAGGTGAACTATGGTTAATTATACTTGGAGATTCAATAAAATTAATTCTCCCAAAACAATAATCCATATCTCATGACTGACTGCAAAAAAAATCAAAATAAACAGTTCGTAAGCAGAGACTAAGTTGCTTGAGTAAAAATGCTCCCCTCGATAATTTTACAAATATATAATAAAAATATGAGTCCCATTTGAGACGATAGATCAGTAACTAGTTTCAAAGGATGTAACAAAGGATTGACCGGAGTCTGTAGCATGGACCAAATTCTGCATTCCGATCCAGTTAAGAAAATACCATAATATATGTTCAGAATTTTGTACCATATTAGTCTTCATTTTAGATTTTCGAAAAATCCATAGATATCTGCAAAACACATCTTAATTGCGAGAATACCGGTAGGTCTTTACAGAGAACTCTACTATGGTTTTCGTCGGTATCGATTATTTTATCTTTAAAACAGAGTGATTTCTTCCAACGGAGTTCTATTGTCTTTATCCGAACTTTATAATATTTCCTTAAAGTTACGGAATTTAATAAAATAAACTCCCTGTACTGCAATCAAAATGTCCGGGCAATCAAGCAAAATTCTTAATAAGTGCCCACAAACATTACATAAAAGGCTACTTTAAGGATTAAAATTATATAGGCACTTCTCTCATAAATTAATGAAACAATGCATTTACTACACATCTAAGGTAGACAATTAGTTGCATTCTGGTACAACAATAACTTAATATAATTATTCACATACATTCTTACTGAAGTTATGTGAATCTGAAATTGCTTGCCTGGAGCTATTTCTGTTAATATAAAATGTGTCAATAGAAGGGTAGGTAGACAGGAAATACGGTTTGCATGGACTTAATATACTGACTACTGTTCCAGTGGCATATCATGAACCTAATTACCGTTATATTGCCATCCGGTGCAATGCAATTTGAGGCTCAAGTAATCATGAGTCTGCAATCTGTTACAGTTTTCTCCGCCCACGTTTCTTAACTTGCTAATTTACTAACTATACTATTCCATCTGGAATCACAACTTAAGATACAGGATGAGGGCTTACTTTTTTAAATCGAAAATTGCTTGTGACAGTTTGCCGTAAGCAAAATTAAAGAACTCAGAATTAATGTTGACCTGCCTGTTACATAATATAATAGTAGCACGTAGAATGAAAAAAATATAATTAATCATCCTATTAACAAGAATTCCCTAGTGCAATTCTATCATGTAAGTATACCATTATTACAATTGCAAGACTATTTGAATGATCTTCCATTCGGTATATCTGCTACTAAATCAAGCTCAAGTAATTCAGAAGATTTATATATTTTATTTAGGAACCAAACGCTAACCACAACAGAATTTCATAAAACGAACTATAAAATGTACTTTTACATTCCTACGTGAAATCTAAATAAAGTATCAAGTCGTCACATAAATTTGCTTCCAACTGATTATCATAATTTACTGCGGAAAATCACATACATTCACATACAAAGACATTTCCATCAATAAAGCATGTTCCATTAACATGATCCGCCTGCATCGCGTAGATTTATTTTCAACGGCACATTATGATCACACTTCAGCTCATACGTTTGCCACCGGATACACATTATCAGACTGCATCGCATAAGTTTAATTTCAGCAACACATGATCAATCTCCAACACGTAGAGCCGTTCCTAATACATACGATTTACTTCCATCACATAAGTTTCCTTCGAGATATACACAATCAACCTCGATAACATTACTTTGTGTCCAGATAAATATGATATGCGTTTATCATACACGGTTCTTCCAAATACCACATACAAGTATTTATCCCATAAATTTTCTTCCACATAACACATAGAATTCCATCACATCACACAAGTTTTCTTCCAGATACACATGTACAGTCTCGGTCACATTAAGTTGTGTCCAGACACTTACGATCAGCTTCTGTCACATACGTTTGGTTCCATTTACCACATATAAATTTGTTTAAGATAATATATGACATTTTCCATCACATAACTTTGCTTCCAGATAAACATAACCAGCCTCCATCACATAAGTTTGCTTTCAGCACCCATGATCACATTATATCATTTCCAGTTACCAAATAGCGGTTTCCATCATATAAATTTGCTTTTAGTTGCATATGAACTGCCATTATCACCTTAGCCTGTGTCCAAATACATATGATCAGCCTCTATTATATATGCTTGTTCAGTATATCACAAAGCGTCATCATCCAAAGTTCACTCGCGGATAGCACTTAGCAATCTCCATCCCATAACTTTGCTTTCAGACACATCATTATGTCCAGCCTCCATCACATATCTCTGCTTCCACACAAACATAAGCCTCCATCACATAAAATTACTCCCAGATACTGTCAATGCTATTTAGCAGTCTCCATTCCACCCATCACCCATGATCAGGAATCTCTCACGTGTTTATTTCCAGTTCCCAAATAGCTATCCCCATTATAATAAATGCAGTTTGCTTTCAGGTGGACATAAAAAGCCACATTTACCTTACTCTGCATCTATATATTGTTTATTGAAAGTTAACAATTTTATAACTATTGTGAAATTGACACATATCTAAGTTAACTATAAGAAGAATGTTAAATAAATTACACAAATGCACTTGAAAGTTCGTCATTTTATTCATAGTAATTGAAACCTTAAAAGAAACATTAATGGAATTTATCATTTTTTAAAAATTACGTCCCTTAAATGGCGTCCTCCTGTACGAATGCATACTTGAAACCTGCTGTTGAGATTCCTCATTGACCGCTGCAACATCGCAGCTGGGATACTGTGAATTTCATCACGAATTCTCTGTTTTAATCCATCCAGAGTCGAGTCGTGTACACTTTTCTCTTGAGATAGCCCCACAAGAAAACATTACAAACAGACGAATCTGGCAATCTAGTGGGCCAGGGAACGTTACCGAATCTTGAGATCACACGGTTACCGAGCAATTCTCGCACAGCTTCAATCGATTGTCGTGCAGTGTGTGATGTCGCTCCATCCTGTTGAAACCAGGGTTCTTGAATGTGTGAAAAATTGTTCAATTCAGGTGTAACGAAAGATTGTAACATGTTCACATAACGATCCGAATTGACAGTTACTGTGACCCCATTAGAAATAAGTGGTAATCCAACAATGGATGGCGCCCAGTTTGAACAATAAATTTTCCATTGTTGAGAACCGAGGAGCAATAGAGTCATGACTTATGAGGCCACCTGTAGCTCTGAGCAAGTTGAACTCTGTATAAAGGGAGTGAAAGTCAGGAGATAAAAGTTACTGAGCTGGTTAGCAAGTCATTGGAGTCTGAGTAATATTATTCACGAGAGGTGAATCAGTGCTTACCTTAGCAAAGAATAGCCTAATCATTTAATAGGAATTCTTGTAAATAGTAAGTGATCGTCACAGTCCTAATATTATTAAAAACTATTATTAGCAAGTTCTACGAAACAGGGCCCAGATTATATTATCAGGTACCCATCGCATATTTTTTGTTCAAATCATAAGTTTTCTACCAATTAAACATTAAACAGCCATCGTACTCCTGTGGTTCCAAATATTACATACCAGTCTCTATCTCATAAGTTTGTTTGCACATGACTAGTTTCCATCCCATACATTTTGTTTTCAGATACAATCAATCTCTGTTATTATAACTTAGTTTCCCGATACAAATTGATATAAATTTTCATCCAGATACACAAAATCAACCTCCATTCCATAAATTTGTTTTATGATAAGTCATAAACCTAAATCAAATAAGGTTCCTTCCAGGTAGGCGTATACATGATCGGTCTCAATCCCGTCCAGATAGACAGCATTCATAATCATAGTCTGTATCCAAATAATCATTCTGAGTCTCCACCACATAAGTTTATCTCCAAATGTACATGATGAGCCCGCAGGACTTAAGTTTATGACCCGGCAGACACGATCATCATCAGGTTTGAAGCAATTGAATACGCGCACTTTCACGGCCTCTTGTGAAGTGAGAAAGATGTATTTTTGGACATGCTTAGAATATAAAAAAAAGGTACTTGAGTGCATTAATAAGATTTTATGTGAGTTATGTATCCTTCGGAGGATGCGATACGATGTGATAACGACATTCTCTTAATTTTTATAACCAATTTACATGAACAGAATGTCTTACAATAATATTATGCTTAAATGCTACTTTTACTTGGGCAGACGAAGTTATGTGACTTTCACATCATATTTTTTTGGACTGGCACTCGAGAGTTCACGGGTCGACAAATTTGACTTGGTCCTTCACAGTTTACCCACTCGCAAAGGCAAATGCCGGATTGGATATTCAATTATCGAAACTCACCTCCGCTACATCGCCTAGTAAAATACAGTTTAATTAAGCTAAAACGAACGCAAACCATGACAAAAGAACGATAGAAACTGAAGCACATCAGTCATTATTCACGGCCTACTGATAAACTCAAAATCCTAAAACACGCGGTATGACAATGTGATTGAATCATGTATTAAAATAAAATCGGATCAAATCAGAAAAAAAGATAATTAGACTTTGCGAGACACTGAATGAACGTTGTGCATGCATTAATTTAGATGCAAACAGGTATGTCTCATTCTCAAACTTCCAAGAAGAACGTCAGGTGCACTAGGAACGAAGTACGGTTATTTCCGCCTATGGTTTCTCGGGTAACGCTAAAAACCGTGAAAAATACATTTTAGCCTACGAAGGACGTGTAAACAGCTAATTAATTAAGTTATAAAATAAGTTGGCATTGCAATAATGCGGAATATTATATTTTAGGCATAGGCCCTCCCCTTCTTATAAGCCAACCACATTATCGTGGTATTCTATCACCCTTTTCGTCATTGCTCGTGTAGGTAATGGTTAACTGATTCCCATGACGATCCAACTGTTGAAGGTTAAACACTACTGAAATTCTTTATTACAAGAGCCGGAGCCTACAGCTTTACGTGGAATCCAAGCAGCGGTTGATCTCCTGTTATTATCAGAGGTGGAGGCAGCGGTCACCCATCCAAGTTGCCATCGTTGCTGAGATCGCTGAACAGCGTAGAAGTGGTATGACCATAATACACAGAACTCCACTTCAGGACTACGTAAAGAAATAAATAGTTACAAAATATAAAGAAACTTAATATACTAGTGCAATTTCAATGTGTTATAAAAAAGCCTACCGTAGTTCACTGAGTCATTCTTAGGGACCACTGACATCTTGCCAAAAAGTTCTGGTGGATTTTGAAAACCAGTTCATAAAATTGTGCATTACGACGACATATTATACATCCCTTTAATAATATTTCTTAAAATAAAAATTTACTGCTTTATTGGATTTTTATGCAAGAGTTTAATTAATTACATTTAGTTACCTTAGATTATATTAGATTAGACTCTAATGCACGTCAAAGAACGCCAGTCTTGTACCACCCCTTAAATTCATAAAAACACCAGAAGTGGTTAAGAATTTCTAGGCAATGAATCATTGTTAGATAGAAACTTTAGAAGTTATTTTATACTCCTGCAAATCTACTGTAATTCGACTGTCATATTTACTCAAACACAAATACCATCGACCTTAACCAACATCGAACACAGAAACTTAGGAAGAAAAAGTCATGCCTTACTCTACTGCCCGTACGACCCAGGATTGCGATGATACCTTTTTATCACATGTTCATATTTATGATTTCATACTTGCTCCACTTTAATCCTGAATACATACAAAACCATTCCTTAGGCCTAACATTTCATGATTATAAATAAACTGGCGTGGAGGTTATTGGATAGCTTACCTGAAAAATATTACTTAAAAGTTATCTTAGTCGTGAATTATATAACCTACTGTTCGTTTTATACTTTGGTTTTACAATTACCATATTATTTTATGTACGGTAATTATTTCATATGCATAACGTAATTCTGTGTTTTGGCCTATAGGAAATCATATGTCAAGATCATATTATGAGGCCAAATTAACTTAACTCTTTTAATTAAATAATTTTCTAATGGATCTATTTATCGCAACCGATATGATTTTCCTGTAATCCCTATGGTGGAGCATAGGGCCTCCAATTGGAGGTTTCACTACCTTAACTAATTTTGTTACGCTTATTTTCGTAACAGCAATGAGGGACAGGTGGAAAGCCCATCGCCTCACAAACCACCCTCCGGAAACTAAGGTAGACCTATTACTTAAAAGTGAAAGAGCCGGGAAATTTTGTCCAGGAGCTCTATCTGGGCTTGGAGTTATTTAACGTGCCGTAAATGTATGACACGTCACCCCTTCCCAGCTTATATCCCTCCCGGAGGACTCCGTGCCCAGGATTTTTACAAACTGAGAAATACAGTACAGCCCACCTAAAACACTAAAATACCCTATTAACACGAAGGAATATTCAAAATACTTTATCACACAATGCTTATATTCAGTATATTTCCTTGGTCATCCAATTCTACATAAGCCTAATACGAAGATACTTCATAATGATCTCTCATGCGTACGTTCGGCCATATATTTATAAATATATACATTTTTTTTTACTTAATATTGGCAAATCTATCTACTTTTCACCGTACTGTTTTAAAGGAATTAAATTTAATCTAAGCTATCTGCTGTAATCATTTATGCGCTTGTTTCATCCGAACATTCCTCTCTAATGCTTTCAAAGTGACGTTAAGGACCACCGATGTTGAATATTATGCATAATTCTTAAGTCGAAGACAAAATGCAATTAACTGAAACAATTAATAATACAAAATGGTTATTCATCAACCCTTTCTCGGCCAGACAAATGCTACCCTTGTTTAAAACTAACCTCTATTTAGTGGCTGTTGACCTCTTGTGTATAAGCAAATTTATATGAAGAAGCTTCGGAAAAAGAAAAAACAGAAGACTAAGTATAGGTTTCTTTTCATCCCGCGTATAGTTAAACTCGTGATGGACTTCTCTGTGATTTGATGATTCTAACGGTGTCGTAATTATGGTTTAATTAATACACATCAATCAGAAAGCGTTTAGCAGTGGCGGCTTTAATTAGTACAAGCCTTCACTCAACCTTTGGATCAATCTTTTTATCCCTTCTTTAATCAACTTTGCATGAGTTTCAAGAACGCAAAACAAGAAAAAGTGTTGTTATTAGGAACAGGCTGGTTATAGTAGCTTTGATAATTTATTGTTATCGGATTCAGTACGAAGCTTACGTGGAGTTTTCTTCAATAATAATTACAGCGTAGTCTCCTATCACTCTGTAATGAGTTATAAATCCAGAGTAATTAACTTTTTCTCTTTGGACATCTGAAGCATAGACTCAGGTAGCAGCTGGGACTGATTAGAAGCCTTGCTATGGGATACGCTTTTATCAATGATATACAAGATGACGGGCAATTTGCTTATATAACTCATAACATGAAAATTTGTTTGAGGTTTGGTATTATTACATTATGCAAATGTACAACTAAAGTGTTACTGACTTAGCCAGCGGAATTGTGGTGCACGTGAAGAACTTACAAGTTGAGTTCAAACAGCCATCCATCCTCAACACTTCGTCCCCATCACTCAACATGACGTTTTATGTGGCATTTTAAACAATTCTTTAATTTAAAATTAGATTATTAATTTTTCAGCTGTAGGCTATAAAATTAATGAGCTAATAAAGGCTCCTAAAATAATGGTTTTAGCTGTATTACGTGACTTGAAACTACCAACCAATTTTTGTTTATCTATTAGAAATCTAAATTTGCGGGTAACGAATAGCTTGTCTTTCTAATGATTCTATTAATAGTCTAAATAATCTCTTTCTTTATGGAGTCGGTTAAAATGTTAAGTCAGTTCTTCGATGAATCAACACTGGTAAGGAGCTTATCTTTGTTATTTAATCTTCATTGTTGACTATTTAGATATTTAGTCCTAACTTATGCAACAGAGTTTTTTTCTTTGGGTCTTTTTCTGAGTTAGGTTAGTTGCTAGTTAATATTCCAAATGCCCAACTTATATAAGCAATTGTTATGAAGTTAAGTATCAAAACTTGGATAAATATAATTAATAAATGTTGTTTGTAATATATACGTATTCTCGACTGAGTTTAATAATGATATTTCTTTTTAGGAAGCAAGCTTTCAAACAATTTATTCAAGAAGCATGCGGTCATGCCCATCAGAGGGTAGATCGAATTCTCACAGCCCAGGGGCAAAATATAGGTGGCAGGAAGACACAGCATAGATCACATAGAAATAATCCAAGAATTTGTAACATGAAAATTTAATGAATATTTTCATTTAAACAACAACAATAATAAAAAACAGTGAAACTGTGAATTAACACAAAATGACTAGACAGGGATTCATAAACTCCTGAGAATAACCACAAGTGCTGTATACACACAATTTATATAAATATCCTATTTACAAAATGTATCCTAATCTTTAATAAATAACACATAGCTATAATATGTCTTCTCAATAGAAAACCAATCCACAAAGCCTATTCCATAATTTTCTTCATTACAAATCCAATGTTCAAATGTCATAGGCTATTAGGCAGAAAATAGTTATATAAGTATCAATCTGAATGAGAATAAATTAAATAATGTGAATGGGACTTTTTAATTGAATATATCTGCACAGTATAAGCAAATCTATGCAATATTCAAAGTTAATTCCAAGCTTCTCTCAATTATAACTGCAAAGATCAAGGTTCATAGCCTACTAGGTTATAAAAATATTTAAATATAATAAGTAATGATAATTTGAATTTTAGCCTAGCATAACACTAATAATCAAGATCCAAATCTTACATTGAGAGACAAATAAATCAGCTGGCCATTACAGAAAACTTCGTTAATTTGTTATTACAGAATATTCGTGACAAACCGAAATAATATCTCAACGGAAGGAAGAGAATTTATAACGGCAAAATATCAAGATGGCTACTTCAAGGACAGAAAGAATACGCCCACTGAGGGTGGCATGAATGTGCAGAATTTATTATTCATATTTCATAACTTCTGAATAAGCAAAGAACTCTAAAAATGCAGACAATGACTTTTAACTCGCTAAATTCTTTTAAATAACATGACTACAAGATACAATGAATATATCAAGGTCTGGAAGGCGTTGCCACACCGTATTACAATGCCACGTAATACATGAAATTATGCCAAAATCTCTTACAAATATCCTGACAGAGAATTACATACCGATTTAGCAATCTTCAAATGCATTTCCTATAACAAATATCTTACGTGAGCCATGGAAAATTTATCTTAGCACTTGTGACAGAAAAAGGCTTTTCAAGCACAATATGCTAACTAAAATACAACAGAATAACATTCTGTTACCTTAATATGTTGCCCTAGCTTGTAATGAGCAATCAACACTTCTACCTATACAAAGGTAATTACGTGCCTGTGGGACACAATATATTTCTTATAAGTTCATAGTAAAGTAATTCGCAACTAACACAGGTAAGCCAAAGGAATCCTCGAGGCTGCTCCGCACACCCACACACTTGTGGCCTGCTGGTCTGCTGAGCATAGCCCATACGAGAACTACCCCGGCCTCCCGCATGAGAGCGCCACATTTACTATGAACGTCACAAGAGGGAATCAGAGGGTAGGAAATGCCCGGTCTATTCAAACCAATGCCACACTTATAGACTTAAAGCATTAATTAAAGAACATGCTGGCATTTAATCGGAAAGATGAATTGAAAATATGATTCAAACCTCCACTTTTGTACACACTCTCATTAAATTGATTACACAATACTGTTACTAAGTAAATTGGCCCTTTTTCCGTCTTTCGAGCAATTAACTTCCGTAACGGAAATAGGAATATAGGGAGATTACATTTTGATTTGTCTCAGTCACCTCCCGCATTTATTTTTGTCAGTATGGCAAATTCTTCTCCGATGTTAATTGCGAAAAAAACGACATCCACAACTCAGAAGTATATCATATGCTTCATAAAAATAATATTTTTGAAATAAAAAGTGCTCACCAATTTTCCATCTAAAGCTCATTTCAAATAATATTTATTTCAGCAGGAAATAAGCTGTTCATAGTGCTTATTAGTTTATACATCTTAAGAGATACTGCTTCACGTAGAGGAGAATCTACATTAGATACTTAATAGTAATAAATAATAAACATTGTTATGAACTGAAACAGCAAACAAGTTTTTACAAGTTTAACCACAGACTAATCAAATGTGTAATGTATAATCGTGCAAGTAAGAATATAAAATCGGCAACAGGTTTCTATACTATACACACACATTTGTACTAAGAACATAAAAAAGTTATCTCTGGATGGTTGACACTCATGGTTTTATATCCTCTGCATGAAATTTGTAACATTGCAGATAATGAACAATAATTATTTTAGTATTAACAGTTAGTTTAGTAACTGTAGTATTATTTTAACTGTAAAAACTGCACCATTGTGCACTATGGTATGTAACTTATTTCAGTATTTCAATTATTAGTTATCTCATCCAGGACTACTAATAAATAAGGCCGCGTGCATGTCAGAGCGACGATAAACGAACAAGGAAGAAACGCAGTTCCACCAAAAGAATGATAGAATTATTTAACACGCGTCGTGTGGTACTTGGCAGTACATAACTGCAAGAACAAATTTGCCTTCTTTTATCGTTCCTCTAGCATGTACAACCGGCTGTAAAAAGGATTGGCCGCATGCTCATCTCATTATCGCCTGCATACACAAGATAGTATTCTGAAACCACTGAATATGACTGTATTTTATTTAATAGCCTGATATAATTTTATTAAATGCAATGGAGAGTCAATTCTAAATAGCAAACAATAGATTATCTGAAGAATTAAATAAGATTATCGTTGAGCAACATAAAATCCATTGGATCATATAATATTGAATTATGAAGCCATGTACTATGGTTATTATATTAGCAAACAAAGCGGCTACAGTCGAAGATTATGAATGTTTACTGGATCTGGAATACTAGATCAACATTCGGATCTCAAACGATCCAAGTTTCTGGTCATTTGTCTATCAATCGAACAAGATAATAATCCTGAAAACATTGCTTATTTTTGTGTGTGTGTTCTAAATAAAATAAACTCTGTTTATTTCAGCTTCTTTTTTAAGTTCAAACAAGCGAATAATTATTTTATTAATGTATTAACGGGAAGCGAACTCACAACCTTCAGTACAGTGGTCGTGACAAAGAACGAACCACAACAACGACTGGATGATAGTCTCTCGTGGTTCCAGTCGGTTTAATGGATTTAGACATGCCGAGGTTTCGGCCTTGCAGCCATCTAAGTGGAGCCATCTAAGTGAAGGAAGTGAACTAGTCCAAATAATAGGTTTAATAATATACAGATAGGAAAAATTATGGGAATGGGATGTTTGGACATGGTCAAGTGTATTTATGGATAGCAAACAGTAAGTCATGGAAGAAGACCCTCGATAAAGAAACCACACCTACGACGAAGAACGCTGACACCCCCAATCGTCGGCAATAACATTACTGCCGTGCTAGGCAAAAAAGCCTTAACTCCAATTTTTTTCCGAAAATGAGTTACATGCATATCCATCATGTACATGTTGTTCTGCATCTGCTGAAATAATAATATCCCAATTTTTACTTCCCTAAGCCTTTTTTTAGGCTATTAAAAATCCTCATCTCATGTAATTTTAACCCTTCAAGCCGCTTCAGGAAATATCTTCTACCGGTATCTGAATGCTACGCCCAGCTATAAAACAAATTTTGCTTTAGTCAAGAATAAAATTAAACGGTGGAAATCAGGACCATCATGACAGATTTATTGAAATTTTGCTTTGTAACTTAGAGCTGTATAAAAATATAAGTTTAAAGTGTGAACTATCTTGAAAGGAGGTCGCAGTAGAAAATCCCACTTGTCAGTCAGGGCAGCAATATGCAGCTCCTAATGGCTCGCTTTTGTGTTTCTCATGTTTTTTCCCTCTTGGGCAATATTTTTTCTATAAAATGTCTCTATGTGACTAAGTTTGGGTAAAATTTATTGCAGGCAGACTTTGTCCTCCCATATATATTGAAAAGAAAGTAATTATCCTTACTGTGAAAAAAAGGTTTGCCAACAAAAACCAAGAATTTCTTATGTATTCCCAGCTCGTATTCACAGTTAGCGGAACAAAAAATATTTCCGCTAGTGGAGAAACATCTGTGTTGAAAAACTTCTAAACTTTGTCAATGTATGACTGAGATATTTAACAGACGGGCATAGCCTACGCAGAGCACTCTTAGCCTCGGCCCAGAGAAAGTACTCAGCACATGAAACTGGCTCTAAGGGGTAATTAAAAATATTTTAAAACTATATGCTTGGGAAATAAGTTCATCATCATCATCATCATGATCTAAAGGCAATGCCTTGTTGTAGTAGCCATGCCTTCCTCTTCATCGCTGTTCTCTTCAAATTTTCATACGACAGCACGTCCATATCCCTGATCATGTTTTTAACAAGTGAATTTCTAGGACGTCCTCTTGATTTCTTCCCCAGTATTTTCCCTTCAAAAATGTTGATGAATAGATCATTATGCCGAAATGTATGACCCACTAACTTTGCTCTTCTACTCTTAATTGAATTAAGAAGGGATCTCTCTTCCATCACTTCATTAAGCACTTCTTCATCTGTTTTCCTATTCACCCAATGAGTTATAACACAAATATTCATTATTGGTTAGATTAATAAAGGTAAAACTGTCCTACTTTGAGGGAAAGAAAACACTGTATTAAAAACTAGTTCCAACAGAAACAGCTAAAATACGTATAACACAAATAGGAAGGAATTATAACTCAAGTACATGTATTTAAGGTAATTTTGCTTCTCTTTGAGGACTTGAGGTATTTTTCTTTCATATGAAGTAAGTAAATGGTAAGGAAATATACCTTAACTCCACATATTCCATAATTTAACACCTTTTTTAATATTTTAAAGCTCTCATATACCTTTAACACACTATTTCAACCCATTTATCATATTAGAGTATATGAAACATATTTTAAAAGCTGTGGCCTGGGTCAAAATGCAAAAAGGCGATTTACTCAAGACAGTGGCTGCTGGATTAAGGTTTTCTGGCATAGCAGGGCAGCATATGAGGTTGCACAAATCGTGTAAAATAATTCGCAACAAACAACTTGCCATGGCGATAATTCGCCCCAAAAATTTGGTCACAGGGCAAATCGCAACAGGAATACAACTCGCCACACTCATAATTCGTATAATATATTAAAAATTCCCATAGAATTCGAATCGTCCATAAACGAGTCCCGCAGATTCCCCTCGGTGAACTGGAAATGCCATTTACTCGTGGAGCTCTCTCCATTTCTACCTTTGAAGAGTAGATGTCGAATAGAGCTCTATCTTGCGTTGATATGTTAATATGGAAGAATGCTTTTTGGAGCAGACTACAAGCCTTTCTAATAGTAACACGTGTCTTAGAAAAGCGTTAATTGCAACAATAATAAGTTTCTAGTCGTCCATAGGTTCAAAATAGAGAAGCCATCTTAATAGCCATCTTAAGTTCTTAATATCCTATACCTACTATGAACTGAAGCTCATGGATGCTTACTGGATCTGGAAGAAGTGTCTTCTTCCTTGAGCGGTAGAGAATTGTTATGGCGATCTTACGTTCACTTTACACTCGCTGCAATACATTCTAGACAATGGGAGATATTGCTTCCCTGGAAGATCCAGTCCTTTCTATGGTGGTTTCTATACATTCTGTGGCCTTCAGTCTCCACCAGTCAGAATATTGAGTCATGAATACACATGGATGTTTGACGACTGTCCTTCCATCTTCAAATAGTGTGGTGGTTCCATTACAATCTCTTCCCCAAACATATAGTCCTGGACCTGACTGCAGTCCTGTAGGAAAATTTTAGTAGGGAGAATTTTTTACAGGAATGTTTAGAAGGTGTCCTAGTGAGTATTTTGAGCTTGGGTGGACATCCGCCACCTGGTACATTTTCAGCTATGACGTCATCAAAGATGGCGGCCGCTCGATCACAAAACTGTTCATATCTATGTTAATACTTGATCGATTTTCATGCATACATTTTTTCAAATGTAATTTAATTTATTTAAATTGTAGTTTTGTTAATGTTTTATTATTTTCTTTTACTACGTAAATACATAATATCATGGATACAAACAGTGATTAGCTGATTATATTGAAACATGTTCAGATTATCTGGAAAGAAAGTTGAGTCTAACCCAAACTAAGCAAGTGAGGGGAAACGTTTTAGTACCCCACCCATGCTGTGACGTATGAAACAAACTCTTCATGTTCAGTGTCACGACGAAACTGGGGTATAGGTCTAGTTTAGGTACATAAACGCATAAAATTCGAACAACTTTTTCGATTTTTTAAAAAACCACTTAAATCGTTCAGGAACTTCTACAGAATCTTTTGACACCTCACACGACTTTGTAATTGCCACGAAAGCTTAAAAAAACAGTAATTAAAGTAGCAATTTTCCCCATATAAAAACATAGGAATCTCTAGCACGGCTATTCGATGATTAAACCCACATCTGTCTGGGGAACAGTACCAACCTGACAGCTAATAACACACTGCTGTTACACAAATTAGAATGGAAGCTTCCGTTCTGTCCAATTTTCGGTCGGGATAAGCGATAAGAGCATTCACGATGCTCAGTTATAATAAGTTAAGAGCGCTGGGGTTACACAAATTCGAACGGAAACTTAATTTTATATAATACATGTTGTAGATAAACCATTTCGAAGTATTGTATGTAATAACTCACATTTACTTCGTTTCTTATTGAAGTGGAATAGCTAAACTTTCCGAATATTAAACAGTGATCAGTTAACATTACGCTGTCCGCTGCCTCGGGTAAGTCGGTAGAACGCCTGCCTTCCACTCAGGCGGTCCGGGTTCGATTCAGCAGTGAAGAAAACCCTTTCCCGGTTTCGGGACTGGGTGTTTGTGTTAAGCAGTGTTTAATTACTGCTTTACTACATCTTTGAATGAAGAACTAACAGAGAAACGTTTCTCTTACTCAATAAATTCTTTCTTAACATTATTATTATTATTATTATTATTATTATTATTATTTATTCATTCCACTGCTTTTACAGGTATTAAAACGATGTCATCGGCTTTTAGCAAGATGACACCGTTAAATTTAAACAGAAATGTTTAGTATACTGCGGACAATGGATGTAGTACTCAAGATGACCGCTTTTTGCATACAATCCCTCACGTACTCTGTGATCTTCAAGTCTTTCAGTCTCTTCATTAGGGTCTTCGGTACAAGTCCTGTTGAGGAGATGATTAAAGGCAGCATAATAACTTTTTCTTGCCTCCAGAGTTGTCGAACCTCTTCAGCCAGGGGTAAATATTTGGTTACTTTTTCATTTTCACACTGCTCTAAATTGTGAGTATTTGGTATGCCAATGTCTATAAGATATGTGGTCCGGTTGAATTTATCTATCAACACTATGTCTGGTCTATTGTGAGTTATTGATCTGTCAGTAAGTATGGATCTGTCCCAATATAATATATGTGAGTTGTTTTCCAGAACCACATCGGGAATATATTGATAATAGGGAACAGTATTCAGCACCAAGTTGTGTTGATGTGCCAGAGTCTGGTGTACAATTTTTGCCACTTGATTGTGCCGTGTCAAATATTCTTTCGCCACAAGCGCCTGGCAAGCACCCGTAATATGCTGGATTGTCTCTGGGGCTTGATTGCAGCGCCGGCATGTATCGTTCTCCAGGTTTGCTTTTACTATGTATTTCAGGTAGTTTTTTGTGGCAACAGTCTGATCCTGAATTGCCAATAAAAAACCCTCAGTCTCCGTGAAGATATCTGCTCGACCAAGCCAAGCATTGGAAGCCTCTCGATCAATATGCGGGCGCTCCAGATCATGTGCATAGCGACCATGCAGTGGTTTCTGTGTCCATTGCTGTATAATAGTTGCAACGTGGGTTGCATCTGTTTCTAAATCAACAATATTGGCATGACAGAGATCCAAAGGTGTAAACCGTTTGTCAGCTTCATTAACTGCCCGATGTAGAAGAGATTTCTGGCTAAGGAAATAATTACGGAGGCTTTGAATTTGCTTCTGGCATATCCACGGTATGTCTATGAGACCTCGTCCTTCTTTATTACGTGGCAGAATCAATCTTTCCACTGCCGACCTTGGATGATGCGCACGATGTTTTGTCAGCAGCTTACGTGTAGATCTCATTACATTTTCCAGTTCTGTTTCAGACCACTTAACGATACCAAATGTATACATCAAGACAGGAATGGCAAAGGTGTTGATTGCCTTAAAGGTGTTCTTTCCATTTAGGCTAGAATTTAAAATTGCTTTCAATCTCTGCAAAAAGACACCTGTAACCCGTTTACGGACTTCTTTATGGTCTATCCGTTTCGCCTGAAGCAGGCCTAAGTATTTATATGTGTCCTCTTCATCCATGGCTTCAAATGTCTCCGTAGCTTCTAGTGTGAAATTCATTAGCTGGACCTTTCCTCGTACAACACTGAGGGTCCTGCATTTGCTCATTCCGAATGACATTTGCACATCAGTGGAGAACTTTTCTGTGAGCAGAAGCAGGTTCTTCATTTGCCTGTCATTGGCTCCATATAATTTTATATCATCCATATACATAAGATGAGACAGCGTGCAATGCAAATTACCCGTTCCCTTTATCTGGTATCCATATCCTGATGCATTCAACATAGATGACAAAGGGTTGAGTGCCATACAGAACCACAATGGGCTAAGACTGTCCCCCTGGAAAATTCCTCTCTTTATTTGAACACTTCCACATACAAGTTGGTTACCTCCGTATTTCAACTGCAATACAGTTTCCCATGATAACATCAATTGCTGTAGTAAGGAAATGGCAGCAGGATCAATTTTATACATCTTGAGCACGCTGAGTAGCCAGGAATGTGGGACAGAGTCAAAAGCTTTCTGATAATCTATATAAGCTGTATAGATGTTACGTGACTTGTGAGATGCCTGTTCCATAACCACGGCATCAATTGTGAGTTGTTCTTTACATCCTTGTGATCGTTTAATACAACCTTTTTGTTCTTTTGCTAGAAGCTGATGTTCATCCAGATGGCAGTAAATTTTATCAGACAAGCCAGAAGTCAAGATCTTGTAGAGGGTGCACAGGCAAATGATTGGCCGATATTTAGATGGGTCATCAGTGTTTTCATCCTTTGGTAGCAAATAAGTCACGCCTTTAGATAAGTAAGATGGTATATTCTGTGGTTGTCTTAGAAAAGAAGAGAAACATTTAGCGATGTACTGATGCATGCTCGTAAATCTTTTGAGCCAGAAATTATGTATACCATCAGGGCCTGCAGCTTTCCAGTTCTGGGTTTTGTTCACAGCTATTGTGACATCTTCAACTGAAATAGCTACAGCTTCCATAGTCGGTACATCCATAATATTCTTCTCTTCTTCTCTTATCCAGGCAGCATCTTCTTTGTGGTTCACTGCTTTTGACCATAAATTCCCCCAGAAGTCCCTGATTTCCTCCGCCAGTGGGACTCGATCACTTTTAACCTTAGGAACTTCTTTAAGGCTTCGGTAAAAGAGCTTTTCACTACGTTGGAAAGATAAATTATGCTCTCTTCGTCTCTTTGATTCACGATACCTGCGGATCCTTTTGGTCTTAGCAGCTAACTTCTGACGTAGTGTGTCTAGGATTTGTTCTGGGCTGCAGTTTACTGGGTCATACTTCGAGTGGTTAGACTCCGAATCTTTTATCTTTTGGTACAACTTTAGGATCTTACTGCTTCTGTTTCCAGATATGTATTGCATCACTTGACCTATTTTTTTCTTATATCTTCAATCGCACTAGATAACCTGTGTTCCCAAGGAGGCATTCTTCTCCTTTTTTCTTCTGGTTCATGTCTTTTAACTATGTGGCGGACATTTCCTCCTGTGGCCTTTATCACAGCAGTTGCAGCAACATAAATGGTGGTGTGGAGATCCTCAAATTCTAAATCACTTTCCACTATATATTCAGGCAATATTATTTTATTCATTATTGAAATTGCAGAAGCCATACGCCTTGAAGTATTTTGACGAGGTAAATAAGGGCGGGAAAGAGGATGAGTACCTCCAATCTCAACAAGTGCTTTATTAAACTCAAATCTAAGTTTTTCGGTGTCCTCATTATGATAATGATTCTCTTCTCCTGTTTCTTCCAGGTTAAGATCCGGATCAGGTTCTAGGTTTGAATCATTTAAATTCTGGCAGGTTGACTGCCCATCATCATTATCAATTACCTCTTGTAAATCAAAGGATCTAGCTACCTCTGCTCTAAGCTCATTATTATTATTATTATTATTATTATTATTATTATTATTATTATTATTATTATTATTATTATTATTATTATTATTATTTTTTATCAACATTATTTATTATTATTATTATTAAACTATACTCCGTACCAGAAGGGACAAGGCCAACCGTAGGCAGATAGAAGGATATATGGAGGAAAAATTTTGTTCCGACTTGACATAAATGTTTTCCCTATAAATCGACCCCTCTGAACACTAATAAGGCAAACATAATAACTAGTTCCTTCCGCACTTGAGAAAATTCCAATTTTCCGTTGACCATTAATAACACACATCTTTCGCAGAAAAAGAAGGACCGTTTCAAAACAAAAATTCATTACTTGGAGGGAAAATTTTTCCGACCTTTGTTACATGTATTGTCTATAATTCGACCCTTCTGAACACGAATATAACAATAATAATAAACAGTTCCTTCCGCATTTCGAGAAAATACCGATTTTCCATTAGTGTCACACAGTTTACGCAGAAAAAGTAGGACCGTTTCAAACAAAAATTCATTACATGGAGGGGAAATTTTTTCCCGACATGAGTTACATGTGTTATCAATAATTCGACCCTTCTGAACACGAATATTACAATATTAATAAATAGTTCATTCCGCACTTCGAGAAAATACCGATTTTCCATTGATATCACACAGTTAACCCAGAGAGAGTATGGACGATTTAAATAAAAATTCATTACATGGAGGGAACATTTTTTCCCGACATGAGTTATATGTGTTATCAATAATTCGACCCTTCTGAACACGAATATAAGAATAATAATAACCAGTTCCTTCCTCACTTCGAGAAAATTCCGATTTTCCATTAGTGTCACACAGTTTACGGGGAAAGAGTATGGACGATATAAATAAAAATTCTTTACATGGAGGAAAACTTTTATACCGTCTTGAGTTACATGTGTTATCTATAATTCGACCCTTCTCAACACGAATATAACAATAATCATAACCATTTCCTTCCGCACTTCGAGAAAATACCGATTTTCCATTAGTTTACGCGTAAACTCTGTGATACTAAGGGAAAATCAGTATTTTCTCGAAGTGCGGAAGGAACTGGTTATGATTATGGTTATATTCGTGTTCAGAAGGGTCGAATTATTGATAACACATGTAACTCATGTCGGGAAAAAAATTTTCCTCCATGTAATGAATTTTTATTTAAATCGTCCATACCCTTTCTGCGTTAACTGTGTTACACTAATAGAAAATCGGAATTTTGTCAAAGTGTGGAGGGTACTGGTTATTATTATTGTCATATTCGTGTTCAGAAGTGTCGAATTATAGATATCACATGTAACTCATGTTGGAAAAAAAATTTCCTCTATGTAATGAATTTTTATTTAAATAGTTCCTAATTTTTCTGCGAAAAATGTGTGATATTAATGGAAAATCGTAATTTTCTCGAAGTGGGGAAGGAAGTGGTTATTATTATATTTATATTCGTGTTCAGAAGGATCTAATTGTAGATAACACATGTAACTCATATCGGGAAAAACATTTTCCTCCATGTGATGAATTTTTTTTGCATCGCTCCTAATTTTTCTGCAAAAAGTTTGTGATAGCAATGGAAAATAGGAATTTTCTCAAAGTGCGGAAGGAACTGTTTATTATTATTGTTATATTCGTTTTCAGAAGGGTCGAATTATAGGTAACATATGTAAATCAAGTCGGTACAAAATTTTTCCTCTATATAATACATTTTTCTTTGAATTGTTCCCCCTTTTTCTGTGAGTGGAACGGGCTCTTACGCTAGTTTTATTACTAAACGTTTAACAGAATGTCCCTATGCCAATTTAAACCGTCACCTGTGAGCAGAACGGGTTATTTAATCGTCACCTGTGAGTAGAACGGGCTTTTGCGCTATTTTTAATATTAAAACATTAACTACTTATCTCTATGCCAATTTAAACTGTCACCCATGAGCAGAACGGGGGTAGGGATTACCACTACTCACGTCACCTGTGAGTAGAACGGACTTTTGCGCTATTTTTAATATTAAACCTTTAACTGTTTAGTCGCGGTCGTGGATTCTGAATTTAACACATTCGAATTTGGCGGTGAAGATGAAAAACATTGCTTACTTGACTCACGGCCCTCTAAGTAGAAACCGTCTTTACCGGCCACACATTCAGACTGCCAGCATGAAGTCAATATGGCTTGGGGGGCATATGGCCCCGTCAATTAAGGGATTACCCCCCGTTCCAGACCTCCCTAGCCCAGAAAAATCCGAGGAGGTATCAGGAATCGAACCTGTGCCGACGGGTTGTAGTCAGGGACGCTAACCACAAGACCACGCCGGCGGTCGAATAATAATAATAATAATAATAATAATAATAATAATAATAATAATAATAATAGTAATAATAATATTTATTTCATCCATCCAATTATTAATTAATCCATATATCCATTTTTAAATAAAACCAATTAAATTAATAAACCATCCATAGTCTATTCATTCATTCACTCATTCATCCACCCCATTCTTCCAGCCAATCATCTGGACCTTAATTAATTAATTCTTCTGTTCATCCATGATTCAATTAATTCATCCATCTATTAATTATTTCATTCATTCACCCATCCATCCACTTATGCATCCATTAATTAATTCATTCGTCCATCAGTGAATTAATTCATCCAGCCATTAATTAATTAATCAATCAATCCAACCATCCATTAGTTCATTCATTTATGGATCGATGAATTAATGGAGGGATGGTTGAATGGATAGTTGGGGGAATGAATGAATTAATTAATTAATTCATGGATGGGTGGATGAATGGATAGATGAATGAATGATGGATTAATTAAAGAATGAATGGGTGGATAATTGATGGATTGATACATGGATGGATGGAAAATTCGTTGGTTGAATGGATTGCTAGATTGATTAATGGAGCGATGAGTGCATGAATGAATGAATGATGGATGGATTGATTGATTATAGGACGAATAAATGGGTGATGGATGGATTGATATATGATTGAATTGACTGATGGATGATTGGATGAATTGATGGATGAATGGTGGATTGATTATAGACGGTGGAAACACTAACTGCTAGACCATTCTAGTTATGACGAAACAACAGGAACACATATTTGAACAAGACATGGGATAGAAAGGCACACAGTTGTGTGATCATCAGGATCCTGAGCCTCATCCCATGAAAAAAGAAATGTGTATAGATACTGAACAGGGATACTCCAGGTTGGCATGAAATAAATTTCAAACCAGCACTATTACATAAACCCGAATTCATTTTCTGATTCTTCAGACAAGGGGCCTTAATTCCAGCATACACTATTATTATGCCATTAAAATTACTCAAAACGTTAATACTGACGCAGAAGAGAAAACACATGGTGTGTGTGTAACAAATCGTTTACCGGAAGCATTACTTTTTAATTTATTATTACGCTCGTTTGAATGTCAAGGCATCCCCTTCTAGTGGATATAGATCAGGGGCGGATCCAGAGAGATATTTGTGGGGGGGGGGGAACAGAAGAGAGAGGGAAGTTTTTACTCATAAAAATAATTATTCCCAGTACACAATTGAAATCATGAAACTATATTTCCGTAATGTAACTCTTGTATATAATGTACTTCTTGTATATTTTAAAGTTATTTTGAAAGTTAATATATAAGTTATATTCAAGTAAATTGTAATTTGCAATTACATGAAACTATTGAAATCATGAAACTATATTTCCGTAATGTAACTCTTGTATATAATGTACTTCTTGTATATTTTAAAGTTATTTTGAAAGTTAATATATAAGTTATATTCAAGTAAATTGTAATTTGCAATTTATGTTTTTTTTTCTTTCTTTTCTTTACAAATTACAAATTAAGTTTATTACAAATTAAAAAATACAAATCGATACAAAATTATTACAAATGCAAATAATATACACACAATTTGTACAATTTGAAAAGAGTATTATTTGCCCCGCATGAGCATAGCTCGTGTTCGGGGTCAGTTCAGTCATACTATAATTAAATTTTGAAAATTATATAAAAAAAAAATACATATTATAGTTTTAGGTAAAAAATAAGAATAAAAATAAATAAGATTGCTTATATGAAATAAATGCATGAACAAAGATACCAAAAAATTAATTACAGTAACATAACAGAGTTACAAACAAAATACCCAATGTACAATAATGCATGTCATTTTGCATATAGCCCCTTAAGGTGAGCTTTGCTCGTTGGGGTTTACTTACTTACAATAAACTGATATACATTTGCGGCTTAAAAAAAATTAAATAAAAAAAATAAAAAGCTTTCAACACAAATCTCAAGATGTATTATGCCTTGAAATAGAGCATGCAATTATCCTTCGTTTATAAATCTGAATTGTTAAATATGTGGTAGCAAATGATCATTGATTTTATATTAAGGGGGTAAGGGTAGTCTAATGTATAGTCCGCACGTGAAAACAACATGTTTCTCTCCTGTACTTAAGTCAGCATCTGTTCTTTGAGATCGCTCTTTCCAGAGAATGCCTTTGTACAGGTGGTACAGGAAAACGGTTTCTCTCCAGAATGAATAATTATATGCTGTTTGAGACGGTCTCTTAATTACACGATCGTTAATGTTTGAATCTCAATGATGAAAATAAATATTTTTTTATAACATTAAACTGCCTTCACAAGATTGTCAATAGAAAAAAAGCATTAGTTGTAAGGCGGAGTATTTTCTGAATAGGCTGCACCAGTGGCGGACGCAGAAATTTTTTTCGGGGGGGATTTGAATAGGTAGAAAGAATACTAAAAAAAAAATTAATCAACTTACCTATACAATTAGTTTATGAAACTGGCCACTTAGAGTACTTTTTTCAAATTTCGGGGGGGGGGATGTAACCCCCTATCCCCCCCTGCGTAAGCCACTGGGCTGCACTTACACATGCAAAGGTTTCAACTCATTTTTCCGAACTTTGTGTGATTAGTTTACAATAAAAGGTGTGAAAACTGCATACTTTTTCTATATAAATTATGTCATTGGTCCTATTTTGAAAAATCATATTTTTTCGAAAAAAAAAACTAATTTTGAAAATAAAATAATTTAATTACTGAAGAAGTAACAAATTGCCAGAAATGACACGTTTTAACTACATTATTTATATCGCGACTAGTATATGTACGGAAGATGAAGTATAACCTATAGCTTTAAATGTACGTAGAAAATAATTTTCTAAAGGAACCCATTTTAATATAATGTACGTAACGACAAAGAATCATCCAGCGAACATTACTCATGCATTTTCAGTAAATCAGAACTAAATCCCATTCCACGGAACATGTATCAGTGCTTAATTTAGGAAGTTGGTAATGTGCGCATCAACAGGGCCGTTACAGAAAGCATTATGGCCGATTAAAGTTTCTTACGGCCAAAATTTTGCTGTAATTTGCCTTTATTTTCATTTATAAAGTACTTATGAACCCGTGTGGGGTGTCAAAAAATTCTGTGAAAGTTCCTGAACGATTTGAGTGGTTTTTTTTTTAAATTCGAAAAAGTGGTTCGAATTTTATGCGTTTATGTACCTAAACTAGACCTATACCGAAACTGGTTTATTCTGACGTCAAGGGCGACTGTAGTGGGAGACGTTACCCCACCGCACAGTGGCACAATGTGAACCAGTTGCGCACCCGTGGTCTAACCCCTTACTACCATACATATAGTAGGTGGAACAGGTTACTTCATTTTTCCTACAAATGAAAGAGGAATTGGCACATGTTAAACAGTTACATGCTCCAATAAAATCAGTGGGAGATTGTAAGTTCTTTTCTGAAATCAAATCATCTTCTATCACTGCAAAACCAAATTCACATAGATCTAAGCTAACAATCACATCACTAATACAGTGTCGCTGAAGGTATATGTAGAAATATGATCTCAAAAAACGGCCTTTAGTACTTTTACTTGTAGGTGGCAAATCTTCAATGTCTATATTCTTTGCATGATGATACAGCACAATCTAAGATCATCTGAAGATTTACAAGATGACCCTTTCCGTAAGAACAGCACTAAGTATTCTGCAGATTTTAGGCTTTGTTCTATGTCACCCCAGTCAAATCATACGCCAAAGTTTCCAGATATGCACTATGCACTACGAGGAGCTGCTGTTTTGTTCTAATCTTACTCGTATAATCTAATCTGATAATCTGCTCTTGGTGTTTTAGTGCTATAAAATGCTGGTAGAATTGTCTTTGTAGATGGTACTTGAGATTCTTATTGCTTTGACTTAGTTCCGTGTTTTGCGCAGTTGTCACCGGTCTGAAATACATTTAATATATTTTCCTTTGTATCTTTGTGTCAGTAGATTGTGTAATGGATTAGGAACATATCCAACGGTCGCAAAAATCACTACTTAGTGTGCCTCACAGTACTGCATATGACATAACTTGTCTGTCTGTGAGGTAGACCATTAAGGCAATCAGTCATAGGAGAGAAGTTCCATCTGGCGCTGTGAATTGAGCTCCGGCTTAGCTCAGTTGGTAGAGCATTGGCGCGAATAGCCAAAGGTCCTGGGTTCAAGTCCCAGTGCCGGAGGAATTTTTCTCCTATAATATTCTCATGTAGTGTCCAACAGAGACAATAATCTGTGGCTCATGAATGCTTATATATCTATATCCAACGGGTTACCTTATGAAAAATATATTTCAAAATTGAAGACACCTTTGTATCTAAGCTCTGGGTTTGCTTCTTAGAAAACTTATGGTGGATGTTCAAACCTTTGACAAAAGCAATGGAGTCTGTTACTTCCCGAAATAGATTTGATATCACACGCTCATGATGTGCTACCTCTCATTCTACTACAAACTGTTTTTATTCAGTAAGCCCTACGATGCCAGATGAGCTCTTTTGTGATCTATTAATGGTTTATTCCAATGTCATATCCTCAGAAAAAGTTGAAAATGTATGATCATAACACTTAACAACGTGCTTCCACTTCATGAACATTATTTTCATGCACATCTTGGGCTGTCTTGCGTAGTCTTATCATGTCTTCCAGATATAAATAAGACCATCTCTGATAGTTAATACAATCAAAGAAGGCAAATAGTGGTTGAAGTTTCTGTAATGTGTTTAGATGCAGTTCCCAGAGACCTTGTCTATCGGAACGAATCAAATTTCTAAGAAGATGGAGCAGTTTGAGAAAATTGTCCCAGTACAAAAAAATTCTGATGTTTTCCACAGCCAAAAAATGTATCATATTCTGTGAGGAGTTTCTCTACATTTACATATTTTACATCGATATGATCTGTTTTTTCCCCATGCCAAATAAATATTCTGCTGGATGTTGTAACGTGGTTGAAGGTTCCCGCGTTCTCGCTCCCTCTCGGCTCATTTGTTTTGGTCGCCATTAGTGTTGGTGCTGCTATCTGCGTGTCTTGGTGAGGTACTATCCTTCATGGCGAAGCCACAAGCTGATCGTTCTAGGCGCTTGCCTTGTGAAGTTGGTTGTGCTTCCAGCCGAGGAGGGGACCTTCGCCTTGCACGTTGTAAGTTAAGCATACCACTATGAATTTGTAACATTAATATGTGATAGGTGCCTTCTGCGCCAAGAAACATTATTGATCCAGTATAATAATAATTATGAACTGAAGCAGGCAGATATAAAATATATCGCTTTTCTATTCATTTGAGATATATGGATGTAATTATTGCCTTAATAGGTCGTTCACGGCCATGATTTTCACTTATCGGAGTAGGTTTTTTAAATATTAGCATTGGATAATGGAAAGATTTTGATATGGAAGAAGTTTCATCTACGCCATTTTTCTGCATGTATGACGTCACGCTCGCTCGATTAAACCGGTTGAGTTCGCATGAGGTGACCTGTGACGTCACATCTTGTTCAGCTTAAAATGTTGCTTTACGGCTTAATCTAAATTTGGTCAGTTTGCCTTTAGCTTATTGATTTTCTCTATATTTTTCTCTCAAAAGAATATTGGCCTATCATGCTATTTATGGAATTATTGCCTTTTTCATGTCAGATATAACATACGTCTTGCAAAAATGCTTTGTATGGAAAGTTGAATGTCTTGCTATCCCTGTAGTAATTCTCGTGTTCTTATAGAGTAAAAGCTACCGTGATCAAATGTTAAAATACTATTTTGATGGTATATATTTTCTTCTCTGTCTTATGGGATAGTATCGAAATTTTTGATCTCCTAAAGAATTATTAAGTGCAGTTATTTGCTCAGGTTTTGTAGTCTCGCCATATGCAAATTTATGTGGATTTTCAAGGTGGTCCATTTTCTTCTACATAATTTTTTTCTTCTGTTTTATATGTTTAACACCAGTTGGTTCTATTCATATTGTAACAAGGGCTCGTCGGGGTTCAAAATCAGAACACCGAGTTTATAATTGAAGGATGGAGGTTTCTTTATTTCCTACAACAATTGTCAATACAGCCAGAAAACTCCAGACTATTCGCCAGTTCACTGTCCTGTTCAGTGCTCACTCTCACTGTGCTCAGTCCTAGCTACAGCACTGTTCCGTTCGCACACACTGTGCGGACTCCCAGTCGAGATAATTCCACGTCCCGCCGGTCAACTCCACAGTCCTCGCTGCCGCTGTACGATCCACCCGTCGCGCAGAGTTCCCCGGGACGGCACCGCCTCAGCCCAGATCAGCTCACCAGCTCTTCCGTTCACCCTTCCCTCCGGTCACTAGTTCCCCGTTGACTAGCTCTTCCGCTCTCGGGTCCCTCCGGTCACTAGCTCCTCAGCTTCCCAAGACACACTCACTTGAGGCCGCGCTGATCAGTCCTCTCCGTCCAGCTCACCCTCTGACGCTGACGCTCGCCGCTACTCACGGACTGCCTCTCTGACTGTTCCCTCGTTGACCCTCTGACTCTTCACACTGAACTGAACTCTCCGCTCGCTCGCGGCCCTATATATAGGGCCGAGGAATATTCCAGAGCCGAATATTCCAGAGCCCCGCCCGCGCATGGTCTAGAATGTCCGCGCGGGGCGCAGTCACAGCCCATAGCGCGTGGCTCCACCTCTGGCCCCTCCCACGAGCGCGCACCGTCACTCACCGCGCCGTGCCAGGGAGGAGGCCGCACCCGTCGGCGCGCGGCTCCAATCAGCAATAAGAGGGCCGTCCCTTTCTGGATTTATCTAATTCTAGCGCTTTCGGCCCGAGTCCTTCTTCTATCAGCTTCTAGGCTTTTCTGGGCTTTGTCACAATATACATAAATTTCTCGGGTTAAAAATCTACGGAGTAACTTGAATTGTATATCGTTGCAAACACTTCAATCTTGCTTGTCTCTTTTCTTCTACCGCCCTTCTACATTCTTCATCATACCACTCCTTGTGCTTAGATTTAGGTGCTAATCCTATAACTTCTTCTGCTGTTTCAATAATACTTTTTCTGATACAAGACCATTCTTCTTCTATAGTAGTTACATTATCTTTTCCTTTTAATTTACGATTCAATTCCTCTTTATATTGTGTTTTGTATTTCTTTCTTCTAATTTCTCTAAATTCCACCTTTTATAAGAGCTCTCCTTATTTTTGGTATTAGCATGATCTTCTGCTTCATTATTGCTCCAACCAAGTAATGATCAGAATCAAAACTGGCTCCACGGAAGGTTCGAACATTCTCTATTGCGGTAGCCCACCTTTTGGAGATTAGAATATGGTCAATCTGATTTGTTTGCTTAGTCCCTGGAATTTTCCTTGTTCCTTTGTGTTTGTCTTTTCGTGGGAACCAAGTGCTCACCACTTTAAAATCATTTTCTGTTCCATACTGGGCAACTCTAAGTCCATTATTATTAGTTTCATTATGCAGACTGTTCTTCCCAAATATTTCCCAGAACGCTTCTTCCTTACCCAATTTAGCATTGAAATCACCTAGGGTTACAACCGCATCATGTTTGGGGATTTTATCACATACATTTTGAAGCTGATCATAGAATTCATCCACTATTTCATCCTTAGCGTCTTCTGTGGGCGCATATATATTGATAAATGTGGTATTATGGAATTTACCTTTCACTCTTAAGGTACAGATTCTTTCTGATTCAGGGTGAAAACCTAATACAGACTTATTTGTGTTTTTAAAAACCATAAATCCTACGCCTTGATTACCTTGTCTTTCTTCCTTCCCAGAAAAATACATTCTAAATTTGGGTTTTCTGATGGTACCCTTCCCCTTCCATCTTACATCTTGCAGCGCTACTACTTCATTTTATTCTTTTCAATTTCTTCTGCTAAACTAATCATTGTCCCAGCCAGTAATAATGTTCTTACATTCCAGGTTCCAAAAAGCAATGCCATATTCGTGTCCATATTCATAAGCATTAGTCTTTTCCTTGAGGGCAGTCTGGCATTTCTTGTTGAGGCATTCGCAACATTCAAGTTTTCCAGTGCAGGGTTGTCAGCCTTGCGACAAACCCCCAACTTGGAGGACAAGGTCATTTGATTTTGGGGTTTTCGTCCCCTACATCAGCTGTCTTCACCACGACTTCGGAGCCTGATCTGCCCCTCCCTAACCTTGGCTGGAGCCGACCACTCTGGATCAGACGCTCCAGTTGCAACCATTGCCTCATTCGCCAGTGTTTTCAGGGTTCCTGTTGGGCCTTCTCGACTACCGTAGCGGTCCCGGGACTCTCAAAGTTCCCGCCGTACATCACCCCAACAGGCATTCCCCTACTTGTTGTTGCCCACCCCCCGCGTCGTGGACACTGAGGTTGGATTTTGGGGGCAATTTCCAAAATTGACATGCCAACATAGATGGCCCTATCAAATACTAATCTAGTTTTTGCAAGATGGACACCAACCAAGTTTTCGCTATAAATTGTTCTATCCATAAAGTTACTTTTGGCTACCATGCGGCAATTCAGACTATGGCCGTATTCATTTACGTGATTAAAGGGAAAAGTAATTGCATTAATTTTAGTAGAATTATTATTTAAAGCATTAACAGCATATTGATTTAAAACATTAATAAAACTAATATAAGTTATAAATTCACTCAATATTAAATTTAATGTAAGTCAAGGGAAATTTGCTGTATAGAAATTTTGCTGATATTACAAAAGAGTCTAGTAACGGGACCTCAAGAACATATTAAGTTTAACAAAGCCATGTGGTAGTTCCACCAGCTACTTTCGTGGAATAGGCATTGTGTTGAAAAGTTAGAACTTACAAAGGAATAAGAGATAAGGGACAATTTTATTGTGTGAGCTGGGAAGACCGGAGCTTCGCTCGTAGTTAAGAAACAATAAGGGCTGCTCTCTTCTAGGAAATTTTGTACTAGGAAGTTAGTTAGTACGTGTCAATCTGTCAGCCAATTATAAGGTAGAAAGGGTGTGACTGCGTAGTGATATGCAAAATCATTAACCAATCAAAATTATGCACTATTTTTCTGTTCGACGGAGATCCGAGATTTCTTGGAGGGTGATGGAACTTCAACTAGAGAGACGGATCCGGGATTGCGATGTGTTAGGAAGTAAAGTTTTGTGGCCGTTGTGCCCGAGTTAAAAGCTGTGTTGCAAGTACTTATAAAATTCCCAAGTCCTAATTCGTGAGCGGCTAGGTGCTTCAGGAGTCTAAGGAAATAAGTGAAGTATTTTATAGTCAGTCGCGAGAAAGGCGCGGTTGATAATTGAAGGTAAATTATTTACGCAAGGTAACACGGCGCTATATCAAATATACGGAAGTTGCATCACTTTCAAGTAAGATCGGATCCGAACCGGACTCTGCCAGTGTATTGGATAGGTTATATTGTACTTTAATATTAACCAGTGCATTAGAGTAATTATAACAGATTTTTGTGAGGAAACTAAAATAAACCACGATCTTACCAGTTGAACCGGAGTGTTGATTTGCTAGCTGTAGTTCCTCATAACGCGCTGTCCCTACAGATTAAGATATCTCAAATAGCCGGGCAAAGACATTATAAAAAGGTGCGTTCTACGGGAGCGGAGCAGCACGGGATCAACGCAGTGAATTGGACTTCATCCCAGGACTTCATCACGACATCAGGTTTGGTCAAAAGATAATTTTATTTCAAATGGCGCCACAACGCTTTGAGGGATTTCGGCAATTAGTGGCCCAGTACACTGATTAAAAACACAGCGCAGGAACTGGAGCGTCAGGCACGCAACACTACCGGCGATTGACGGCACAGGACGACGGCGAAGGGAGGCTCATCAACCGCTACACGGCCCGACACATCACCGCTTGAAGACGACAGAGTTAAGTACAATATACATTGTAATATTATTGTTCTGTTAATACCAATTTTCATGTGTATGCAGTAGATTTATGCAGTGTAGGAGGGAAATAATTTTGTGCAGATTAGTATATTTTCATGCCTGCAAATGAAATTGTGATATAAAACAATAGGCGATAGCATGGAATCGCAAGACATGGAGTCCCAGGAAGATGTAATGCCCTGGCAGAAAATATCATGTTAAATGAATCAGTAGAGGGTCCTTCTGACCAGAACTTTAGTATGCAGGAACAATTTGTTGAGGTTTTAGCGGAAACACAGGCAGAGGTAGAGATGGAAGTTGATGAAATTAGGCCTAGTGTTTCTAGCGTGCAGGCAGTTCCAACTGATATGGGGGATATAAAATCCTTACTCAATAGCTTCATGTTAGAAATGAAAGAGCAGTTGAAATCAGTGGGGAACCTAGAACAGAAAATGAAAGAAATGTTTAAGGAAGAATTCAAATATGTAAATAGCAAACTAGATTCAGTACTGGAATTAGCAGAGAAAATACAAGATAAGACTAATAAACTGAAATGCGTAGAGAACTTCGAAGGAGAATTAAAAGATGTAGACGATAAATTAAGTGCAGTTGAGGATGTACATGAAAATTTACATGCAGTAGGGCACGTAGAGGGAAAATTTTTAGTTTCCAGTACAGCATCTTGTGCAGATACAACGGATGCGCTGGTAAAATCTGTTCAGAAAATAAATGAGAAATTCACAGTTGTAGAGCCTTTGGTCAAAGTAGATAAGAAAATGGAGGAGACAGCTAAATCTGTAGGGCCTAGCAGTAATGTTGATGAGGGAATTGTAAAAAAGTGTCAGACAGTAGAATCTAGCCTAAAATCAGAGGAGACTAGTGCCCAGTGGCAGGAAAATGATTGTTGTAAGAAGGTAGAGATTAGTCCACAGAACACAGTAAATGATGATGTTATTTCAGTAGAGGGAAAAAGAAACATGAAGGAAGTAGTTACGACACCTGTAGGACAGAATGGAAATAGGAGTGAAAACATAATGAGGTCAATCCACTATGATCTTAATGATAACAGACAGGTGTGTCTTGAAAATGTAAACAGACAGGGTAAACAGGAACAGGGAAATGTCAAGTCACAGTTGTTACAGGCAGCAAATATCAGAGTAGATGAAAAATCAGACCAGGTGAGAGCAGTAGGATATTCCTATAAAACGACAGGTGGAAAAGTTGTCAGTCAGGTGTCACAAATGGATAGCATAGCAGTTAGTCACTATGGTGTTCACATGTATGGTAATTTGACAGTGGCCAGGCTGAATAAATTCTTCGAAATGACAGATCACTTGTGTAATGTCAAAGCTGTAAGAATACCAAAACAAAAGAAAGATAGTGATAAAGGTAGAGATGTTTACCCACAAAGAGGTTAATTAACACAGCACATCACCGGGTTATAGGCCTAATTACATGTCTCGTGGGCAGGAGGCAACGGTCGTTGCCTCACTTCAGCTCAAATAATCAGGCCTATAAAATTGTAATAAATAGGGTAGGAAACAGTGTAAATATGTAAATAGTGTAGGCAGTGTTTGTAGCAGGAGTCGAGTGTTGCGCCATTACAAGCTTGGACTCAACGAACATTGATGGCGACAACATTGAAGGGTGCAGTGTTTATGCGTGTGTTGGTTAGCGAATAAATATGATCAGTGTAACGACCATTCCAGTTTAAGCTTAGACTCAACGAACCTTACTGGCGATGGCTCGTGTGTACGTGATACATAATGGTACCACAACATTTTATTACCGGTTGTGACAGGAAAGGCATTTGCGGTGGATAGGCCTATGGAAGAGGAATAGGCCTATACAAAAATTATGAGTAGCTAGAGAAGGTAACACAAGAAGTGGAACAAGGGCATTGATAACAATGTTCCAATTTGTAAATAAAGTATGTAAATAGTTAATAATAAGTTAGCATAAGAATTTAGTTATAGGTGTCATGTAAAGGGGAAAATGACAGATTTGGAGGCAGGACGGTTGAAAGATAGAGTAGCAGGAGAGAACCACGCCTACTTACAAGGAAAGGGACCAACTGTCAAGTTTGTTGTTGTTCTGTGTTTTGGTTAACAATTAGTCCTATTCACATTAATTCAAGGAATATTATATTACATTTCGATATTTCAAGTCATTATGATATTGGTTAAGTGAGGAAATGCCGCATTTGAATTCATTTTGAGGAGGCTTATAATTTAATTTCGTGGGCATACCTTCGAAAAAGATATCCTTATGAATAAGCGATCTCTTTTTCGAACGTAGGCATTTGCGGCAATTCGGACTATGGCCGTATTCATTTACGTGATTAAAGGGAAAAGTAATTGCATTAATTTTAGTAGAATAATTATTTAAAGCATTAACAGCATATTGATTTAAAACATTAATAAAACTAATATAAGTTATAAATTCACTCAATATTAAATTTAATGTAAGTCGAGGGAAATTTGCTGTATAGAAATTTTGCTGATATTACAAAAGAGTCTAGTAACGGGACCTCAAGAACATATTAAGTTTAACAAAGCCATGTGGTAGTTCCACCAGCTCCTTTCGTGGAATAGGCATTGTGTTGAAAAGTTAGAACTTACAAAGGAATAAGAGATAAGGGACAATTTTATTGTGTGAGCTGGGAAGACCGGAGCTTCGCTCGTAGTTAAGAAACAATAAGGGCTGCTCTCTTCTAGGAAATCTTGTACTAGGAAGTTAGTTAGTACGTGTCAATCTGTCAGCCAATTATAAGGTACAAAGGGTGTGACTGCGTAGTGATATGCAAAATCATTAACCAATCATAATTATGCACTATTTTTCTGTTCGACGGAGATCCGAGATTTCTTGGAGGGTGATGGAACTTCAACTAGAGAGACGGGTCCGGGATTGCGATGTGTTAGGAAGTAAAGTTTTGTGGCCGTTGTGCCCGAGTTATAAGCTGTGTTGCAAGTACTTATAAAATTCCCAAGTCCTAATTCGTGAGCGGTTAGGTGCTCCAGGAGTCTAAGGAAATAAGTGAAGTATTTTATAGTCAGTCGCGAGAAAGGCGCGGTTGATAATTGAAGGTAAGTTATTTACGCAAGGTAACACGTCGCTATATCAAATATACGGAAGTTGCATCACTTTCAAGTAAGATCGGATCCGAACCGGACTCTGCCAGTGTATTGGATAGGTTATATTGTACTTTAATATTAACCAGTGCATTAGAGTAATTATAACAGATTTTTGTGAGGAAACTAAAATAAACCACGATCTTACCAGTTGAACCGGAGTGTTGATTTGCTAGCTGTAGTTCCTCATAACGCGCTGTCCCTACAGATTAAGATATCTCAAATAGCCGGGCAAAGACATTATAAAAAGGTGCGTTCTACGGGAGCGGAGCAGCACGGGATCAACGCAGTGAATTGGACTTCATCCCAGGACTTCATCACGACATCAGGTTTGGTCAACAGATAATTTTATTTCAACCAGCTTTCGAATTTCTTTTTCTCTTGATACAAGTCTAAAATTTATGCGTTTCCTCACATTTTCCATAGTCTTGCCAAAAACGGCGTTATTCATTAATTTAAAAAACGCTTTCTCGAAGTTGTTGGCTGAAACCCTACGCTTGGCCGTGGTATAGTCAATGTAGGGTTTCAACCAGCAGCTTTGTTGAAATTCTATAACTCTATGGATGTTGGATAACCTCAGTCCGTGTTGCACGGCTTGCATAAGTACCGTGTGATGAACAACATATTTTTCTTTTGAATCTAAAGTGGTCAATAAATTTTTGTTTTTACCACCTGGAGGGATTTTCATCTCAACACAGAACGGTAGATCAGAATGAGCATCGTGAAGATGGTATGGATAATCAATGCCAACCTCAAGTACATATCCTAATTTAGAACTGACCGGTATGGACATGATGTCAAAGGATGCTATCACATCTTTATCGAGCCAACGGAACTCACCTGTTGGCAATGCCTGTGACATTGCATACCTATAGAGATTAATGGCATCGACATAATAGAGAAAAGATTTTTTCAGGCTCATCAAATTCCTCACACAATTCGCTGTTTGCTACAGCGTGCCTTGTGATACACTGAGAAATTCCTCCTCGTATCCCTCGTTCTAACATGTGAAACATATCCAAATCGGCCAAAAGTGGTAATTTTACCTTTGTGAATTTTAGCATCGCAGAAACATGCGAAGCCTGGAACAGTGGAATAGTACAAACAATCCATTCCATAAGTCTCAAAACTCATCTGTCTAAAGTTTTCAAAAACATCTGCTAGAATCAAAACATCGTATTTCAAATACAAGTCTGAATATTCACCTAATGAGTTGATCGAAAAAGAATTCCAGACGTTCCTCGCGTGAGAGTAGTCTTGGTCAGAGACGTTCTCATTCGCGAGTCTATTATAAAATGCATATTTCGGAGGTAATTTCTTCTCCTTCAAAATTTCAACAGAAGTGACGTAGTCGTAGGGAAACACTCCCTTTCGACACACCAAATCGGCGTTTTCACCAAAGACGTTTACTGTTTCCATAAATTTATCCTTGGGCAGATTGTTTGCCAACTTTTCCAGGCTGCTTGCCATGAACCGAAACGAATCTACAAACCTCAACTCCATACCTCCCCTTCTCAATAGGAGGAGGGAATAAATTTTGAAAATGTCACATACTTTTCTTGTGTATTGCATATGACGTTGATTCTATTCGGATCGAATCCAAGTTCTGTCACAATAAAATGAGCGTCATAGTTAGATAGGTTAGGCAATACAACAGGGACAAATGCCTGGTTTCTATAGTTTAGATTAAAATTTCTGTGGGCGGCTCCTCTGAACCGACCACTAACATGGCAATGGTCCCTTACTTTATAGTTCACATCGGTAAAGTTACCCTCGCCACATATATGGCAAATAGTGGCACTATTCTATTCCCTAATTTCATCTTCTGTCAGAGGCTTATTTACACTATTCAAGATCTTATCCATTTCTTTAACATCACCGACGAGCGAGCGCATAAACTCACCGCTGGCGTCCTCCCCTCTAAAAAGTCTCAATTGAGAATATACGCCCTCAGCATCTTTAATAAAATAACAAAAACTAAAAGGTTTATGCTTCCGATAAGGAGTAGTCCAGCTTTTCTGCGGATCTCCCAAACATCCTGAAATCGGTTCCAGCAAATACTCGAAATCCGCATAGATGACAAACCTGATCATTTGCGAATATTCGGGCTTGTTGAATACAACTTCTGGATTTTTAGGAATATCGCATCTGACTGGGCTGAACGAGTTGCATAACGCCAAATGCTCTTTCAACCTTACGTCAGCAGACTTGCCAGCGTACGTTTGGAAATGTGTAAAACACCGTTTGCACACTCTGATCTTATGTTTGTCGGATATTATGAATGCTTTTACAAAAGCGTCAAAACATAAAATGACTATGTAATGGGAATTTTCCTCGTTACATACATACAAAAGATCTCTATGATCATCTAGCTCCTTTTCAACAATTTTGATAGGAAACACGAAATGAGAAATGTGATTCCCATCCCGTTTTTTCTCTAGGCCGAAAACATTGATCGAAATATTATTTCTTTTTGAAAACTTTTCAATGTCGTGAATCGAAACGGGGAATTTTACACAGTTTCAATCCTATTTGTTATCCAACTCGGGTCTGGTAAGATAACTGGCCCACAAATCATTATCAGACTCAATAAATTTCGATGATACACAATACTTGAAACAGTAGTCATCATCATTATCAATATTAATTAATGACTTCAGATGCTGGAATTTTTCAGGGAGGATCATATGCCCACGCCCTGCAAATGGCATGTATTCGTTGACGCGAATTTCAATTTTGTGGATTTTATTGTAAAACCCCCCAGACCCTCGTAATTCACTGTCCTGCATCTCAGACTGAATTTTAGAAATGTGTCTAGATACAACTTCATGAATATTTGATGTTTTGAGCAACGATTCGTTTTTTGTCTTAAAATTTCTCAAACAAGAACTTAGCTCTAAATTTTTAAATCCACACTCTACAAAAATATTGAATTTAATTGATGCAAATTTTGATAGTGACTCTGACAGAAGGTTTTCAATTTTATATTGGCATGATGACAGGACAGATTCCATATCGCCGGCTAGGAAATTTTTTGCTGCGTATGTTGCCAGTCGTGACCTGAACGCTGTTTCGACGGGTAAAAACTCACATGTTTCTGCCAATGGTGAGTTGGCCTCAGCGCCGCGATCCATTCCACCTTGACTCTGTAATAACGAAAAACATCGACATTAGCAATCGAAACTTACGTAAGAGTATGGAATAATAGAATACTAAGATATATCACTGTACATACCTGTGGAATATCACGCGTAAGCATGGTGACGTTAGGTCGCGATTGGCGGTTGGTCTCTGTTTTCTGTAACAAAGAAGAAAATTCAGTTTTATGATAAAAAATTACATTTTCTGTCTTCTGAAATATAAATTCTCGCATTCAGTAACATGGAAAAAGTAATATTGAGATTTATTCAATGTACTATGATAGAAAAAAGTTTGATGTCTTGGTTTTAATCATAATATCACCACATACCTGTACATGCACACCAGAAGGCTCAGGTTGGATGGCACATGGATGGACGGATGATGACTGCATAGCGCCAACATTGAATGGTCTTGCATTCTGTAACAAGGAAAATATAATATTGAGTTTTATGATAAAACAATTAGTTGTATGTCTTGTTTTTAACCATTCTGTAACAAGGAAAAAATATTGAGTTTCATTCGACGTACAATGATTTAAAAAATAATAATAAATAAATAAATAAAAAGTTGTATGTCTTGTACAATAATAATAATAATAATTTCACTACATACCTGTAAACGCACACCGAAAGCATAGCCTCATCTCCCAGCTTAGTTGGACGGGATGTTCCTGCTCCTCCGTCCCCGCTATGTGCTGGCAGATGGAAGCGAACGGTGTTGTTTTGTCTGGCATCGTCCGCATCGTAGCTCGTCGCTCCGTTCTATAAAAATAAAATATAAACATGTGTTACATCACTACTATGATGTATGTATTTACATTTTGAAAAACATGTTTGATAATGTAATAAAACGTACCTGTAATGTCCTGGCTTCAGCTGGAAAGTACAAGTGGCCTTCCTGGTGATACAGCCCAATGCGTTTGGCAGCGTCCCTTGTTGCTGGGTGATGGCTCGTCTCCTGGTGCATACTTAAGTATCGTGCCGATGAGAAGTTGAAGTGGCATATGTTACAGGTGAAGACAGTAACGGAGTGATTTTCACGGATGTGTCTTTTAAAACATCACTACGTGTAAATATCACGCCGCAGATATCACACTTGTATTCAGATTTCTTATGGTTCTGATTAATATGCCTGTTAAGAACTTTCTTGTTTTTATACCTTGAAGCACACTCCTCACACTGTAAGACGACGGCGGGCGAGCTGTCCATGATGTGTAGTCGACGACGGTCTGCTAAGAAGTGAATGTGATGCGGTGACGTCATCGCCTTATATAGTGACGCTGTGAGCTAGCTGAGACGTGCAGAGACTTGTTCTGTAATATGAGATGTTTGACCTACTTAACTTCCGCACACGTGTCGTGTATGACCTTGAAGCATGCATGAGCCTGTCTGTAATGATGACGTCATAAATAGAGAATTTGTTGAATCAGCATTACCCACAAATACATCATTTCTTCTATATGAATAAAGAAATTAACCTTTTGTTTGAAGATACGTCTGGTATATATTTGAAAAAAAATGCTGTCGTAGTATTATGTTTTAGTTCGTATAACATATATGAACAAAGAATTAATATGATCCGCAGAGTTTGTGTGCTACGTGGAAAATAAAATGCTGACTTTGGTAATATGATACCTATTATGAAATGAAACGTATAAGAGAACTCTCTCGTAAAAATATATTACAAATCTACCACAATGTCATGTGTTCATAATTTTAAATTGCACGCTAAAAGTCTTTTTAACCTTGCACTAGAAACAATTTTCTGAAGAATTACGAATTAGAATTTCAAATCTCTCGCTACAAGTCATTCGGTCGGAGATAAAACATTGGTTTATTATATAATACACAAGACATATGAATGGAGATTTAAAGGGACGAGCATGACTATGTTTAAAGAGACTGTTTTAACACGTACACACATGCATGTAGACTTTTGATTATGTCAGCATCTTGCTGAACAAGGTTAGTTCCATATGTTGCATACTATGTTATAACGAAATATTAACTTTTAATATATTGCAACAGAATAACGATGATTAATAAATTAGTCATACAATACATAATGAATGATGTATTACAGTGAAAGGAGTGTTTTGACATATTGAATGAACATTTAAAGAGACTGAATGGGAATGTGTCACCTGTGCGTTGATATGAGATACTAAGAAGCCTTGCGTCAGCGAAACTATTGTTGCGAGTTGAGAGTTCCGCATAACTAAGCAAACTCTCTCTGCATTGAAACATCGCTAGCACAGTTGTGAATTGATATAACACATACATATAAAATTTAATACATGCTTTACAAAACGCCTATGAATAATGAAGTAAGACATATTATTATTCCCTCTAAAGACCAAGAATGAGGCTTATGCAACATACACCATTAAAGCTTAATAGTAAAATCTATTGTTTTAACTTGTAAGCTAGAGGCTGAGTCGACCTCAGGGCTAAAATTAATATCTTATGACAAAATTGTATGATGAAATATAGTTTTAAGACGTTAGCTATCATAATTATAAAAATTTATGAAGGTTTGAAATATCGCTTCTCTACACTTTTGATGGTGTCTGATAATAATAATAATAATACTTTAGTCGGTCCGATTATTGACATTCGGCACGGTTGTCAGCCTTAGGCACCGGTCACATTTACTCCAGGCTGAGTCAACCTCAGGGCTATTTTTTAGGGAAATAGACATCTTACAGAAAACTTGTATGGAGGAATATAATGATGACGTTGCATTTACGCTTCGTGGGAAACCGCAATGAAATATGAAACCTACTTCTGGTCACGTGGTCTACCGCGCCGCCATATTGGATGACGTCATTTGTAGACTTTGAACCATGTGGACTTTGACCCGCGCCACCTTGTGTTGCGGGATTGTATCGGGCGCCACCATAGGGGCAGGTGGGAAAAGTATACTACTCATAAACAATTGCCTTTCAGATAGAATCGGATTAAGAATGAAAATCGTTATGCCTGCCTAAACTTGGAAAGTTTATTATTTTGCTAATCATATTATATAATTTATTTTGTCATTATACGCGTTTCAAAGCGAATATTGCTTCAATCCGTATGAGTGAGGTATCAATCGCAAGAGTTCTGCACTCCAGTCTATTTACGTACACATGAGTTTTAGCATGTATTTGCGCTAAAACTGTTAAATAAAATGTTATAATTTAAAGATGAGTAGAATATTTCAATATCTCGATCAAGCCCCTTAGATGATTCATTCAATGAACTTGAACAATCATAACATAGAAACAAATTATAGAAACTAGTAATTACAGTCAACTTTGAATTTGAAAACTATGTTAAAGTGCCGCAACTATCAAAATAAGCCTCAAATGTAGAATTAAATAAATGCTAATTTTAGTTTTACATTAATTTTGAAAACGAAATGTGAAAAGATGAATTTTACTGCGAACGAGCTAAATTAGTGTTAATTATGTCAAAAAAGTAAAGTAAATCTGAACTGATAACATCTCTGTGGTTGGCGTCATTGAATCCTCATGTATAACTATATTAAACTTTTATGTGAGTATAGTTTATTTTAGACATTTCTTATTTAGGTGTCATATCTATGTATTCGTTGACTCATTGTTTTCTCTGAACTCATGTCCTAATCTGTTCGGCCGTGTTAAAGTTACAAGTTAACCAAACTTACATAAGGAATCGTATAGTCTACAATACAACATAATTTACAGTGCATTCTGTGAACTCTGCATATAGGCTCAGTTTAAGTTTTATTGGGTGTGTTTTACCATCAGTATTATTTAATATATACATAGACGATACTCAAAATGAATGAAAAGATCTATTAAATAAGGAAAGAATTTTAATCAACAAAATGGGTAGAAAGAATACCCTATTATATGCGGACGACGTCCTACTTATGGCAGAATCATAAAAAGACCTCCAAATGCTAGCACACAAGTTCCAAATGGTGGCCGATAGATATAACTGTAAGATATCAATAAACAAATAAAGACAATGGAATTTAAGGGTAAATATGAAATTAGATCCAAAATAGTGTTGGAGAACAAAATAGTGGAACAAGTAACACATTTTAAATACTTAGGATGTGATATTACATATGAAGAATACAGAAAGACATAGAAAACAAAATATATAAATTCCAGGCAATATGTGGGACCATCAAAAGAGCATTGGGCCAGAAAACAAGAAAAGATAAAAAACTTAAACTATATAAGAATATGTCTGTTCCTACGTTGTTGTATGGTAGAGAAACTGGATAATAAAATCAAAAGAAAGAAGTTGAATACAAGCAGCAGATATGTTATTTTTGAGGGATGTGGAAGGATGCACACGAGCAGATAGAATAGGAAATGAGAAAATAAGAGGAGACTTAAAAATATATAAGTTAGAAGATAAAATTAAAACAAGCACTGACTTTTGTCAAACGGATGAAGTTTAAAAGTTTCGCACGGGTTTACTAAATGCTATGTGAAATTAAGACAAGATTGATCAGTACTGAATCATACTCATTTGAAATCATGGCAATCATTATCAAAGACCATAAATATTTTTCCTTTACCTGCATGAATCGGCTATGAAGAGAAATATAATTTTATTATTGTCTAATTGACTTTCAAACAAATGAAACGTCCAGCATGTGACTTGAGAAGCCGTACTTGCACTAAAGAGACCGGTGATGTAAATAGCTACGGTTTTTAGAAGCATGTAAAAACCATAGCATGATGTGCAGAGATTTCCAGCGGTAATTCGTACATACACAGAATATTAAGTTGTAATTGTCGCTAAGTGGTGATCCATTAAACATCGTGAAATTTATAATTATATCCTTTGAATCTTCGATATTATAGCTTCCTTCGTTGTCTGCAACAGTCTCAGTCAGTAATAATTGTGATATCTGACCACTTTCAACCACTTGCGTATATAAAATTTAATTTTTCAGTCTAAAAAATTAATATGATTACAACCCATGAATAAATTTATAATCGAAGTTAATCTATAACTACTCTAACAAGATACTACCGAGGTTGCAATTCTGCCGTTATTATAATCCCTCCCATTAAAATTACTTCAGTTTGAAAGCAATGAAAGGAGAAAAACTATTAGAAAATAATCGCCAAAACTGCCAATCGGCTTTTTCCAACCGGCATTTCTACTTTCTAATCAACGGTGCTTATTTTCTTCTGAAAAAATTATATTTCAGCTATTACGGAACAGTGTCCAAGAATTTAATATTGCTAAAGGAACAATATGTTTGGTAATCCTTTAGGTAGTTCGTAAGTGTAGAAACATATTTTAGAAAAAATGTATATTTGCTACAGTGAGACTTTGTTTTTTTAATCAATACACTCAATAGGGAGTGGAGGAAGTAAGAAGTCACACAGCTTACCCAACTCCAAGAAAATGAATGGAACCATTTTAATAGCATAACAATATGAATATAACATCGAAGTAAACCAGCAGATCAACAAGTAAAACCCTTAAGGACAAATATATTTGAACTTATACAATATTTTACACATTTATACTCATCTTATAATTATGGGAAACATATCAAAACTCATAAGTGTGTAAGTAAAATGACCAATATTATCAGGCTTCTCAATATTACAGGGAAAAGATGCCCTAATAAATCATTGACTATAATCAATACTTCCACGTATGGTTGTATCTAAAGGGGATAATTTAGTAAATATCACCAAGCAAATAGGCTATGATTAAATAAATTACACTGGCCCTTACTGAAGGCATCCAAATATTCCATATAAATGTTCACAACTAACCAGTAAATGTATGCAATATGAATAGCAATGAATTCAAATTACAAAAAAATCCTTGAATAATAACAGGAATACTGGCATAAATTATTTAACTTTTTTACGAATTGAATTACAAAATGTAATAATTATATTTTGGGGAATAATATTAGTTAAATATCACAAGGCAAGTTGGCCTAAACACTTTTGCCTAGACCGTTACAGAAAGTAGCCAGATATTGAAATATAAGTGTTCATAGCCAAACTAGAGAATTCAAAAAAGGTGAATAGCAAATGAATTCAAATTACATCATAATTCTTGAAAAATAACAGGAATACTGACATAAGTTATTTTCTGTTTTAAGAAATCAATTACAAACTGTAATAATTTTATTTGGAGAATAATGTTAGTGAAATATAACAAGGGAATTAGGCCTATACACTTTTGCCTTGACCGTTATGAAAGTAACCAAATATTGAAATAGGAATGATCACAGCCAAACTAGAATACTGACATAAGTTAATTTTCTGTTTTAAGAAATCAATTGCAAACTGTAATAATTTTGGGGGGGAATAATTTTACACTACTTGGCAAGTATCCCAACTAAATTAAGAATTGAGCATAACATTAGTTTGGATATTAATTCGGTCAGCAATATAAAATGCAGGAGTGAAACTCCAGAATGAGAAAATACAACTATGTATGGAGAACACAGAACATGGGTTGTGGCTACAGGCAAGCAATGAAGGTTGATTTTTAATAGGAATTAATATGTAAATGAAATATTAATTATTTCCCAGAAATAATTGGCAGAATTAATAACATACGAATTTATACAGTGCCTTTTTTTTTACTCGTGGCCGGGCGGTCGGCTGGAGGTAGCTGCGAGCTCACAGTGTTTCTCACCGTTCCTGGCTCCCGTCTTTCTCCCCGTCAGTGCACACACACAGCACACCAAACACCAATTTTCTGGTCATGCTATGGCATTTCATGTACAATATCGGGTTTTTCTGCACTCCAGTATCTGTTGTTTTGTGTTGATACATGACCATGTAAATGAAACCATGCTTCGTCTGTGAAAAAAATTAACTTTGGGTCCATAGAGCCATCATTAACTTTACCCAACACCCAATTGCAGAAATTTACTCTACTCACAGTATCACGTGGTTGCAGTTCCTGAACTACGGTTATCTTATATGGTTTTAATTTCAAAAGTTTAGTGGCTTTCCTAGCCGAGAATTGTGAAACCCCCGTTTCCTGTGATAACCTACTCAGATATTTTCTTGGGCTACGTTCTAACTTTTGTCCTATCTCATCGAGTTTTTTTTCTCTAAGCACACGGCGAGTTTTTTTTGGGTTTCTTATCAAGAACAGAACTCGTTTCTCTGAATCTGCTTACAAGTTTACGAACTGTCTCTCTGAGGCACAGGGATACCAGGGAATCTGTCTACAAATAGCCGTGTCACTTCTCTACAGGACTCTATTTGCACATAGGAATCATACATGAATATGCGGTGTGCTAAAATATACACACTTCTTGGCATTATAACAGAACTATCACAATTTAACCACAAAGAAGAAAACAAGAACCTCCGCTAGGAACGACCGCACATGCACTGACGGGGAGAAAGGCGGGAGTCAGGAACGGGGAGAAACACTGTGCGCTCGCAGCTACCTCCAGCCGACCGCCCGGCCACGAGTAAAAAAAAAGGCACTGTACTAGGATGAAAGGGACTAAAATCCCAATTATGTAGGTCCCCTAAACCCTGATATCAAAAAATATCACACAGAAAGATCTAGAATTTATCGCAAAAATTTACTTAAACGAACGGAACATATACACTCTATGCAATACCTTGAAAAAGGAAGACAATGCGCAGCCCAATTCAACAACAATAAGCTGCATAAATCATGAGACCCAAACAAATTTAAATCCAGAAGAATACAGAAAATAGGGAAAGTGTGACACGAATTAATATTCGATACATGCTCCTCAGAACACCCAAACCTGATGTGAACTTGACACTTTGAGTATTCATCATGGCGGGCATGACATTATCCTTTAAACTATTCATATCAGCTTGTGCCGTGTCCACTCCACATTATGTATTTATTATAATGATGTTATGATTTATTTAGGTACTTACTCTGTCTCGGGTCTTCCATCTTGTTGTTTTTGTTTGTTTCACGTTTAGCTGATCATTTGTTTTTTCTAATATCTGGTTTCATGAGTATTCTTTTATGGGCGTCTTCTAATGTTTAACCTGATGTTTCGCGACCTCCCCATGCTAGAGAGTGAATCTGATTCTAGAATTTTAACGAATAACATCACTCTCTAGTCAGGACAAACTGTAGTCCTCGGTTCCGCTCTCCTTTTCTCCAGGATGCTTTATTAATTTAGTTTGTGCCTTCAGTACATTAATTTTCTGGTGGGTTGACTTTTCATTGTTAAAATCTGTTTTCTGATTTTAAGTTTATTTATGGTTGACAACCACCACTTGTTTTTTAGCTTGTGAATAATCTATCGTTTAGTTTCTCGTTTGAATTAATATTCATTTTGAGATGGAACGAGCCGACACACACCATTTTCACTCTAAAGCACAATGTTTGCTCTATCTACGCAGCCAACTGTTTTCTATGCTTTTCTGCCTACCACACCTTCATCTGGCTTGTTGCCAATATGTGTGGGAACGTCTGCTGTTTTCTGGAAAACTCTGAAAAATATCAACAATAGCTGTGTCATCGAGAGAGACTTATAGTGTTGCCAAACAAACTCCTGTATGTATACATCTGCTACTGCATACCTACCAACAACAACATCAATATTAAAGAATTCAAAAGCTACTGACATAGCACTGTCTTCACTATCTCTATCAAACTGCAATAACATTACCCTCCCATAGACTATTTCATACTTCACGATACTGAACATTGTGATGCGTTCATATAGCCAGTGACAGTTATGAACAGTTTCTGATAACGCAGTAATTGTGTGGTGAATCAATGTGCGAACAAGCCTACGTTGTCTGTTCAGTGCTTTCCCAAAAGTAATTTTTCTTTGGACTGCGGGAGTCTTGTGCCGTATCCACGCAACATTATGTATTTCTTGTAATGATGTGTTTTATTTAGGTACTTTCCCTGACTAAGGACACCTACAGAACGTACGAAACTAAGGCAATTCGGAAACAAATCAGATTACAAACCGTCCAGAACTGGCAGACGAGGTGGCACCAAAGTATAACAGGTCTCATCACTAAGGACTTCTTCCCGAGTGTCATCAAACGACTGAAACAACCTTTGATAACTCCGGACTTCCCCACATCGCAGTTTCTAACGAGGCACAGATCATTCTTAGCATATCTAGTCAGATTTAATTCAGAGAAGATTCATTATGTTGCTGCGAGTACTGCGAAGATGATTCCACATACCATGTTTTATATCCGTGTGCCAGACATGATGAGGCCAGGAACATGGTCAGAGCGGCTGCGATGACTGAAGACGAACAGTGGGCCCCGGACTTAACCTTGTGGACAAGGAAGAACAACTTCGAGGTATTCAAAACTTATGCACAAAACGTTTTTTATGACAGGCGAGAGCAGGACGAGGAAGACTGAAGACTGAAAAACAAGGTTGAGTAAGTGGTAGTGCGAAGAACTGTATCATTTTTGTCTGTCTCAATTGTTTTCCTGTATATTCAGGACTGTAATTGTGTTTGTAACAAAGGACAAAAGAAAAACTTCAAAGCCAAGTGAAAAGGAACAGTTGATTAATAATTGTACATTTCAATTTGCAAATGTAAAAGCTTGTAGCTTTTCTAAGGGCATAGCCTACGGCTCAGAGACCCTGGGTAACTTCACATTGGCCAATTAAAAATAAAAATATTAAAACCGAGAATATACCACAATCACGCATAAGCACCAAATTTCAACATGGGAAAATTTAAGTGATTAATGGCGACAAGGAAATACGTTTCCCCTTACAAATTTCATTGCAAGACGACATTTATCCCTTACGGCAATAACTAGCAATTTTGTGGTTCCAAGCAAAATACACTGGGGAATATATATTTTACGTTAACTATACATTAATAAAACTCACATCCTCAAAGGACTAGCCTCAGCAGGATAAACTCCAGCAGCAACGAAAACACAGCTTAGACAAGTTACTCAGATAGATGTTTCTCAGGTTCTGAACATGGCTGACAGCAACCTGCTGATCTTACCAAAACGACGCGTAGAGACATGCGTACATATCCCGGACTACAAGAGGGAGAAGAAGTGACATATGACGCTCTCACTAATATTCTAAACTGTTACGTAGTCGGCACAGACTCCCCTTTCCAAAAGAAGAAAGTAAAAAGCTATCTAGAATGAGAAAGAGAACCTAAATAACCCAGCCTTGAAAATAGGTGCTTAAGTATTTAACCGTAATTAATTACATATTCAACTCACATTGATAAAACAGTTAACATATAATAGAAAATCTATTATAATCAGTCTTTGTTAACTTGTACTCTTGAAGTCTTTACGAGCCTATGAACATTTTCACATAATTCATTTGGAGAGTCTATTCAACATTTGTTAAATATTTATGCCTAACTAATAAGTTAGAACTACTAACTTAGAAATAGGCAATTAATTTAATAATACTGATTTTATGTCAGCAAGATTAGGAAGTTATTAGAATGTGTATCTTGAATAATTTTTGACGTTTTCTTAACCTTTAATGTTTTCTGGTAAATGTAATTGACACCACTGCCACCGGGAAAAGCCCAATTGTAGGGTGAATAAAAACATATATACATACATACATACATACATACATACATACATACATACATACATACATACATACATACATACATACATACATACATACAGTACATACATACAGTACATACATACATACAGTACATAAATACATACACACATACACACATACATACATACATACATACATACATACATACATACATACATACATACATACATACATACATACATACATACATACATACATACATACATTCATACATACATACATACATACATACATACATACATAGCCTGCAAGACGGTCAATTTGTAATGCTCATCAGCCTTGACGTAAAGGAGGCGTTGGATGCTGCTTGGTGGCCGAGCATATTAGCTGCTCTCAAGTCCTTTGGCTGCCCTAGAAACCTTTATAACCTCTCTCGAAGCTACTTCAGAGACAGAACGGCCATTCTTTCAACAAATACTCATATCATAAAACGGAACGTTAGTAAAGGATGCCCTCAAGGGTCCTGCTGCGGTCCATTCTTCTGGAACATACAGTATGATTCGATATTTAGAGTGGACTATCTTGAGAAAACAGAAGTTATAGCTTACGCCGACGACCTATTGATAGTAATTAAATGGAAAAGCTTACTAGAAATAGAAAATTATGCAAATGTGGAAATGCAAAAAGTGTCATAATGAGCAAAACAGAACAAGGTAAAATTCAATGAAGAGAAATCACAGATACTTGTAGTGTCCAGGAGAAAGACAAGGCCCGACCACGACATCTGCATATATCTAAACAACAAGCCACTGAGACAGACAGACACCATGAAATACTTTGGAATACACATCGACAACAGATTCAACTTCTACAACCATATACACCACATAACAGAAAAATGTACCAAATTGATATATTCTCTGTCTAAATCGGCAAAAATAAATTGGGGCCTAAAACATGATGTTCTGAAAATAATATATACCGGAGCTATATTACCCATACTATCATATGGAGTGCCTCTATGGATCTACTCTGTGCGGAGATGCAAAAATCGGCAAAACCTCATCAGAGTTCACAGACTACTTAATATCAAAATGGCTAAAGCCTTCAGGACGACATCTTACGAAGCCTTGTGCATATTGACAGGAACCATACCAATTGAAATCTAATTAGAGAAAATTGCAAGAACGTTCATTATCACACGAGGGTACGCACAGCATCCAAACCTTGAAACCAGAAAGAGCTACAGACAATGGGATCATCCAGCCGACACAATGAAAATACAACAGAAACTCGCAAGTCAAAATTATATCATAAACATTTTCACAGACGGGAGTAAAACCGAGAAGGGAGTTGGATCCGGAGTCGCTATAATGGAAAGTGATAAACCAATATCAAACCTGCAATACAGGCTGAGCGATAAATGTTCCAACAATCAAGCGGAAGAATTTACCATCCTGAAAGCCCTCATGAGACTGACAGATATAGATCATCTACCAAACAATAAGAAACTAGCTGACATCCATACAGACAGTCGGATCACATTAGATGCACTGGCTAATCCGAACAACCACCAGCATTTAATAGAAACAATCAGACATACAGTCAGAAACTTGGAGAGCAACAACTGGACCATCCATTTCACCTGGGTAAAAGCACACATCGGGATATTCGGGAATGAGGAAGCAGATCGTCTGGCGAAAGAAGCAGCCAACAACCAAGAACTACAAGAATCCTACAACCTATTTCCGAGAAGTGCTGTGCTTGGTGAAGTCTTTGAAGACAGTGTCCGGGAGTGGCAAAGACGGTGGGAAACAACCGAAAAGGGTGCGGTGACTAAGTCATTTTTCCCTAATGTCAAGCAGAGATTATCTGTCAAATTAAACTTATCAGGTAAATTAACAACTTTTCTAACAGGGCACGGAAAGCTCAGAGAATATTTTCACAGATTCAAAATTACAGATAACCCAAATTGTGTATGTAATAAGGAAGTTCAAACTGTGGACCACCTTCTGTGGAGATGTGAACAATTGAAGACTCAAAGACAGATTTTGGAAAGAGACATAACGAAAGTGGGAGGGAAGTGGCCTATTAGCAACAATGAACTTATTGTGAAACATAAGACACTCTTTGTTAAATTCATAAACAGTATCGATCTTGATTCATTTTAAACACTTGGCAGGCATCAGTATGTAAATAGCAACACTGCCATTAATATTATAATTTGTAACATGTATGTAAAGTAACTTATGCATGTAATATTACAAGAAGTAATGGAGCATGCAGCAAATAAAGGACAAAAAAAATACGTACATACATACATACATACATACATAAATACAAAATTCCAGCAAATTCATGGAATAACGCTCAAGGTAATATCGAAGGAAAACACTTAATATTCAAAACATATTACAATGAATTAAAGATATATACTTTAATACTCTTGAAGAATGTCGCATTATTGATCATATCATCGTGCATAACATACATTTTGCTGCATTACCTTGGGTGTAAAAAACATCATTCCCAGTTATAAAAGACGGAATTAAAAAGGCTAGAACATATAACACAAGTCCACAAAACACATGGACGAAGAGCACTCTCGCCACAGAGATGCACATACTGAACTATTATAACAGATGGCAATCTATATCTGCTCGCATGAGTCGAAGAACACCTTCAAGGAGTGGATCCGGCCACCCATTCAGGTGACAAAACAAATTAGGGTAGCTTTCCACATGAGTCAGAACAATCAGGTAGGAATCTGCGGTACCACATGACACAGTCAGAAGCGAAGGCGAAAAAATGCCAAAGCGTACATGCCACATGACAATATCATATCATCAGTTTAGCGTGGAAATCTTCTTGACACAAGGCATCACATCTATAAAAACAAATCAGGCAGCACAGTACTTGTTGTCATTTTAAGAGACAAATAGGACGGAGACATATCATGGAATAACCCCGAGTAGAAACTTCTTATTGGATTTATGTACTGGGATTAGACTTATCTTGACTGAGAACCCAATTAACTTGTTTAGACATATTAAGAGTAACACAACCAAGTGCTTCACTTTGAACCCGACGTCAGCAGGGACATCCAAAATAGGGGTGCAATGAGAACGTGAGTGAGTAAACAATTATTACATATCCCAGATTTTTTATATATATTACTTGGAACCATAAAACAAATATCTACATGTACCTTATTTACAACTGTACTCTACACACATACTAAATCAGTATCTTACAGTATTATTAAGTATCTATGGGGCCTATTTCACTAATGCACAACAATCATTAACATGCTTACACCTTTAACAAAGAATACTGAATAGCCCCTAGTTTAGCAAGAAGATACGAACAAAACTCGGAATACATATATATATATCATATAAAATTAACTCTCTACAGGAGAGGAGGGCTTCAGCTGGGTTGCGTGAGCTCTTCTCAAAACATTACTTGCCAAGTTCTGGCTAAGAAGGACACCCAATGTTCGAATATTTAAACAATCTTAAAGGGGCCCAAGAAGCGAGGGGCTAGTTTTTTTTTGCAAAGTTATCCTTAGCTGAACTGAGGGATAATTGCATGCCATCACTAAATCGCCCACCTTATAACTACATGCCACACGCCGACTACGAGATATAGCCAGATTTCGAGCAGCTGCTCTCCCCGACTTTTGGAATTCCCCCGGAGAAACAGTCGGGTAACAAATCCGAAAGGTTCCATAAATTACTCAAAGGATGGTTAGGCCGGAAGGCAAATAAAAGAGAGAATGCAGCATGGCCATGCGACTCGTGTTTAGGGGTGTTAAAGGCAAATGGGATCCATGGGATATTAGTGTCCCAGAAGGAATGATCCGCGTCATGGTATGCTATGAGCGCGCTTTTCAAATTGCGCATCACTCGTTCTGCATGAGACGGATTCGGTTAGTGGGGGTGGTAGTCAGAGTCCGTACACCCAAGTAAAAACAAAATTGTTTAAAGGCCCAAGAGAAAAAATTGCGGAACATTGTCCGATACAATCGATAATGGAAGTTCAAAAAGACCCGGGAAGGGACTTGAGTACACGCTGATTACAGGAATCCCGCAGAGAAAGCAGCCTACAAAATGCAACGATTGAATTTTGATACTAATAATAAATAAATGTGATATGTTGTTAAAATATAGAAAGACAGCGATAAATATAATCTTATAACTCTGAATAAGTAGATACTGTCATTTAATATTTCAGAAAAGCTTAGATAAATAATATAAGGCAAATTGAAATATAAATGTTTATATGTAATCCAGATCCTAACTAGAACTCTTATTTCTTTTCAACAGGTTTAATTTCAATTGCTTTGAAGAAGCGTGAGGAATTGCCCAACAGAGGGAGATCGAATTCTCGAGAACAGGGCCATATAGGAGGCAGAATTATAATGCAGCATAGAAAACAGGCAGAATTTCATAAAGGCAGTAACAAGTTTAATAAATAATCTTCAACAACTCTTATAAAAGCAAACAACCTGCATACAGTTAATAGTAACTGGAAAATATGAATTTAAATATATATACAATTATAAAATAAATCTCAACCAAGCGCATACACTCTCTACTAATTATTCCCAATGAATACAAGAATTCCACATCCTAATCCACAATTTCTATGAGTGCAATACAAAATAGATGAGAGCTCACCTAACCTAACTCATTAACCCGATGGGGAAAACCTTGAATTACAATCAGCTTTGGCAAATATGAATATAAATGGTGTGACAGGCAACAATACGATTCTGGGTTGCTAACTGAATATGTCAGTCCAACACGACAAAACAAGTAGGTGCATAAGCAAGAATCAAAAGAAAAATTCTAAATAATTGTAAGTAAAGACTGGGACACAAAGGGAAAATTTTAATAGCAAGCACCCGAAAAATATGATTTATATGATAATGTAATTAAGCAAGAATAAATTTAGAAAAATGAAAAGGCAAAGAATTTACTGAAAGATACACCAGCAAGGTAGGCCTATGCAACAGCAAGAATTAAAATCTAAAGTAATACAAAGGGGAGGCAATCAGTTAGCGTTAACCTAGAATAACTTTAGAATGTAGCAAGAGGCAAGGTGATAACTATGTAATACAAAGGGGAAAGCAGATAAATCAAAATAAGCTACAGTATAGAAAATCTGAATAAAAAAAAAACTAAATAACCGAAACTGGTCCAAAAATATAACTATATAAATGTCTATAGCTGACAATAGAACAGCCAAAAAAATATGATAATGGCAGGGGACAAGATATTCAAGCAAAATAATTTAGATAGAATAATAATAATTATATACAGAAAAATGTGAACTAATTTGAAAAGTAAGGGAATGAGAATATACAGTAACCAAGAAAATTTTAGGCCTACACGAGCTAGAATTAGACTAGCCTATAATACTTTCTTTTTATATATATATATATATATATCTATCAAAATACGGAATTAACTGTACCAAAGGTAGAAGGCCTCTACAATATTCACTCTATCAAATTGCAAGCTAAGAGGGAATAAGTGATAATAAATATCAGGTCAAAAATTTATTTTAACATGAATGCAAAGTTAAGATAGGAACAGGGAATCTAACTCTTACCCAAAGGGGTGCAAAATATATGTTATATAAGCTTCAATTTTACCTAAAGAAATAGAAATTGGCAAGATGGCTACGTTACACAATTTAACAAATTATTCAAAATTTCAGAATCAACTCTTGGGCAAAATATGATTACAACAATTTGATGAAAGCAATATATACTTGCCAAAAAGATAATACAAAATGCCTAAATAGAATTTGTATTAAACTCAGTAGTGCTATGCACCTCAAAAACTGCATATGGACAATAAACTACTTATAGCCAAAGAATAATCCAACATGGCTACCTTCCATTACACGGGAAACGCCCACAAATGTACTATGAAGAAACGCACCTAGCTTAATTTCGGTCTAGAAAAATCTTGCACATACGCAAGATACCAAATAATTACAGCATCTAAATTCACTCAAAGAATCAATGCAAAACAACCTATAGGAGGTCATAATATTAATCTGGAGAGGTAGGCGTTGTCACACATAACAGAATAGACAGAATGTGACCCGCAGCACAATAACATTTATGAATCCCCAGTATAAGCTAGCATAGCGATTCGTCATTTACAAGGTACTTCGCTAGAAATATCTTTCTTGGTGCATAGTTAACTTAACTTGATATGCTCACTGATATAATACTTCAAGGTACAAGTCCTGACTATATAATAAGATTATTCTCATTCTAAATTCAAGTATAGGGTATGCATCTTCAAAAACTGTTATTTGACATGAGCTTACTGCTTGCGTGCATGACACAACAAAATTTCTAGTCTTATAATTTTACCTTTCTCTTTATGAATAGTGAAATTTCCTGCATAGAAAACGTGCTGAAGGCACATATAGAAATTATCGTCAACTCATAGTAAAGAATATCGCAACTCACATGCGGAAACCCAGGGAAATTCTCGACGGCAGCTCAGCACAACCATACTCTTGAGATCACTCGGCAGTTCTGACAAAACGCCGGCTGGAGCGAATTACCCGGGTCCCCCACGAGAGCGCGACACAGTACTAGTGACGTCACACCAAAGAACATAGAAGGAGAACCGTGGAATTTATAATTCCACGTTACAAAAACTTAGAGAAGGAGTCAATGACCACAAACAAGTAAGAATTACCATTCTTAGAACGTGGTAATTTACTCAAGTAATCAATAAACAAGCGTTGATAAGGTCTTTCACACACAGTTGACGCAAGATTACCAACACGAGTATTCAACGGTGGCTTAGCCAACGGAAAAACCTTACAAGAAGAGATACGACCTCGGATATCCTGTCGTAGGGTAGAAAAAGCTCTGTTGTATCTTATCAATGGTTTTCTTAGTTCCCAAATGGGCTCCTAAGGGAGAAACATGGCAATGCTCAAAGATCATAGGAATAAGACTCTTGGGTAATACAAAGCGGAGACTACTACACTCACTTTTACCCAAAACAATCTGTAAGCTGTCCTTAACCAAAGAGAAATTGGCAACTTGTTTGCAAGCGTTCAGGCGTTCTATTACAGTTCTAAGAGAATGATCAAGACGCTGGTGCTCCACAATATGAGTAAAAGCCAAGAGAGAATCAAGCAACAAGAGAATAAACATCAGGGGTCTCCACAACTTGGGGAGAAGAGATGTAATCAACCCGAGAAACGATCGCAGCCCTGGCACCAATATCAGAATTAACAGGAATATATCCAACAGGCACATCGCCCTCAAACACTCTAGAGAGTGAGTCCCCTATGATATTCTCAGAACCATTGATTCGAACAAATTGTTTAATTCACTAATAAATATCGACTTTATAATAACACTAGTGGATATCTTTCTGAAGAAAGAACAGTAGAGGTTAAGAACACTATATCACTGCCTCCCACCTAAGATGGCGTGAACTAGACTTAACTTGTTTAATCTTTTTACACATGAAGTATTTGACCATACATTTTAACGAAGGCTGTCTTAAATACACGTATATGACACCTAAATCTGACTCGTGCTTAGTTGTACATTCATCACTGATTCCAAGTCAGAACAAAATATTTGAAATTATATTTGCAACATGGTAAACTCAAAAGTGAATTAATTTGAATATAACACCCTAACTTGAAATTTAATTTAAGTACTAAGTACAATATCTTCAAGGGCCAAACGCAGCAATTTAAGAATAACATTCATCTTTATTTAATTGGCTCGCAAGTATGGATTCATCGAATGTTTGTAACTAGTCCAAAATTCCAAAATTTAGTTTAAGTACCAAGTACATTAACTGACTGGCAACAGGTATAACTCGTTCGGTAAGGCCTGAGCCAAACACGCACAAATAGTTTATCGTTCGCCGGTATCAATGGAGTAAGGGATGAACAGAATGCATAGGCATATACTGCACTATGCATTCGAAACTATATGATTCATAATAGCCCGTAAATATTGAAAACATAAATAAAGTTAATAAAGTATTTGATTTTTTAGTAATGATACATAATTCAAGTAATTCTATGTAACTCATAGAATGTTGATGTTGGGATTTCACTATTGAATGTTGTGAGGCTAACTAAGATGTTTTTACACGGTGTGTACAAAGACAAAGAACAAAGAACATCATGTACTATGAAGGTCAGGCAGGTCTAGATTACATCATTGTAGACTACTGCGCAGCCGCTTGTTTGGCTCAGATCTTACCGATCGAGTTATACAGTGGTCAGGAATATTATTCTGATCTCTTGTAATAAACTCTTACGTTCTTATACATAATCAGCTTTAACCTTCATTAATGTTTTCTACTCATAAAGGAGTTATTTTCAGATATGGCTTAACTAATACTCGGAATCAAGTTTCATGTAACATAGTAATTACAAAAATTCTGGTGCAAAATAAGCCTTAACCTTCAATAATATGTTGTACTCAGAAAAGAACTGTCTTCAATTAATATAGTTAAACTAACACTGGAAATCAAGTTTCATGTAACATACTAATCACAACTTTTAACTTAAGTTCTGGTACATAATCATCCTTAACCTACATTAATACTTTCTACTCAGAAAGAAACTACTTTCAAATATAGTTTAACTATGTACCGCGTTTGAACCCATTAGTACTTCACCAGAGGCGGAACGGGATAATTTCGGAAAACCAGAAAAAACTGAAAGGATACCTACATATAAGAATAATTAATTAACAACTTTATTAATTAGAAAACAGTTACAAATAGAGAAATTACTAAAGAGTACAGCGCAGGAATACGTTAGTTTTAAGCCAGAAAAATTGAATAACAGCAAGAGAAAATACCTCCAATAAATGAAACGCAATAGCATGGTCATCCCTTCTCGATAATTACAGTATAGAACAGCAAAACACAAAACTGGTGAGAAGATTATAAATTTAATCAAATATATGATAAAGTATAATGAATTAAGAAATAAACAAAACTCACCAGAACGCAAAAGAGTAATTTAAGACAAAATTAACTATGACATACCTCCAGAAAATAGATAGAGACGGTACCAATAGGACTTATGACATGACTTTACCAGGACGGACAGACAGCAGACAGACGGGCATCCTGAGACGGAGCTCCTAATCCGAAAGCATGATGAGGCAGACTCCTTCTCTATCAATAGCTCAAGAAACGCTTCCTCGAGAATCGGGGCAGGGACACCACCGCCGAGCGGCCAAATAAATAAATAAATACAAAAATAAAGTAGCGGAATTAAAGACGAGAGTAAGCAAAACACTAGCAGGATAACAAAACAAAGATGGAGGAAACGTAATCGCGAAGAGAAGACCATGCTTGTAAGTACCAAAAAGATTATAAAACTAGGTATTAAGTGGGTGCCGAAGAAACTGAACGGCACAACTAATACACGGAATCAAGTTTCAGTAACATACTAATTACAACCTTTAATTTAATTCTGATGCATAATAAGCCTTAACCTTCATTAATATTTTCTACTCAGAAAAAAATTATCTTAAAATATATTTTAACTAATACTGATAATCAAGTTTTATCTAACATACTAATTACAACCTTTAATTTAAGTTCTAGTGCATAATCATCCCTAACCTTCAATAATATTTTCTACTCACAAAAGAACTATCTTCAAATATAGTTTAACTAATACTGGGAATCTAGTTTCATGTAACATCCTAATTACAACTTTTAATTCAAGTTCTGGTACATAGAATTGGTTTAAGCTAGACCGAACTTCATTAATATTTCCTACACAATAAAAGATTAATTGGCATTTGACACCAGACTTCAGAACAAAAGGGGAGTTCTTCAATCCTCCACTACCTTCTCGGCAATCTATTATAATATGCAGCACACATGTACCCCACTCAGGCTACAATCCACTTTTACTAAGAATTACTATTCGAAAAATAGAATTATCACAAGAACTTTTCCTGGCATAGTATTCGAACCAAGTTGTATTCATATCACAGCTTAATTAAGAGCCTTTCAACCCTATCAAAAATAATTATAAATTTTCCCAGAAAATGCTCAATTTCTCTTAATTAATTTATCTTTGTTGCTTTGTATGGAAATTACTGCATATGTAAGATAAAATCCTCTCCAAACTTAGAATACTTATGAACTGAGAATGTACCACAATCACGCATAAGCCCCGAATTTCATTATGGGAAAATTTAAGTGATTAATGGGGACAGGGAAATACGTTCCCCCTTACAAAGTTAATTACAAGACACCTAGGCATCACGGCAATAACTGAAAGTTTTGTGGTTCCAAGCAAAATACACTGGGGAATATATATTTTACGTTAACTATACATTAATGAAACTCACGTCCTCAAAGCACTAACGTCAGTAGGATAAACCCCAGGAGTGACGAAAACACAGGTGACCTGTACAGGTAAACCGGAGCGTGTGTGCCAGCCGCTGCAGGCCAAACTTCACAGGCGTAGCGACCTGCGCAGGCGACCGGAGAAGAATCGAAATTCAGTTCTTTCTACCTGCGCAGGCGTGTAGACCTGAGCGTGTGTGTGAGTCACTCCGGAACGCCTGTACAGTTTTTAAGGTTGTGGCTAGTTCCTTGTTTGTATTTCGTGATCATCATGTCAAGCCGAAAACGGAACCGTGATAGAAGAGTTTATTGAAATATATAGGTCAGAAAAAGTAAAGAGTACCACGACCGTGAAAAGAGAGATGAAGCCTATGAATGACTTGTAATTAAATTATAGGAGTTAGAACCCGATGCAACAAAGAAATCAGTACTTTAAAAAAAAATTAAGAAGTAATGTATGTAAAGAGAAGAAGAAACGTGACATGTCAATGAAATCCGGAGCTTCAACAGATAACATATACACTTCAAAATTGTGGTACTTAATAGATTTGTTCTCTTTTTTTGGCGATCAAGACACTCCTTGGATGACGAGGACGACTTGGATGACAAACCGTAAAGCGATCGCGTCGTCTTCTTTTTTGCTCGCCATCTCTCGACTGAGTTGCAGGTTTACCTCACAGGTATATAGTAACGTGTGTGCCCGGCCTTAGACACGTTACTCAGATAGATGTTCCTCAGGTTCTGTTCATGGCTGACTGCAACTAACTGGTCATACCAAGATGACGCGTGGAGACATGCATAGAAAACCCGGACCACAAGAGGGAGCAAAAGTGACATATGACGCTCTCAACTAATATTGTAAACTGTGACGTAGTCGGCACAAATGGATTAAAACATTAGATAGAAAAACGCTATAGAGATGTGCTACGTTGTCTTGAACATCTGTTTTGTAGCCATGATTGTACAAGCCCATCTTGAAGGAGAATTAGGTAGGGCATTCCATATTATTTACATGCTTCTCTTACGAGTTAAAGAGGTGGACCCATTTAAATGAATTTGTCACGCATATTTTGAAATGTTATTATAATAGTATATCTTAGAATGCATTTAAAGTAAGAGTGGGACCAATTTATATCACTCCTACCTTGAATGTAATGTATACACAACATCCTATAATTTGAAAGTAATTCCTTTTGCAATCAGGGATTTAATTTAATTCTTAGCTTTAAAACTTGTAATCTTCAGATAAAGTCTTGTATAGATTCACCAACTAAATCCTTAGCGTCTTGTTATCCATAGGCTACAGACGTTCTAAGAAAATAGTCTACAGGAAATACTCGTACACCAAGTTCATATGAACTTTTCCTTGGTCCTCATACGACAGCGAGACAAAATGAACACACCTAGAAGTCTTTTTCTTATTTTTCTAAATTTAACCTCTCCCATTGTAGGAGGTTTAGGCCTTATAGAGCCACGACCTGTCGAGAGAAAGATTACCTTTGGATCCCAACCATAATTTTTTTACCAGACAAGGATATGGAGGGCCTCACCGAATGGGTGATCAGCTAATGCTCCGAGACAACATGAACACGTAGAACGAAACAATTAAGCGTGGATGGAATGAAGTCATGAAGATGATAATGACGGGAACTATAAGTACCTATGTTACCAGATATTCATCTCCCAGGTGAGAAAAACCCGCAGAAAACCCAGACCCCTACATCAAGGTGTACTGGATGTATGTAACACAAAGTAATATTATTTTTAAGGAATTAAATTTACTGATACTATCACAGTATAACCTGATGTTAGTGGATCTGTTTTGTCTCGCTGTCGCTCATCTAGGAGGGAATATAAACTATACGAAGTCCTGAGGTGTGTAGGGCAGTGGTACGCAGCTCTCACTGATCTACGAAGGTCATTTAAGAACCACTAGGAATACTAATGAGCATTTCAAGATCAGATATGTTCTTGTTTTCTAAATAAACAATTAATTTTTGCGGTAATTTAAATGACTCTATAATTGCATTAAAGACTACCGTTTTTAAAATGTTAATCAGAGATATAAAATGAGGAACTGGTTGGTATTAGGCACTCTCTGTATTTGTGAGTATTCTAAACAATATTCCTAAGTGGATAAATTTCTATATCTGGGAGCATTAATCACAGATACAAACAATGTTAAGGTAGAAGTTAAGTGTAGACTCAAACCAGGAAATGTCTGTTTTTATGCAGTTCAGAAACTCTGTCCAGAAATCTACAAACAGAAATGTATACCACAATTATCCTACCGGTTGTATTATATGGATGTTAGATATGGCCAATTACTCATCGGGAAGAACATAATCTTGCAGAGTTTGTAAACAGGGTGCTTAGGAAAATATTTGGGTCTAAGAGAGATGAAAATGGGGACTAAAGAAAACTGTATAACGACGAGTATAAAATCTTGTGATTTTAGACTTGGCTTTAACTTCTGAACATATCCTGCCATGGTATATTTAACCTTGGTATGTATTCAGATACGCTGATATTTTGATAAGTATTGATATACTGGTATTACATTTACCAGGGTAAAACAAATATTTTAACACTTTACCAACGTTGGATACACCGAAATAATATTAAACACTAAGTAAAACCCATTATTTGTTAAAGAACACGTATTCACATTGTGTATTCTAGTATTACAAGTAAATGTGTGCCTATATCAGCCTAAGAAAACTATGGTATTGTAATTGAAGGAACTAGAAGTCTCCAGCAAATTCTTACTACCACAACTCAAGAATTTCTGATTATTTTCATGTAATTTGTAGTGCGGATGTGTTCACATTTTATATGGACGAAAATATGACTGGTTCACTACGCATTCAGTCTCCGCAGCGAAAACAATACTCATCTGCAAGCCTATGGCTACAGGCCGGCGAGGCGACAGGAAGGGCCGCCTACTCGAAGCCAACCAGCCATGCACGATTGCAGGTAGCATTCCGCTGCCACAGTGTCAGCAACTAATTCAGAAGACCACCGTAGTTATGCAAGCAAGAGCATAACCAGCATTCACCGAGGCCTACTGCATCATCTCAGACACACATCTACACTACAGTCTATCGCGATGAGCAGAAACCTGAGACTTTTCAGACACAGTCCATAATGAGAACGCAACCACCGCTTAAAAGGTAAGTAAATATTTTCAGTCAGGCTGTGCCTTCAGCACCGAGCTAGCCATATTAGACAGTACTTCCAGAATCCAGAGATGCTTGCGCGTTGTAAATGTGAGAGTCCACCCAGTCAGATTGTCATAGAAACTTAATTAAATATCACCGTATATTTCGGTAGGATATTGCTTTCAAGAATAAAGTTTATAGAATATGGTGTGCCTTCTTATAATAGTTATTTGCTTAATCTTTCCCTATTAGCGTGGCTATGTTAAAGTTAATATTCCACTTTGGGCGCGTGCCAAGGTTTGTCATCACGCGAGGTAGCTAGGTCAATGTTCCACATTACTGGATTTCTATTATTATGTTATGCGTTGCCTCTGTAATTTATTCAGTATCGCGATGTTTAAGTGAGTCTATAATATGCGTTAATATTAAAATTGCTGTCTGCATTATATGCCATCATTCTTTACCGATGTAGTTAAATTTCTGGTTAAAGTCGTGGGATAGAAATTATTGTGGTTAGTTATGCTCCTTTTCTTAATGTTTCAATTTTCTGGGGGTAAATTCCTTGCCCTTGAAATTAAAATTTATCACAGTTTTCTGAGATAATAACTACCTTAAGTTTTATATATCAGATTTATGGTATTCTGCGGCCCTATTAATGTTGTTCTTTAACTATGTGGGCGAGTCATGTACCTTACCTTGCATTCTTAATTGCTATTCCGCGGTGCTATTTATAATCTGTTTGCCATCTGCTGAGTACAGTAACCTAGTGCGTGCTTATGATCGTTTGCTATTTGATATTTTCTGCTTTTTCCTTAAGAGATTATTTGGGCTATATTGTTCATATTACATAAATTAATTCTAAATACAATTTTGGGCATAATATCTTTTCCTTGGGGAAATTTATTACTAGTTTTCCTCTGCATTTTGTGGTAGTTTATATATGGGGATTTTTCTTATTATCGTAGTTCTGCTTTTCATTTCCTATTCACATTATTGTGTAGTAGGTTGGGTATTCAGGCTGTATCCTGCGTTAGGTTCAGGGCACTAGCTAATTCTGATTCATGTCTATTTTGATTACCATTTTTGCTATTGCCAGATTTAGACATTATTATATTTGATCCTGGTTAGGTGCTGGCTGCCTAGCAATTATTAATTACAGTACCAAAATTCTGAATATTATTCTTAAAACAATTATTGGTCTTGTAGGACATTATCTTAGTAAATTATTAATTACAAGTAAACTATCGAGAGAGTTGTATATACCTTTTACATTCATTCTTTGGTGAAAATATATAATTGTTACACTTATTACAATTGTGCCTAGATCTTTTCTTATTTTGGTATCCTACCTCACCTGGCATTGTTGGTTCGATCTACTCCTCCGGGTTCCTAACCCAGTATTGTGCGCTTCCAGAGCTTTATAGGTAGCAGATTTGAAATATTATACAATTAGATCAGATTTTTAGTAAGATTTTTGCTGTTTATAATTATTTAAATTTATTTTCTTGTGCACTGAATTTTATGGTATCTAGGTCCAGAGTATACCTCCCCGTAGTTTATGAAAGAAGTTAAGGAATTAATGAATGATTATTAGTATACTCTTATATAACCTAACCCTTTCATATACAGTGAGTAGAACTCAGTCAGTGCACCCACTATATTAAATCTTATAACTGGAGCTTGCACGAACACATATGAAATCTCACAAGCAGCCACTGTACTAGGTGCACTATCTAGATCTACTAAATATAACTAAATATCTAGTATATTAGAATCCGAACAACATACTTTATTTGGCGCCTGCTACGATACATAGGCTAAGTTACATCTGGAAGCCTACAACTTTTTTATAAAAAATTCCTAGGAATGAACGTAGAAATATATGTAAGAAATTAACGACGAAGAATATGAAAACTTTGAAGGAAATGTGGAACTTTTTATAGTGTTAAAAGAAAATGGGAAAAGCTAATCCTAGAATTAGGTGAGCAAGTGTGTTGATCCTTTTGTTTTATACATAAGTAAGGCACATACAGCAAGACAGTGATTCACTAATTTGTAGGTTCTCTAGTCTTTTATGTTAATACGTTTGTAATGGTAAGAGGTACACCTTATGGTGAAAACCATTTTAACGCCAATGGTGTAAATATTACCTCACAAGAATAAATTACAATTACATATTACATCTGGAAATTTACTATGCATTACAATACTGACAGCTAATGTCTATTCATTAGTGTAGGTAAGTTCAGAACTCTGATTTATTTGTTTTTGAAGTATACCAACCTTAAATTTTATAGATCTGAAAAGAAATCTTAAAGCACAAGTAGTGGAGCTTTATTTAAAAAAGAGTCTGTCATGTTTACACAATATCAATTTACTGTTTGTATTTTTAACAACAGCCTACAGAGTGATGTAGTGCCAATACGTTACTAACTAAGAAGTACTAAAAAGACACTCTTATACAATTTAATACTGCATTTTGACCTATACGTGAAAATGTACAACTTTACGTTTGGGAATCATAAGTCGATGTCTAGAAAAAATGTGCAAGAATTCAAATCCGACCGTCTGAAACTAGAAACCAGAAAATAGCCCATAGACAGAGACTGAACTTTCAGTCTTACGAGTCTGTTGCTAATTAAACTTCCAGGACAAATGTAGGCCTACAATTATTTTCGTAAGTCATTTGAGATGATTATCAGTACAGATAACTAATACCGGCTCGGTAATTAATGTTTTGAAAAGAAAGGTTGGTAATTGCCTCTATTATAACAATATAAGAATGAAATTTGGGAACCCGGAAAATGTGCTGAGTCAGTAGTTGGCAATCAGCTTCCAGCCGAGAATCAACTTCTGGGTTACGTTGCACTTACTAGCATCTGCCACTATCACCACAACTTTCTCTTACTATTCTCAAATAAAATATCATCTACGATTGATTGTCTCAGCTTAGCAGTGGATCTCTAGTAGTCATATGAAACAATAATAAGTTATTCATGTTGCAGTTAAAATATGAATACTAGCCATTTACTTCAAAACAATTAATTCCAGTTTTTACCATAACATATTATCATACATATTCACATATATGGTATATACTCGTACAACATTATAAATGTGTTACATAGGCCTACATTATTTCAATACACTTAATACACTTAATTCATTTGTTTCTCTTCCCAGTTTCGGAAGGTAGGCCTAATCGCCGTAGCATACTCAAAAAAGAAATAGTTGTAATGAAATAAGTTAATAAGAATCATAGTCATAATCTTAATCAGCAGCATCATCATCACATTAGTAATAAAAATTACAATAAAGAAGTACCTCCAGAAGCGAGATTAGTGTGAACTTATCAAATAGACCTATTAGAATATAAAGCGTAGGCCTACGTTCGTTTTCTGCGACTGTGACTTCTTGGCAGTAAAAATATTATTTTCAGCATAAATTATATTTAATTTTATTCAAAGCTTTTAAAGATTAACAATGAATTTACATGAGCCGTTCATTACAAAATTTCGAGTAGGTCGCATCGGGAACCCAGCCATAGGATGCATGAAACGACTTGAGCGTGCTGCCTCCATCTAGTGCGGTCTGTATGTTATGATTTCTTTTCATATTTTTAATAAATAGCAAAGATAGTATGAATACCCCCTATCGTGTGTTATAGCTTACTATAATACGAGGTTAAGTCAATAAGTAGGCTATCCACAGTCTCTTTTTTTAAATATTGCAACAACAATACAAATCTTACAATTACCTCATTTATCAACATAGTCCCCTTGCTTCTCAATGCACTTGTTCCATCGTTGCTCAAGCTTCCTGATGCCCTCCGATAATAAGTTTTCGGTTGAGTAGCAGGCCACGTATGCACCGCTTCCTTCAGTTCTTGATCTGTGGTGAATCGACAAGTGGGCCAAAAAGATGGAAATCTGACGAGGCGAGATCGGAACTGTATGCTCTGACACCTCAAAAACCTAGTTTCGTAATAGTTTGAGGAGTGTGGGTGGCAGTATGTGGGCACTCATTATCATGCAACAACTTTTCAATCCATTCGTACTCGCTTCGCCGAGGTAAAACTTTGCCCCGACATTGTGCGGAAAGTCTTCGATAGATTTCGGCTCCTGGTACACCTTCTGACAACAAGAAAAAGGATTACTGCAAACTGTTCTTCTGTGGTGCAAATGCTGAGCGGTGCAGCCATGTTTAATGTGAAACAGCGCAACACGCAGTGTGGTCATAACGGTCAAACATTCCACAAGCGGAGATAAATGAATAACATGTCGACATGCGGGAACACAAAGTGGTACAGTCAACCTACAAAAGATTAATAAAAAGGTGTGGATGCTTACTGACTTATCCTGGTAATACTGAAATATGAAAATGACCACCTAGAAAGACCGAGGGATCATTTTTGGCCTTATTACTCGCATATATCTTAATTCTCTTATTTTAGAATGTTTTGTTGCGATTCTTACTACAAGCATGTGTTTCCAGCAAATGTAGGCTATACCCAATGATTTTCCAGATATGCTACTGGTGCCCACCCGCTTTGAGCATCTAACCAAGGCATCGGTATAAATGTTGTTCTAGACTTCTTGAACCATATAAAGAACTACCGTATATAAAAATAGAAATACCAATATAGCTACTTCACATTGCTAAGGCTTGCAGATCACCTGAAGGAATCATCTACCGCTATTGTAAAACTAAACAAAACTCCGTGGTGTTACATCCCTTGTGGGACTAGGCCTACCATCCGACCGCTGCATAATCTACCATAAGCGGATGGCAGGATTGGAGGCATGTGGTCAGCATGCCGACACCCACGGCCATTAATTATGGTTTTCGTGACGGGAGCCTCTATTTCTCTATCAAGTAGCTCCTCTGTTTGAATCAAGAGGCTGAATGTTCCAGATCTTCCTACACACGGCCAGTGTGAAAGAATTATCAAGTCCATATTTTAAAATTATGTCGTATTTTACATAAGTTACATCACATTTTTTTTATTTTCTCATTATGTTTTCTTCTTTTTTCACTGTGCTCTTCATCTCTCCTTCTTTTTCATTCTGCTCTCTTTTGGTCTTGCACCCGAGCACGAGCAACCTTGCTCATTCGGGTGTATTTTCTGAATATCATATTTATAGTATAATTTACAACAAAAATTTGTAATTTTTTTGTTTTTAAAATTTAAATTATTGTTTTTGTGTCTTTGATACGTCATAAATAAATTAAATAAATAAAAATAAATAAAATAAAATAGATAGTCAACAAGTATTGAAAAATAAACAGGCTATGCACAGAGTTAAGCATACGGTCATGAAGAATTATATATAGACAAACTTAAAGCTGTGGGCTGTCTTATTCTAAAAACATTGTGTGGAAGTTTTAATGTAAATCTAAATAACCCCAAAAAACTTTAAAATGTTTATACCTTCTATTGCTGTTATGTTGACGCTTTATTAATGAACTTTTATAAGATCCTCTGAGTTCAATTATTATTGAAATTCAGTATGAACTTTAAACATTTCCTAATGTAGGCCTAAATAATAAAAAATAATAAAAAATCATAACTGCAAATCCCTGAAGATGGTCATAGCTCCGAAAGACTGAGACAAATTCAATAAAAACAAAACAAAAAATTGGGACATAACATCACATTATTATTTTTATTATTATTATTATTACTATTATTATTGTTATTGTTGTTATTATTATTGTTATTATTATTATTATTATTATTATTATTATTATTATTATTATTATTATTATTATTATTATTATTATTATTATTATTATTATTATTATTATTAAGCTCAACGGTACCTAGAAACATGTTACAGACATTTTGAATGCCAATGAAAGTTTTAATGTTCAGAGGGGAAATCCGTGCTAAGCCACAGCCCAACAGTTTACTTTGTTTGCCAATATGTGATTACCCTGGGTCCCTGAGCCGTAGGCTTTATGCTGGACAAATTACAAGTTTTACATTTACAATTACAGTACTATTTACAGCACTTGTTGTGAAGTGTTTCAGTCAGGTTCACACATATCCTAGCGGCTACAGAATCAGGATGAATGACCGTATTCCGATGTAGGCTACATAATTATGCTAACACAACAAGTAATGAAAACTCCAATACGAGATAACCTTTATGACGAAGTTATTCGACCACAGAAAAATCTACTTGTGCTAAAATTCTACATTATATGATAAACTTGATGCATTGCCAATTCACAATTTTTCATTACTATGTTTATAACTTCCCATGGGCCTATGAATTGTTAATAGTAAGGCCTATTACAAACCTCGACACAAGTTTTAAATTTTCAGATGTTATGCTATAAAGAGAACACAATATATAACTTAATCTCGCCACATGAATGTACTGTACCATGTCAAATCTTTGAAAGATTATTATTAACTAACTATAATTCTTAATCTAAAAATAAATGTTACCTTAAAGTTTAGTCAGGCAAGGGTCGGGATCAGAACACAAAAAAGTGAAAGGCAGTTTGTACTGTAAATGAACACAACCTGTGTTAACAGCGACTAGGAAATGGCGGAGATAATTGAGTGAAATAGATTTATCTCCCCTCGGGCTGATCAAGACAATTCCCCTGATGAAAGGTTTCGCCTTGTAGCTCTTGTAATCTTTACAGATAAGTCTTGTAGTATTTAGGTGACCTGGGATCATTTGTATTAATTTTCTTGTATGGTTCGACGGAACTTTAAGTTTAATGGATTTATTTAGGTAAGAGTTGCCAATTCCACGAGACGAGATTTCAGTACATAATGGAAATAAATCTAACTTACTTTTAAAATACTGAAATATACGTTGCATTAATTAGGCCTACCAGTGAGCTTTATTGTATATACAAACACACAACACAGTTTTACGAATACTTATAAAAATTTATAAGATATGCAAGAGGTCAAAAAATAACAATTCTTCTTTAACAATTGAAACTAATACAGGATTCATTACAACACCTCTGAAAACGACCAACGCATTATTCGAAGCTTTCTTTCAAGAAGGCAGCGAAGACGACATTATCAAAGCTACGTTACGAGAAGACACGTGACACTAATAAAGATAAATATTTTATTAGGCTATAAAGAGTTCGATCGTATAATATCAAGACAAAGTGATAATAAGGCTCCTGGAAGTGACGGAATCTCTGTAAACATGTTAAACATAACATATTGAAAAATCATGAGAAAATCATACTGTATTTTTGAAGTAAATAAAGTATTTTATGAAAAGTCCGGATAACTGTTGACTCACCCTCGTAGTAAAACAGACTACCTGAACATTGTAATCTGACTACAAACGCTGCCCTACTTCTAGTAGAAAACCATACAATTTTCTCACTTACAAAAACCACACAAAAAGGGCTAAGTAACTTCCTCCTTTTACTTGGGGCATTGACATTGGACAATAAACTAAAATTATTCAACCTCACTAAAACGAAAGCATTTCTTCTAGCTAATAAAATAAAATAATGATAAAAATGAACAAACAAAACGTAAAATAATTATTTGTAAACAGTTAATCTACTTTGGAGTGACTCTTAACACCAACCTAACATTCAGGTCTCATTTTAAAAAGTTAGAATCCAAAGCAATTTAATTACATAGAAGGCTTTCTCCAGCAATACGCTCCACGTGAAGATTAAACTCTGAAATATTGGAAATAATTTATCGGGGTGCCGTAGAACCCACTGTTTTGTATTGTGCAACAGCTTTCGAAGAAGTATTGGACAAAAATGGGCTCAAAGAAAACTTTAGCAAATTCAAAGAGGTTTCCTCCCGCGAACCAGTCGAGCATATCGAACTACAAGTATAGATGTGCTTAGGTGATAGCAGAAATTGAACCACTTCATTATCAGGTAAGTACAAAGCTACACTCACCAACATAAAGAAAGGCTGTGACCTCCATCACGAATTCTATGACATCGACTTTGACCGACCAAGACTATGGACAATCAGCGGACACCCGGCAGACTTCATTGAATGAGTAAAATTAAGACGGCAGTCTACACAACAACATGGCTGTCCAATCTACGCCAGTGGAAGACAACTTAGTCCATTGATGACGTTTGTGAAGGAAGTGCACGGCAATTCACTGTGTGACGTCAGGCAGGAGCGCTTCCCTGCCGCAAAACTAATGCCCCTCCCTTCCGCCCTGTTCATTGGTGCCTATATTTCACAAACTCCTCGCAGTAGTCTTAACGCATGGAGAAAGAGCATGCAGCAATGACGTCACAGTGCCAGTTTCTGACCTTCCCTGATCTACGCCGATGGATCTCGTGCCACAAACAAGAACAAAGAAACATAACTCGTCAGTGTTTCTGTGGTTTCCGAAAAAGAGTTAAAATTCAGATTTCACAGTGCAGACTTCATAAGTAGTGTTTTTTTTCAGCCTGAAATGTTAACAAACAAGCAGTCGGTGAAATGGTGCATTAAAAGAAACATTAGTGCACTAATATCTAATGATTTTCAGGCAACTTCGAACTGTATCATAAATTCTCGAAACATATGAAAGCTGTAGATATTCGGTGTAATTATATCAAACTTCCAGAACTTCTAGAAAAATGTTGGGTTCGAGTACATGTTGTCACGGTGGCAATGAGAAGGCACCTTGCTAAGTTGGTTTATTCATTGCCCACTGAAGCATTTTTCTCTAAAATTCCAATTTGTAATGGTAATCATGAACTACAGTGCACTAGGACATCGTGTTGGGACAACCTTTGGAAAGCAAGCACTAAAGGCTCAATAACAAAACGATTATTGTTCACTTCAGTTATTGACGGATTAAATTGTTAATTTACAGCACCCAATTTCCTGTTAGGCCATGATGAATATTCTATTTTTTATCTCGAATGTAGAAAAACAATCTTTCATGAAAGTTAGGAAAGTGTGCAAAATAATCAGCACGATAAGGCAAGAACTTAATGAAAGATAATAAAGTAATTTCTATTACACAACTTGAATTATAGGCCAATGTATAATCATAAACCTTCCTTGGTTTTTTAGCTCAAATATCTTGCAATAAGATACACAATATGATAATAATAATTTCCCCAAACAACATTTTTACCTGCTTGAATTCATTTTCCTTCCCACAGTTTATGTAATAGAAAAAACGCTGAGGAGTGTAGTAGCTTAATTTAAATACCAAATAAGAACATTTTTAGCACACTACCTGAATAATTTTCTATAATCATATAATATTGAAGATTGGCTCCCGATAATCATGTTTAACGCCCCACCAGGAATTCTCGATACTCTGATATACATGTTTTGTTAAAAATTCCAGTAATTTTGGAGGCAAATTATATGTAATAAAGAATATTGTGGTAAGGTTACCGACCATTATACCTCCCAGGCATCTGGAGTGTATTATGTCTTGTCTGTTGCAACTGCGCGAAGGTTTAATCAAAATTACACATAATGTAAAGGATTACTAAACAGTTAATTGTGTAACGAATCGCGATAATTTATTAAATTGGGCAGTAACAGGTCATTAATAATGAATATGGGATGGCAAGAAATGTAATAATTTGGGCGGGTTTTCGGATAGCCCGGAGCGGAGAAAGGTTTGGTGAGGAAATGGCTGACAACTCTTTAAAATTAACACCCTGCAGGATAGTGCTATTATCCGTGACGTCATTAAGGTTTAACAGCATGTAGTGCTTGCGGGTCTGCACTTTGCCATGTCTTGTTGACCCTGGAGTTTTCCCATGCACTTGAGCCTATTTAACATTATACAGAAGTTTCTAACCTCATATCCAATTAAACATGAGGTCTGCACAAGTTAGAGAATTCAGCGAATTTTCCTCCTTACCTCATGTTACAATGTTAAAATTTAGGTGCACTGAGGTCACCTAATAGGCTACGCCGCTCGTATGCGTTTTCAGCTACAAATCTGAAGACCGTGGCTAGGTGACATACCCACAGGTAGGCCTATGCACTCAACCTCGTGACAGCATGAAGCTACTAAAATAAATAAAATCATGTCAACTGATTTTTTGGGAAACCTGAGTTTTCTTAAATTTCCTCGTAGCAGATAACCAGCCTTGCCGACGAGTAAGTAAAAGGTGGGGCAGCCACCTCAAAGCTTTGGACATAAAACAGCTCTATCAAAATAGGCTAAATCAACAACTGGATGAAATGCCTCTTAGCAACAATATTCATCTGGAATTGAACAGAATAAAAGAAATTATAATAAAAGGAGCAGGAGAAGCGTTAGGTCAGAGAAATAAGTGTTACAAAAAGAAAGGATTGAGAATTTGGAATAAAGAAATTGAAATGAAGATCACAGCATATTTAAAATATTTACAGAATAACAATCTACAAAATAAAATAGAATATAAAAAGAAGAGTGCAATTGTTAAAAAAAGAAACACGTAAACTACATAGAGAAAGTTGGGATAATTATATAACGAATGTCGAGAAAAATATCTATGGACGACAAGAGTACGCATATAAGATTATCAAGGAAATAAATAAAGAAGAAAGGGACAGATTACGATTTAATCAAATACCAAAGAAAGAATGGTTAAAATATTACAAATAATTATGGACGAACACATAGGAAAATGAAGTTATAATATAAGAAGAAAATGATTTGAACATTGATTTTATAACACAAGAAGAATTACAATAAATATAAAATCTTTAAAAACAAAAAAATCGTCAGGTACGGATAAAAACAAACATGGAACTGACAAAACATGGATCACAGGCATTAATGAACAGATTATTATATTTTATAAATATGTGCTGGAAAACCGGATATACACCAGATGAATGGAGAGAGGCAACCGTAGTACCTATATTAAAAAATGGAGAGCGACATAGATAAGATAATTATAGAGGGATTCGTTTACTGAATATCCTACATGTAGTAAAATATACGCTAATATTGACGTATAGGGACTGTTGAAGAAATTTTATTAGCAACTAAACAACACGGATTTAGAACGGCGAACGACTTCTGATTGCATATTTGCACTTGCCCAATTAATATAAAAAGGAACAGATTTCAATTTGGAAACACATATAATATTTATCGATTATGAAAAGGCATTCGACAAGGTGATACGTTCAAAACTCTGGAACATCCTAAAAATAAAGGATATCCTAAACAAATTATAAATGCTGTTGCCAACTTATATAGAAATACAAAAATATTTATAGATAAACGAAACGGACCAGGCCAATTTCAAGCAGAAACTAATGCAGGAGTCACACAAGGATATCCACTCTCTCCAATACTGTTTAATATATACTTAGACGATGTTTTAAATAAGAGGCAAAATATTTTATATAAGGATTTTATGATTAATGACATGAGAGTGAACCATATTTTGTTTGCTGACGACCAAGTCTTTATAGCAAATAATGAAGATCAACTACAAAAAGCAGTATTCAAATTACACAATATTTTACAGGATTATAATCTTAAAATATCTGTTTCAAATACCAATACTATAGCACAAAAGATCAAAGATAATTATAGATTCCCATCCAGTTGAGCAAGTTAGTAGTTTTGATTATTTAGGCTATAAGTTGTCCTACCCAGGAAATCAAAATGTAGAAAATAAAATAAAAAGGTTCCAGTACATGTGTGGGACTATAACACGATGTATAAAAAATAAAACAAGTACAGATACACAGTTAAAATTTTAAAAACAATGGCCGTTCCAATCCTAATGTATGGATCTCAAACGTGGGCATTAACACAATCTGCTAAAAGAAAAATAGAGACAGCAGAAATGAGATTATAAGACCAGCAGATAGAATTCCTCTAAGAGAACATAAGCGAAATTAAGAGATTAGGAAGAAATTGAATATATTTAACAAAAAATAATAAAGTTAAATGGCTACAACATTTAAACAGAATGGGAGATGATAGAGTGGGAAAACAGATGTCCAATTATCAACCAACAGGATATCGAAATGTAGGACTACCTCGACTCAGATGGAAGGATAATTTCAACAATAAATCTAAGAGGAACGGAACGGGCCAATAGTCTCATACCTTGAAGATGATGATGATGTAAACTGATGTAATAAAGTGCCAGAATGCTTTTGTTTAATGAGTGATAATTGCAATTGTGATATGCATAAAATCAGTTATTTTTAAATCGATTTCCGAGGAAAGTTCCAGACCGATTCATTAAGCAGGGGTTACGGAAGAACAATGGTCTAGTTTGATAAGCATATGTGAAGGAATATGTAGGTAGTGTTATTTGTCAGAGCTATCCGTATTGCAACATCCAAAGCCGTATATCAACACTGTGAAACAATATGCTGTCATAAGAATTGATTTGTATTTGACTATTCCACTCATAAGCCGTGTGTTTGATATTGACCAATAACGTTTAGCAAATCCTCGGATATAGACCAATCACGGCCGTTTATCTTACAATATTCTTGTAGGAATCGCGAGGATAGCATTTTATCGGGTAAAACACGCTGTTCGTTACTGAACCGTAACAGTATCGGTATGCAGTGATACTAGATTACGTCATCCATTGTCGGCGCTAAATTGAAAACAGAAATGGCAGCCTCAAGTTTGGTAATGCATCTGTTGACGAAATTGATATTATTATAAAGGAAGCTAGGGCACAAAATACCGAAAGAAATAGAAAATGCATATGGATTCAGTTCCAAAAGTTTTGTGAGGAACGTAAGTACGAATTGACTAAAGAAACTGAAATGCAACAGATTGCTCATATATTAAAATTACGTTCTTGAATTAAAATGTGTCTTTATTTCGTATCTTGATTTTTAGGTTAACTACGGCATTTTATCAATATACGTTGGTAGCGGTTCACAACAGTATTTTGTCAATATACGTTGGTAGCATTGATTAGTATTCCATTATGGAGACTGTTCATTTATTTAGTATGCCGTGATCTGACAACTGACAGTATTAATGATTTCATTTTAATCTAACAAGAAGAAAGTAATTATTATTATTCATGTAATCTATTACATTTTATTCGTGAAATAGTCTTAATAAATCCAACTCGAGGTTACGAGTTTCATAAGATAAATTCGCTCCTGCTGCGCAGTCGCGAATCTATCGATAAACTCGTAACCTCTCGTGGGATTACCTATGATAAATTCCTTCTAATATATTACCATAAAGAAGGCACTAAATTGGGCATTACTCCGGTTCCGGTCACTCGATTTGGCCAATATCAATAAGCTTCTTCCCATGGACGTTATAAATGCGCATACCAAGTTTCATTAGAATCCGATAAAGCGTATTTAAGTGACCGGACAGACAGATGGACAGACATTTTCCATCCCTCAACATCCTCATAAAGTACCATTTTGGCACTTAATAAGTAGTGGCTAGAATTAACAAAATCATCATTAACGGCTGTTAGAATTGGTATCTACCTGTCCATCTGTCCTACCATTTACTAGTGAAATCGAAATAAGTTAGATAGTTATTGATAAATTTCATCGTTGTCCAATTAGGGATTAATATAATATAGGGAAAGGAACACCTTATTCCCGCAATGTAAGGAGTAGCCTACTACAGAGAATTTGCCATAAATTACTAACAATTTTATTATATTCAAGAAATCGTTCGTGTAGATGTTACACAAGTCATAATTATTTGAAACCTGAATTCTTCTATAGGCCTAAATCGTGAACATAAGACCTTGGTCTAATACAGTATGAAATTAAAATTTCAATCACGTTAAAATTTGAAATTAAAATTTCAATCACGTTAAAATTTTATTTTAAAATTATTATTTATTTCATTCAATAACATAGTAAGAGATCTTTCGGTCAGATCAAAAATCATGATAAGAAAATGTAGACTTGATCGAAAGATTTCTTGTTATTCAATTAAATAACTTTGAAATCATATTTTAACGGATTCAATTTTTAGTTATGTACTGTATTACATCAAGGCCATATAAATACACTAGGGTGGTCTTTATTTTTTGAGTTTTGAAATGTTGTTGATTGATCCTTTTATTTTGTTCTATGAAGTAAAAAACTATGTTGTGAAAAATTTCGTTCCGATCAGACATTATTTAGAGGTTACTCAATCAATCTAAAACAACGAATATTTTATCATTCTTATTATTTTTTCAAGAATGGTGAAAATTGAACATGGCAGATGGGCCTCCACAATTTGCTTAGTTGACACTGAAGAAAGTGAACTGAAAGGATCCAAGTAACCTTTAAATAAAATCAGGTATGCTGATATAACAAAATGCCAGAATGTTTTTCTTTAATCAGTGATGATTGCAATGTTAATAGGCCCATGTAGGAAAGAAGTTATCTTTGTAATAGATCTTAGAGTTAATCTTAAAAAAACAAAATGGGCTGGCAATAATATTAATGACGCAATAGGCCCACGATTTGCTGAAATGTTTGTTTCAAGTTTAAAGAAGCCTTATGGGTTATGAATGAATAAAAAGTCAATCTGAACTCTATCTGTCAGGAATTACATTAGGTATATTATTGCACAAGAACGAATAAGAAATTACAATATAATGTAGTTGTCGGTAGTAATCGATAGAATGCATAATATTATATCAATATTCAATGGCAAGTTGTGTTGTAATCTTTTATTTACATTACTATTTACACTAACATAGTTATGAAGAAATTAATCAATCAAGACGGGCTAACAATATCAAGAAATGATTGGCAATTTGTTACGTTATGTTTAATACATTGCAGACTATGCGTCTTATTCCATTACAAAATTAATATTGATATACTCGTTATTTCGGTACCTTTTAACTGATTTTTTCCCACATTCAATAGGCTTGTGTCCATGGAGGTCATAAATGCGTATACCAAGTTTCATGAAAATCTGATAAAGCGTATTTGAGCTTTCGCTCCTTTCTAATATATTACCATAAAATGGGCACTAAAAAGGTACTACTCCGGTACCGGTCAATCGATTTGGTCCAATATCAATAAGCTTCTTCCCATAGACGTTATAAATGTGTATATCAAGTTTCATGAAAATCCGATAAAGCGTAGTTGAGGTATCGCGCGTACAGACACACGGACGGACAGGCGGACGGACGGACAAACGGATATACATTTTCCCGTCCCCACACACAATCTCATAAAGTACCATACTTGCACTTAATAAACAAAGTGTTAAGTGTCTGTTTTTACCATCATAAAACCTTCAAGAAAACAGTTCGTGAGAGCTGTAGGACCGTTGTGAAGGAAATTTCTGTATTTTGGAAAAAAAAAAAAAAAAAAAAGGCTCGTATTCCCATTCGACATGAGTTGGATTGTATAAAACAACTGAAGAAGCTTCATGAAAAGTGGACTAACCTGCAGAAAAATTCCATTAGGAAAACAGCTGTGGAGCAAAGCAATGAGACTCTATTCTAAAGAGACCTAGACAATTTTTTCGTTAATGCTCATCGGGAAGACCTGCAAATGATCAAGATTTCAGAGCACAAGGATTTTATTCTTGCATAAAGATAACCTGGTCGCCATGGTTACTTTGGGCTAGTCGATAAAGTGTTAGCATGAAAAGAAATGAGAGTCGAACAATGGAAACGGAAGAAAGAAAAAATAATAATTCCACGAGAAGTACGAGAAGCAATATATGACACAGACTAATTCCCTCCAGTGATGAGTACAGTGGAAGTAACAGTGATGATTCGGAACAGGAGAAGGCAAAATCAAGCTTCGAACAAGCAATGGCTACAGCTATTCCTCCCACTTCCTTCTAGCCGTAAAAGGGCACATATGAATATCATAACATCATCTGTCGCTATGGCTCTATATAGAATAAAGTTAAGTGACAGGAAAGCCACATATCTATTTGCTGCAACTGTTGAGGGTCTTAGTAGATGCTTTTAATATAAACAGATCTTCTATTCGCAGATATACAGCAAAAACTCGTGCAGAATTTGCAAAGAATTTAAAGAAAGTTTTCGGACAAACTCATCCCTTGATGTTCACTGGGATGGTAAACTTATTCCAGACCTTTCTAGGAATGAAAAGATAGATCGACTACCAGTGATTGTGTCAGTAAATCTACTACTTGGTTTACCAAAGTTGCAGTCAGGTACTGAAGAAGCGCAGGCTGAAGTAGTAGCTACTTTGCTCGACGAATGGAGACTTGTTCACCTAGTAAGCGCAGTATGCTTTGACAACACTGCCAATAACACAGTTCACAGAAATGGAGCTTCCATACTTTTGGAACAGAAATTGCGAAAGGACCTTCTCTACCTAGCATGTCGTCACCATTCTTGCAAGTGTGTTCAACGAGGTTAAGCCGTTTTTAAACATTTTAAACAGTCCTGGAATGGAATAGATCAATCGCCTTACGAAAGTGCAACCAGTAATGCAACGCTTACAACAGTTTTGGCGGCAAGGACACTAAGATTCAATTTGCCATTAACCAGCTTGAGGCAACACAAGTCAGAGATGATTACAGAGAATTTCAAGAGCTTGCAATTATGTTTTTGGGAGGTGTTACTCCACGTGGGATACACTTTGTATCCCTTGAGGCCTTCCATCACACTTCCATTCTTTTAAAATATGGATGTTTTGTCGCAAGCTCAAAGTCTCTGCATTTTTCTTGTATGTATTTATCTCAGATCTTTGTTTTGAGCTCAACTTCCTATTTCAGCACCCTCTAATGACCTCAAATTACTGCAACAGCTAAGTGCTTATGAAAAGATTAATTATGAAATCTCTAAAGTCGCCAGCAAGAAACTGATGGTCATTTGTGGCATTTGAGTGAGGAACTTGTGGGTTGACTTTTTTTTTATAAAAATGTGTTGACAAGTTCAAAAAAAAGCTTTCCTTTATTCCCTGAAAGAAAGGGATGGGGTCGATGAACCTCTTAAACATATCCAGCTGAGTGGAAAGAGTTCCTGTGATATGGAGATTGAAGATTTTGTGAGAAAAGATACAACAAAGTTTTTTCATCACCTTAGCTTTCCAAAAGATTACTTAGATTTTAATCCTAAAAAAAGCATCTCAGAGATGACTATAAGCAATCAAAAGCAACAGTTAAACATTTAAGAGACTTTGTAGTGTGGCTCCGATGCAAGAACATAATGCTCTTATAACAAAGAATGAAGATCAGAAACAATATTTAATACAAGTTGGGGTACAACATAGGCTTTGTTATCCCGAAAATAGGAACAAAATTAATTTCCCTTGAGTAGGGTCACAAGAAACACTTGATTATGGTAATTTCGGTAATAACAATGAACATAATTTTATCTGTTACAGACTTAATTGAGACTGATCAAGAGTTGAGTGTGAAATTTATCAAAATATATAATAAAGCAATATTTCGGCAGTAATTTGTATAACGTAAAACTTTGAGCTCGTTGAGCTATCCCTAAATATTAATTAAAACGTTTAAAACTTTGCACACATTATTTTTGTATGTAGAAGAACAATTCTGAGGGGTCAAAGTATACAAATTTCTGAATTATTTTATTAATAAAGGAAGGACCACCCTATTATACACGAAATAGACCTATTGAAAAAACCAGGTTTCTAAGTAATATAGGCCTACTTGTGAAACGTGCACATGTATGATTACTTGAATTTAATAAAATTGTTAGCAATTTATGGCAACTCTGTACTATATTTTCTTATATGGAGGGTATAAGGTGGTTTTTCTCCTGTATTATACGGCAGGTAGTGTAAAGATAGGCCGTGTCCCTTCATGGAATGTAACACCACGGAGTTACAATGAGAAATTATGGTTGGCAAAATGTTATTCTTTATACAAAAGAGATTGTTAACTAAATGATGTGGCGCACCCAACTCTTGTGCCAGAGGCTCCCATCCTGTTGTCTGCACATCGCTCGTGGACCTCTAGGACGATGAAAGAGGTCCGCGAAGTATGCTGAATATATGTTAGCCCGGGCGGCAAGACACTATACAAGTTCTTTGACAAAAATATTTTATAAGTCGTTTTATAATCTCGTTTTATCAGGAATGTACGATGCTCCTGTTGTAAATGACTGCAGTCAACGCAGTGATGCTCCAAAGCCCATTCCAAGGATGAAATGCTTTCATTTCAATCTTCACCACTTTATGATTTTAGAAAAGTACTGAAATTGTAATGACATGTTTCACTATCCTTGTGTTTTATAACCTGGCGAAAATATGATCTGATAGCTAAAAATTATACAGCTAAGTTACCTAGAAAATTAAACTTTCAATTTAAGCCGAACCATCACAATGTTTTATGTATTTATTTCCTTTCTTGCCGGTAGAATTTTGTGTTATGCAAACGACATTTTCAGGAGTTCATTATGGTTATGAAACGTCAAAATAATGTTTCTATCATGTTTTAACAGATAAATTTTAATAGAGTAAATGCCTAATTATACAAAAATCTTATGTGGTCCCTCAAAACAGATGTTTTTAAGAGGCCGAGACACTGAAAAGGTAGAGAACTGCTGGTCTACACAATATTTGTACGATTGTTAATTTCCTACTTGGGTCATTGATTTTGTCGTTTATGCCATATATTTGTCACTGGAAGTGAGTTGCAAGCAAACTTTGCAGGAAAAGACCATTCTCGTATTCATCAGTCACAGGTCTGAATTCACGACTTCTGAACTTGTATCCTGGACGTTAACGTCTCATCCAGCGTATTCTCTGTAGGCCTATAGAAGAATAGGCTTATAACTTACGGATAAAGACAAGGATATTAAAAGTAAATTGTACCCTATTCAATCTGTGGAGGTCCTAAGGGTTCCAAGAGATGAGGTTCCCAAATTTTTAGACATTCAACACGTGAAGGTGGTAAGGTTGTCAGCGTAAACCGACCGATATAACTAACCAATAGACAACATTGGTACACAACATCATAGCATCGATCGTCAGCGATCAACAACGAACGTGAGGGATCAACTGGTATGTGAAATCAAACCTTTTCTATTTTCAAGCGACAGTCGATGGCAAATGGCGGGTGAAGATGGCAGCACTACAAAGCTTCGTACCCACCTGAATTTCAGAATTGATGCTGGATGATTTTAACTTACACAATAATGTCGTTTTAGGCTCACATTTGAATGAAATAGAATTGGACAAATCGATTAAGGCACTTAAAACTATATGTTATTATGTAATATAATTGTGTAAATACAAATATACAACACAATCGAGTTGTCGCACCTAGCGGTGGCCAATCGAACTACAACAAACACCTCTTCGCTCAGCGAGCGAAATTTTACTGTATTGTTCCCGATAGCAGTTCGGCGGTAGTTGATCGATAATGCTCGATGGTTAGTGTGGGAAGCAACTGAAATGTAGTCGTGAGCGCTTGATGGCAGTCGATTGGTGTTAATCGATCGATGCTCTTTGTGACAGGCCACTTACGCACCGGCCGCATTTACCCACAGAATTGTACTTTGTACTCATTTCTGTTAGAAGCTGGGTCGACTACAGGGTCATAGTGCCACCACAAGGATTAGCCAATTGATAAATTTCAACATTATCAGGGATCGCGAACTTTTGGTTTGTAGTGCAGTGCCTTAACCGCTACGCCACAGCGTCTCCAAACAAAGACGTTGGTGTTCCGAATATATTTTCGTGCCTACCTGCTTGGCATCCCTTGTTAGAGCTTTTTTACATTAATTTGGGGTAATTGGAGGAGTGACCTGACCCTTGACTCCTCTGCAAAACTTTGGTTGTAACATTAATTACAAGTAATATTTCTACAAATTTAAAATTGTGGATTTATCTAATTAAGTTTAATGGTCGCTCATTGTTATGTGCAGACGGTTCTCATATATCAGTGTCAATGTGTTATTCAGGATGAGCGGCACTCATGTGTAGGCGTAGTGAAACAATTACGAGCTCATTTAACATATTAAAGGCTCCACCGAGTGGCCCCGGGGTGAGTGGTATTGGTGCCCCCTCTACCTTACTACCTGCCCGACTCTCATCAAACCTATTATTCTACACCTTCTCCATCTCTTTTTTCTTCCAACTTAGATCCTGTTCTCTTAAGATTATATTATTAACGATTAACATAACTAGATAATATAAGCACCTAGAAATTCCTTTCATTTGTTAACCGATCAATAAAATATATATGATGAATACGATTAGGGTAGAGAACTAAAAAACATCATCATCATCATTATTATTATTATTATTATTATTATTATTATTATTATTATAATTATTAAGTGACAGAATGGTACCTTCTGAGATTGTGTGGTGGACGGGAAAATGTCTGTCCGTCTGTCTGTCCGTGTTTCTGTACGCGCGGTATCTCAAATACGCTTTAACGGATTTTGATGAAACTTATTATAAGCATTTATAACGTCAATGGGAAGAAGCCTATTGATATTGGACCAAATTGTTTGACCGGTATCGGAATAATGCCCAATCTAGTGCATATTTTATGGCAATATAGGCTATTAGAAAGAATTTATGAAATGCAAATCAGTTCTCATGACAACATTGTTTTAAAGCAGATATCTCAAACATGTGTCCCGCGGGCAGCACTCGTCCCCTTGCAAGTACACCTGCGGCCCGCGCAAAGGGTACTTAAGCTGACTTCAATTTCTTTTCTTTTTACCGTGCATTTTGTTGTTACCTGGTCTGTTTTCGTATCTTCCTGAGAAGTTTAAAAACTCAGAATATTTGCCACAAGGATTACTGCAATGTTCTACCTATGTGTGTGAACAGTTATTTTCCTTCACGAAATCAAGAAAAACTTCTCAGAGATTAAGGCCGACTGATCAACACCGGTCATACATGATCAAAGTTGGAAGTGCACATAGGCTACATTTCAGCCAGAAGCAAAAATTTTCATTAAAAAAAGTTTCTGGTTTCAGGACCAAGGACCAAACAGTAAAATATGGTAAATAAATATTCATTTTGAACTGCTGTAATAGGTCTATTTGTTCAGTATTTGTTGCTGTTGCACACAAAACGATTTTCTATTCTTAAACTACTTCATTGTCATGCACTCATGAACGTGGTTTCACGATAGAACCATTTGTAAGCACTTTGTATGTTTCCAAGTTTAAGTAATAAAATATTCTGCAATATTTTCAATTAGTTGCCGTGTGTGGCCCTCATGACAAAACAAATGTGAACCACATGGTCCTCGGGGACTCTCAGTTTGACATGCTGTTTTAAAGTGTTCATATACGGCTTGGAAGTTGCAATACTATGACACATAAAACTACCCACATATTCCTTCAAATACGCTTATCAAACTAGACCTTTGTTCTTCCGAACGCGCGGCTTAATGAATCAATCTGGAGCTTAACTCGGAAATCGATTCTAAAAAAATAACTATCATAAATGCAATTATCACTGAATAATCAAAAGCATTCTCGCACTTTGTTACATCAGTTTACCTGATTTTATCATTAATAATAGTATTATTATGATTATTATGATTATTAATACTATGATTATTATTATTACTATGATTATGATTAAGTGCTTGTATGGTAGTTTAAGAGATTGTGTGCGGATGGGAAAATGTCTGTCCGTCTGTCTGTCTGTCCATGTGACTGTACGCGCGATATCTCAAATAAACTTCATCGGATTTTCATGAAACTTGGTATACGCATTTATAACGTCCCTGGGAAAAAGCCAATTGATTTTGGATGAAATTGGTTGTCCGGCACTGGAGTAATGACTAACAGTCACATACTTTTTACATGGAAATCATCATTATATTACAGATCCGAGTTGCTGAGGGCCTTGACTATAATGCAGTCACATGTTTTTAAATTTATTATTACCACGCCGCTTTAGATGTGAAGCAATTATTGTAATTTCGTTCTGTTTTTATTCCACTTATTCCTTCACATATGCTTACAAAAATAAATAAATAAATAAAAATAAAAGATTTAAAACACAATTAGCAGCTACCGATATCTACATTAAATTTTAATGTGAGTATTTTTCCGTTTAAACGCTCATGTGCAAGCAATAGAGCTAATGTAATTCCTGAAAGATTGATTTAAGATTGAATTTAATACACTCACAACCTATACAGCTGCTTTAAATCTTAAACAAACGTGTCAGCCAATTGTAGGCCTACACTTAGGCCTACATCATTAATATTATTGCCAGTGCATTGTGTTAAATGTTGACATATTTGAAGAATTTCTTATATCAGTATATACGAGCATGAATTAATGTTATGAAACAAAAATTAGACCTTTGTTCTTCCGTAAGCCCTGCTTTGTTGGATATGTAGCTTAACTCGGAGATACATTACAAAAATAACTTTTTCTGCATAGGCCTACCATAATTGCATTCATCATTCACTAAACAAAAGTATTCTGGAACTTGGTTTTATCAGTTTATCTGATTGTTATTATTATTATGGCCTATGATGTTACTTGATTCTTATTTTCACTTAATAATTGATTTGTTTCTAATAATTTCCTATGCAACAATTAGTATAAGGCGCACGGTTTGTGAGGTAAACTATAGGCCTATATACTAAATATTATACTATACTATAGGCAATATAGGCTACTAAATACATATACTATATATACTAAATATGTACTGTAATTATATACTATAGTATATTCACAAGAATTCCGATAGAGACACCGTGGAGTATAAACACCTATCGCCGTTACAATAATATAAACAACATTCCAAAGCAACAATCTCTTGACCACACTCGCTCACTACAGGCAGTTTCTTAACTTCTATCTTTCATTTAATTTAACAATGGACTATTCGTATTAGGGCGCCAACACTCTTAACAATATACGGAATTCTTGTAATTACCAACGTTCAACACACAATGCTCCGGCAAATGTACTCAGTGGAGACGGGAGGATTCTAGAGGTTAAATTTAACTTAGTCCAGTTTCCAATCTTAATACTTACTACAGAGTGTGTTCCCTTTCTTTTCCATTGAGAATATCTCACACTATATGCTCTTTTTAAAAAAATTACATATACAACATTTATGAAAGATTTAAGTAAGTCATTACAAAACTTAACTATTTTCGAAACTCTAGTCTTATGTCCAACAAGGTTTTCTCTTCTTAACACTATAATAGATTTGTAAGTCACTAAAACTTATCAAAACCTAATCCAATTTCTTTCAAAGGCACCTTGGTATTCTTAGGTCAATTTAATTCAACCCATTAGTTCGTTCGGTTTTATCGGATTTTTTTTTTTTTGGGGGGGGGGGTGGGATTTCCTTTCCTTTAGCTCCAAACAATATGTTTCTCCTAACCAACTTTCCTTTATGCATGTTTTCCTACAGATGAAATTTTACACAAAACAATACTTTTATTATTTTGCAGCTAACTTTCAGCTGACCCCCTTCCCTAACAACTTTTTAGTTCCTTATCTACGCCTACCTAGCCTATGTTTTACTCCATTCAACTTGAGTTGAATCATTTCTTTTTTCTGACTACACTTTTCTTTCCTTTACTTCTTTCTTTCTAATTCCCTTAAATGAAGCTTTCTTTTAGAATGTTTATTTCATATACTTTTAATGAGTACCAGAAGCAATCCTGACAGTAAAGGCGGCCGGTGCGTATGGCTGACAACCTTACCACTTCCATGTTCCGAATGTCCAAAATCTGGGAGCCTCAACCTTCTGGGACCCTCTGGGCCTCCATGGCCTTTATAGGGATCACATTACCTTGCATGAGCTTAAGTCGATCCTACTCACCTCTAGTTTGTCAAGCACAAAATACGAGTATACTTTTACCCAATCTAAAGTTTATTGGGAATAGTTTAAGGGCTCTTACCTAACAAATAACCCTAACTCTGGAATTTTACAACAAGAACTTATGCTTTCATACTATTCTTTAACCTGAAGTGGTTACAATTAAGTTTCCAATTTTCATTCTTTCTACTCTTTGAATAACCCATGTATGGTCATACACCTCTCTAACTTATCCCAGTACTTAACCGTACTTATTCTTTCTCTTATCAAAGTACTTTAACCGTACTTATTCTTTCTAACCGTTCACCGTACTTAAACCGCACTTATTCTTTATAACTTCTCACAGTATTTTAACCGTACTTGTTCATTGTAACCTTTCACCGTACTTTAACCGTACTTATTCTTTATAATTTCTCACAGTACTTTAACCGTACTTGTTCTTTATAAATTCTCACAGTACTTTAACATTACTTATTCTTTATAACTTCTCACAGTATTTAACCGTACTTGTTCTTTATAAATTCTCACAGTACTTTAACCTTCTAACCTATCATCGTACATTAACCGTACTTGTTCTTTATTAATTCTCACAGTACTTTAACCGTACTTATTCTTTATAACTTCTCACAGTACTTTAACCGTACTTATTGTTTCTTACTTATTACTGTACTTTAACCTAACTTCCTTCCTTTTCAAACTTATTTCAGTATTATGTTAACATAGCATACTTAATTCTTGCTTTTATATTTTCTTGTCTTCTTATGCTTACGTAAGCCTAAACTTCTGTCCTATTCTCCCTTCTTTTACAACATATTCAGTTAAAAAATCTAAGCTTCAACAACTATCTTTAAGTTTGTTCGTATTAATATTTACTAGCTTAAGGTTTTCAGAAAACTAATTTCCAATATTATGATTTAACTCCTTTAAATCTTATAGATTCTTTATACAACCATTTTCCGAGACAAGCTAGACATTTAACTCACAAGTTTCCTTTATTTTTAGGTACGCTTATCGCCTCAAGCTGTGTCAGTTATACCCAAACAAGAATTATTAAACAAGAATTATTAAAAAACAAGTCCATTAATAGATACTTAACGTTACGAAATGTCCTGTGTAGATTTAGCATAGGTGTACGCTTCCACGCTGACCACAGGACACCTCTTCTTCTGGAGCAACTGATGTCCTCGTACCTGTTTGCGTACCATTCATGTCCCTCTTCATTCTATAAAGATAGCTACCCTGGCTGACATTCCAAATCTTCTTCCATCCAAGCTGGTTTATATCTTGGTTCCAACCAAGATCCATGAATACCAATTGTCTGGCCGTCCCTGTTTTAATAATCCATTTTCACCACGATACGTCACACCTCTAGACCCAGGCCCTGGGCTACATTTTGTAAGCTTAACTCCTTCCATTCTCCCTCTCGAATAATATATCCCCAGGCAAACCTACTCATTCCTCTTTTCTTCACTGGAAATATATCTAGCTGCGACCATACATCTTTCGACCTTCCGTTTAGGCAAGCATTAATGGGCGGTTCCCTCCTACATATGGAGACTATATTCTTATCTCCATCTCAACCAACGACCAACTCTCGCCCAGATTCCTATGCAAGACTCTTTCTTCTTCTGTTATTAGGATTTTCTCCGACGACTAAGTCAAGTCTCTATAGGCTATATCTAATACAGTATACGACTTCTCCTTTTGGGCAAGGGCATCCCCTTACGAGGAGCCTGCCGCTAAGAGGATGCCTGCCGCTCTACCTGGCTTCTTCTGCGACGATTCTTCCAACTACAACTCCCAACTCCAACTGTCCAACTCCCTCTCTTCGACTACCACTCTCTCTTCCGTACTCTATTCTTAACGGGCATCGAAGCAACGGAAAAATTTAACCGCATGCACATGCGCAGACGCATCCTCGTTTCTGTAAGTTGCTTCATGATCAGAGAGTGAGTTCACCAAATGTTCATAACAGTTTATAATCCCGATGACTAGGGATGATAGATTTTCGTAATCGCGATAAATTCTAAATGTCCCCAAATGCTGTCAAAATAAGTAATCTCTTTGTTTTGAAGCATATGAAGTCTATTATTGTGTTTTTCAATCCGCGATAAAATGCGAAACTAGTATAAAATGCGAAATGTATGTTAATCTGTGAAATAACTGCGAAATTACACTGTTAAGGGTCATTTATGTAAATAATATGACAGGAATGAAATAAATAAATTTTTTCGAAACATTTAATGAGCTCTTTAATACAACGATGGCTGGGTCAGATGAGTACCGGTACTATAAATCTAAGAAAGCGTTCGATTTGAAGAGAAGAATTCCATATTGTAATCATATAGACCCAGAGAGTTTCTTATGTGGTTGTGATTAATTTCACAAACATTTGATAATTAATATAAGAGACAATTCAGAGATTGACTGCCTGCAAATATATTTAGCATTGCAAATAAAATCTCCACTCTTTGCCAATGCAGAAATTCAGGTAATCCCGTCACCTACCAATAGCGTGTATGTTAACTTTTTTCAGAAAATACAATTCAATAGTAGCAGATAGCCGAAACAGGTTAAAGGAGAGAATTATTGAAATTTCTTAAATCTTAAATTTTTAATGTGTGCGCTGAATGCTGATTTTAAATACATGTGGGCAAATATATGTTAGCAGTGCATATATTTGACGTTTATTTTAGTGTACAGAATTTCATAACAAGTTTATAATATTGCTTTATGCCTATTTATTTGCTTGAAATTATTGTAACTGAAAAATAAATGAAATGCACTCGATAACATATTGAATTTGTAAGATCTAATTTTCCAATAATAAAATTGTGTCATCCCAAAACGCTTAGAAATGCTAAATTTCAACGTTAAATTTTATATGAAATCCTAAATTTTATTTCTGAGATGCTAAATCTTTACTTTTTAATTGCTAAAATCTACCCTCCCAACCAATGACGTAACAGATTACCACGCATTATTCACCGTGTACATCATGTATTCCGTAATTTCAGTGCAATTATACACCATGTCCATCATGTGTTTCGTGATTTCAATACTCTTCCTTATACTTAGCGTGAATCAAAAGCTACAACGTTGCATGTTATAGAAGGCATATGAGATGAGCCAATGCGTGCTTGAGAGAGCTGCACTGTTGCCAAGTGTTGCGTTCTGAGTAAGGTGCTCTGAGATAGAGGTCACGTAGCTTTGTTTATTCCTAACACGATAACCTGAGAACCCAGAGCAAAAGTGTGATGTTTGAACGGGTTGCTTCAAAATGTGTTGCCGCTTATAGCTAGGCACGTTAAAACAACGAATTTCAAACAGAATTTTTCGTTGCATGAAAACTAGAAAACTATGATACTCACACTTGTGCCGTAGATTCCGAACTAGGCAACAGCGCACGGCTGTGATAGGCTAGTCGCGCTTGGCGAGCCCCTCCTCCTAATACAGTTCTGAGTAATCCAGCACAAAAAAAATCATATCAATTAAAATATACTCATATTAAAACACTAGGTGATTAAATGGAGGATAATTATTATTCACAAAATAATATCAAATTGCCAATAGTCATGTTTGGTATCAAACTAAGAGGAATCAGGATAAAATTTCATTGCAATTGTTAATAATTTCCCTAATGTTGATAGTAATGAACAAACAGAATTTATAAATAATTACAATTTCCTGAATAAGCCGTAGATGTGAGGGAACGGCCGAATAGCGCTGGAATTTCCCGGAACATGAGTAAAAGCCACTACGATCATAAAGCCGCCAGGTATCAACCCTTTAAACAATGGTCTAACTGCATAGGCAGAAACTTCATTTGTATATTTCTAAAGGACTGATAATTTTAAGATTTATGTTAAGATACTAGTCTTCTGTATGAAAAGAAGTGTGTATACCCATATTCACTAGCACAATAGCAAACTGATGGTTATCACGTAGGCCTTCTCGGAGGTGAGAATAATCAAACACTTAATGGGTTTCTTGTGAAAAGGTGCAGGGAAATCCATAAGCCCTTTTAGAAAGTTAATCTTATACTATTGGCTGAGAGGAGAATAATTAGCTTCCAATTAAATATATCAGAATAGTCACGTGGGTTTCAGATTATTGCAGTAGAGGGCGGTCCTTATATGGATTTTTCAGTTGTTAAAATTTATGCTAGAGTAAGAATTATCAATCTGCGATCACAAGTCTTCGGGGGCACTTGGCTCCATAGCACCGCGGTTGTTCGCGGAAACCAATTTATTCAACTTAGAATATTTTCTAACAATAATATATTATACTTAAACATTAACAGTCTTACTAATAATCCAGTTGTAACATTTATACCAGGAATATACACAGCTGAGGAGAAAAAGCGTACTAATAATCCTTGCATAAGGCTGAATGTGTGCTACGCTTTACACAGCCTGGCCCCCTTGTATAAACTTGAT